>WBNO01006309.1:0-237442 GCA_013400575.1 Peucedramus taeniatus
ATTACTGATTTAACTTGTAAAATACTGTTATTTTTTCATCTTAGGTCTGAGGGTAACAGTGTTACTAACATCATCCCTCATGGTATTGGGAGCTGGCCTGAGATGTGTTCCAGTTTCAGACCTGGAAATTAGGAAGAAGTAAGTGAATTAATTATTTTTAATATATGTATTTTATTATTTTTGCTAATATAATTTTTGCTGCTACTACAAAGACATGTAAGTACAAATTTTCTGTATGAAGTTGGTATGCCAGATGTTTGTTGTGTGACCATGGCTATACATGCTTCTTTGCTTCTTAAATGGATTTTTCTAGTCCTTCTTCTCCATAATATCTGAAGATCAGAAAACCCTTTACGAGCTTGAGTTAATTTAATCTCACCCCATCCTGCATAACCAATATTAATCTGTTTTGCAAATAAGGAACTAGAGATTTAGTGAGCTTCAGAAACTGGCCCAAGATCACACAGGGAGCCATGCCTCAACCCCCAAAAATAAGTAATTTGTATGCAAATGTTAAGTAGTTAGTTCATTTTCTCATAGCGAATGTATGGGATCATGCCGTGAGACAGATGAATTTGTGCAAAATGGCTTTTCTCATGTAGTTTCTTCCAGTCCATGTTTCAAAGTAGCCTTGTACTTTTTCTGCAGTGAAGTGATTGTCTGCTGTACATGTGCACTTTATGAATCTGTTACAGAAACAGATTCCTTCCTAAGAATCCCGCCGACCAAACAATTGTCCCATCAACATATCCTGAATCTAGGACTAGTCAGTAAGTACAGCAGTACTGCTTGTTTTGTACAGCCAGGGAATATGGATCACTTGTTCACTTAACTTTCTTTTGCCTCTTAGTCTGAAGGAGGTGGGAGTATGCAGACATTGCTACTCTTTCCTGCTACTTTGACAAAGCAGCAGCACTGGTTCTTTGCTAGTTATGCTTGCATAATATGTAAATACTAAGAAAAGATCTTACAAATAAAATGTTTTATGTGGGTTGGGTTTTTTTCCCCTTGAATTGTAGTCAGCTTGAATTCTACCACACAGTCTTGGTATTACTTCAGCAAGTTATTTGGGTTTGGGTTTTTTTTTTTCTCCCATTTGTATAGTTTAACCTGAAAGTCAGCTTGGGAACCTTCTAAGCTGAAAAAGAAAATGTTCTGTGTGAAGTTGAAAGCCGATGACTGGGTACCATGGTTAAAACAAAGGATGTTCAGAGAGAGAACTGAGAATGTAAAAAACACATGAATTGTAAAATCAGCCCTGATAAGTAAACTAAGAGCAGAGTGTCAGGTATGAAATCACGCAATTTCAGTTCTTAGGTGCTTAGTAAGCATATAAGGAAGCACTCAAGGTGCTCCTGATGTTGGTTGCCTAGTGTTGCCTATTTTGACAAGGTCTTCAAGGACTCTGAGCAGGGCAGGCTGAACTAACCATATTGTTCTACCCTTCACAGTGACCCTTTTGAGGAAAATGTACTGTTTGGGTGGCCAGGACGAGCTGTCCTTATTTTACCCTTCCTTGGTTTACATTTTCTTAAAATGCCAAGGGGTGCTCGATATTCAGTTTGTTCATTCTCATCAGTTTTGGGTTAAATATCAATAGCTTTTAAATGGGACAGATGGCTTAAATGCAATGAAATGGGGTGTTTTATGTAGCTTTTCATTTATGATGTATGCCAGAAGACATACTGCCCTAGGCTTTACCAAAACAAGGATGGATGAAGACTATAAATACCTGAGAAGATGAAAATTCCCAGGTGAGATTTAGCTCTGAGGTATCATTTGGGGACTGGGAAGGAGAGTTTCCACCTTTAAATAAGGTCTTCCAGTGTAGCTGCAGAAAGCAGGCCTAGGAAAACAATGAAAGACGTAACTGAGGAGAAACATTCAAGGAACAAAGAAAGGCTTTGGCCTCTATAGAGTCTCATGAGTGAGATGTATAAAACATGATGTTAAAATTTATTGAAAACTATATAGAGAAAAAAAAGTATGGGCAGAATACTGATGGAAAAGGTTAATAATTTCATATATTCATGCTGTGAAAATATGTATCCTCTTCAGCTGAAACTGATAAATTTGCCTACTTATCCTACTCCCAAAAAATAAATTTGCCAGAATTGTAGCTCTACATTAGGAAGTAGCTTGATCTTTTACACAGTTTGATTTAAAAAATCTACCAAGAATTAATTATGGCCAAATTTGGGAAGCAAAAGAATAGTTTTCAGTGAAGTTTCTTGAGACTTTGTAAATAATTGTACAGACCATGTGATGCTATACTGCATAACTTCCATTACTTTATGGTTAAGGCTTAAGGCCAGTTTTCGTCCATTCTTTGAAGTGTGATACCAAATTTTTTTTTTTTTTAATATTACAATTATTGCTTGATGCATTAGCTACAACTGGCTGAACACCAAATTATGCACTTATTCTGACTGTGTATGTGTGTTAATACCACAATTTGAATGTCACAGAGCCTGTCAGAGGGACAGGATCACATGGAAGCTCATTGGAAGCATTTCAGAAGCCAGTGTAACTGGAATTTCTTTAAATGCTTTTGCATGTTTTGTAGTGTGTTCCTTCAGTCTGAGAGTAATCTGTGGGAATATGCTGAAGATTTCCATGGGACAATTCTGTCAGAGTTAGTATACATAAAATTAAAAGAATGTTCATGAGGCTTAGATTGGGGGTTTTGTACTTTGTAGCAGTCTCTGCTCCCTAAGCTCTTGTGATTAACATTAAGGAGAGCTACTAAAGCCCACCACCTATCAGAGCAGTCATAGACATAAGGAAATCACTGTTAAGACTGGCATTTAATCCTGGCTGCTTTATGCTCCTTATCTCAAACAGACCTGTAATATCCAAGTGTATTCTTAAGCCCCTTTCTAGTCTATAATTTCTAGTCTATAATCTTTTGGTTGTAGTGTGTAATATCAGACTAAGACAATGCCCAGTCCTCTGAGTCATGTTTTAAACATGGACCTTAACCTCTTTTTTCTGTACATTTGATGCCTATGCATATGAGGGAAAACTCAAGTTGCACATTTCTTTATGTCTCTTGATGCAGCTGTGAATTTTCTATGGTGAACTTCTGTTCTTTGCCAGTGTGTGACCTAAAATTGTACTGGAAAGCCAAGGCAGAACTGCATAAATTCATTGCAGGCGAAGTGGGAGTACATGGTGAAAATGTTGAACTGTGAACTTGCATGTCAGATGGAGGATCCATCCTGTACATGGACTAATAAAGTCCCCCTCATGTTCACGTGCTTTTACCCGTTTGCCTCCCCAGCCCAGTAACCTATGACATTAATGAGTTGATCATACAAGGACATTCAAAAGAATTTTTCTTATGTACCATGTGCTTCTGGGTTTGTCAGATGTGCCAGATATATGACAGTAAGTTTGACCCCAAATTTATTATTCCTTTTTAAACGTTATGAAAATTTTGTTTGCCACACCTGTTTATTTAGTTCACAGTTAATATACATTATATAGAACATAAATGAAAAAAAGATATTACCAAATTGTACCTTTTCTGAATCTTCTTCCCTTCCCTGGAGGTTACAAGAACATCACTAATGCTTTTTTCCCTGCATTTTGTCCAGTCCTTTCCTTTTCTGACACCTGCTTGTCACTGAGTAAATATTTTCATTGGACTCTTTTAGGATTTGATTATTTTATCCTGAACATTAACATTACTGGGAGGCGATTTTTTTATAGATTAAATCAGAGCTGGTTTTTTCCCTCCACCTAGCACTTCATATTTACCTTGTATTCTGTGTTTAGGAATAGATTTACATACATCTTAGGCCTTAAATCTAGGCAAAAAGTGTATGAACTGAAACGTATAAAAGAAGAAAATAAAATTATGAAATCGGCCCACAGCTATAAAACTTTGGCTTTTAAGACTGATTGTGTGATGTAAGAGTTCTTAAAATGTTTTGAAAGACAAGATAATTAAAGACATGGAAGTAATGGGTGTAACATAATTTGTCATTTGTATTGAACACATTAATTAAGCAATTTATTAGAACTTCTTATGCTGTGGGCTGGTAGTGTTTGTCCTTCACATTAGATTTCACAACACAGAAGTAGTTATTGAGGACCTTGAATCATGGCAGTGAGAGGGTGCTCCTTGGCAGTAAGTATCATTAAAATGTTTGTTGGGAATCCAGCAAAATAGCATGCAGAATTACAGTGGAAACAGAGTGGTTGTTTACACAGTCACTTATCGGAGACACACCAGTAGCTGGTAGGTCCTGTAAACTGGTCTTTTTGTTAATATTACCAGTTCTTGGGATTTTGAATATTTCTCTTACTCTTAGATATATTGTTGTGAACGCTTTACTGTATTTGAAGATTCACTCTTAGCACATCTTTGGTACATTTTGGTTCTATTACCTAGTTGCAACCTAGATTGCATTTTACTCTTGTTAGACTTATCCTTTAATAATTTCACATTTTCCCCTTTTCTGTTGCTTAAAGCCTAAAGAATTAATAGGATCATATATGAATTTGTCTTTTCTGATCCTAAGGCTGCCATAAGCCACCGTTCTTATGCATGAAGAATGCAAAGGGGCATCTCAGAAGAGGTTATTTCAGTAAAGGAAACACGTATTAGGATTCCCATATTCTCTGGTAATACTGAACACACTTCTGTGCTCAAGAAACCCCAAACAATCCAAATAGGAGCATATGTGGAGAAGAGGAATTAAAGTGTTCTAGGGAATGAGAAGAACCTGTTAGGGGAGGATGGTAGACAAATCAGCCTGTAAGGAATAAAGACAGAATGTGATGAGTGTTTTGTGCTCCCTACCTCACTGGGGAAGAGAAATGAAAAAAGGATTTAATCTGAAGTGAGGGTCTGGGAGTATAGAAAGATGAATAAACATACCTGTTTGTGTGCTGTAGCTCAGCAAGCGGAGGGGGAAAACATTAAAATTGAGCACTTGCCTGGTGCTTTTGGTCCTGGTTTGCACTGCAGTGCTGGGGGAAGGCTGAGCTGGGTTAATCCATGGCATCAGAAAAATAGCAAATTGGGGAAAAAAGGAAACAGGTCATTCATGAGTAAGTTCACATGGGGAATACTTATTTTTTATGCCTCCGTAACTTAACACTTTATTTTGTTTTTATTACTTCCACCAGCTTCATCTTGTAAACAGGGTTTTAGTTTTTAACCTCTGCTCCAAAGCATTTGTTTTAGCTTAGAGGTCCTGTGTTCTTAAATGGTTATGATTTTTTCCAGCTTTGCTTATTTGTTGATGGTATAGTGGGGGGTGATTTAGTGTCCCTCTGGCTGCCCAGTGGTCCCGCCTGCCACTGCTTGGCCACATGTCCTGTGATGCACCAACAGCTCCTGATCAGTTTGGGGGGCAGCCAAATGGGCTTCTCCTTCAGCTGGATCAGCCCTAGTGGAAAAAAGACATGATTTGACAGCTCTGGTCATAAATGCTCTTTTCCTTTTGCTCTTGTCCTGGACTTCGGCCATGGCACTGTGGGTGTCATCCACCTGCAAACAGTGTGCCTGCTGAATTAGCAGTTTACAGACCCTGTGTAAATTCTTGGAGTACATTAAAAGAAACTCAGAAAGGGCTTGGTATTGCAGCAGTATTTAGTGGGCAGCACTTCTACAAGGCCTCATTTAGTGCAAGCCTGTTCTGGAAGGGAAGAGAATTTATATTCTCTGTGGGATATTTAGCTTCATCTCATATAATGGCAGGTGGTATCCTTAACTGTAGAATGCTTTTAATTTTTTAATCATACTGAGCTCTTTGCCTTACTTTGTGACTCATATTGTGGTGGCTAATTTCTGTCCTTAAAGAATTCATATTAATCGAATTTATACTGAAGTTGCTGCGTTATAATCAAGATACCCTCTTGCTCTTTCACTTGCTTAAGAAAAATTATTCAGGAATATTTAAACAGGTCTTGCTTATTCCATTCTTTAATTTGCTGCATCTCCTGTATACTCCTACTCCTTTACTAAAAAATCCTACTTAGGACCTCTTTTGTACTAAGTAATCTTAATCAGCTTTCTCCCACAGCAGCCCAAATAGCAGCCAGTCCTGGTGTACTTCCCTGATAATTTTTTCAGTATGTTTTGCCTCATTAGCCCATAATGTAATTGCCTGCTTCTTGTTTACAATGTTGTGTACTTTGGGTCTGTTCATATTTGATGAGCATGTCCTCTATTAGTGTTGCTTTAAATATTTTTTTCTTTTAGTAATGGGTTTGTGGACTTGGTTAGTTTTAAAAGAAAAGCAAGAAAACAGAACTTAATAAAAAAACCCGTCAGCTTTGGCTTTATGTGCCCTTTTCTTTCAAACCTGGATAAAGTGAAGAATCCCCTCCACACAGCTGTGTGACAGGTGTGATGGCTGCACAATAACACAGTGTGAGGGTGCAAAGGAATTTGTCACCACGGTGCCAGGGGGTCTCACTGTACACCCACCTCATCCCTTTTCCTCTGTCAGGATGCGTGATGGACACCTCAGGCTCTTTGCCTGAGATTGCTGCTTCCTCTTCTTGCAAATACTTGTCTCTCTCATCAGGCTCTCAGTAGTAAGTTTTGGAGTAACTCTGGTTTTCCAGTCCTTTAAATTTAATCCCAAAACTCACTGTCTTTTAGACCGTTGTAAATCTGTTTGCTGTTTTTTTTAAGAGTGGGAGAAGAGACATGAGGCTGGGATACCTGGGATGGAGATGCTGTGATCCCTTCCAAGTCCACTCCCATAATGGTCTGACTGACTGTGCTGAGGCCATTGTTCATACAGGGGTAAAGCATGAGCCTAATTCCTGATAAAAGTGGCTAAATATGCATTTCTAAGTTTTTCTCTTTTCTTTTTCATTCTATTTCTGGAGATAATGTACCAAACAATGACTCAGGCTTTCTGCTTGTAATAATATTTCTTACTGATGGGGGAAAAAACAGCTTTAAATTATTCCACATATCAATGGTCGCATGCATCAAAAACAAGCTAAAAAATGCTAATGGCCTCAATCCATGAATATCCAGAAGGCAGAAAGCTTTTGTAGTATAAATATATCATTTAATGAAAATATCGAAAGGAAGTGCATTTCCATGAAATTCATCTATAGAATGTTATTTTTAATAGATGAATTCATTGCTTTACCCAGAGGTATTTTTCTTTCTAGTCTTTTTCCAGACATAGAGCCTTGCTGTTCTCTCTTTGGAGTATAAACAAAACATCATTTGCATTTGCCATACTCTGTAGCAGTGAATTGCAGAAAAGCATGAATTTGACCTCCCTAATTCTCTTTGCCCTAAAGTGCCTGAAAAAGTTCCTCTTACAAGGAGGTTCTTTGGTTGTATTTATTTTTGTGAATTTAAAGGAAAAGCTCTGTCCACTTCTAGTAGCTAGACTGTGAAAAATCAGAAGTGGTTCTTGACAAAACTAATGTTGGTTCCCTCTAAGATATAATCAGTCTCCTAATATATAATGAAGGTAAGTCCATGGCTTTTCATGTGCCTTTTTCTGGGCAGGCAGTTTGCATCACACGTCAGTATAGACACTCTAGAGTAGGAGGTATTTGCTTCCTTTGTTGCTATGTAGTAATACTAAGTTCAACAGCACTTCAAAAGTTCTCTGAAGTCCTCCAGTGGAAGGGTCTCTTTTATTTGCTTCCAGGAGTTCCCACAATGAGCTAATCACTACATAAACCTATTTGTCTTCCAAATTAGCAGGAGCTGAACAATCCTCTTGTTTCAGTGAATGAAACTGTCAGGCATGTGAAAGAAATATTAGCCATCCATTTCTATAAAACATCAACTTCTTTATCCAGAATTGCTTTTTGTGTTAATTGTTAGGATCAGCAGTTATGTACTAAACTTTTCCATAGTAAGTGGCACACTGTAGCCCTGTCTTCCTGCAGAATAAGCACTCTCTGTGACTTCGTTGCTCCTCACACTTTGCCCAACAGTGACAAAACTGAATTGCAGCTTATTTTTGTTGTATTTGTGTAGAAGTTTCAAAAGTGACCAAGTGGTTAATTCTCTTGGCAGTGAGTGGGAAAAGCATGGTAGAAGTTTCATGAACAAAATCTGCACTAGAATCTCTTCTTCTCAGGGCTCTTGAAACGAGCTCTTCTTCCTCCTAAGATGCAAAGGAACTGAATTTTCCAGTTGGCTGGGGTCATTGTGTTTAGAGAGGCAGAGCAACACCCTGGGGTTGGCAGCTCTGCTCTTCACTGTTGTCTGCCAAAGAAAAGGTGAAAATGCTTTTCCCACACTGTGAATCAGTTAAAATACTGATCCAACTTTTCCAACTTAGCCTTCCCAGAAAAAGTTCACTTAACATATCTTAGTTAGAATTGAGCTTTGGGTATTATTTTAGTGTTGTGGGTTTTAAATCCATTGTATCAAAAGTAATTTTTTAAGTAAGTAGTTCTCCTTCCAGTGTTGCCTGTTTTTCCCCATCTGAGAACAGAAACTAATGAGATTTTTTTTTCATTTAAAATTCTCCAAAGTCCAGATATTAGACACACAGTGGTTGGAGCACTAAATATCTGGATTTTTTACCTAGAAAAACCACTTATGTAACACACAGCTTTTAAATAGCTTAACAAATCCAGTACCTGATGTGACTGTTACCATGCATGCAAAGTTTTAACTTGTACAAGGAGAAAAAGAAAAATAAAGCTGACTGTAAATGGAAGTGCTTTCCCATCTTAGCTGTATGGTATTATCATCAGTCACTAGAACCTTTTTCCTGTGTAATCTCACTTTTTTCATACCCAGTTTGCTCAGTGATATTGTAATTCCAGCATTTATAGCCTCACATGGTTTTCTTTGTTGCTGCCTGTTAGGATATTTCAACAGTGACTGCAAGAAGTGAATAAGGCAGGTACAACCAGGTCAGTTCCTGATACTAGTATCAAGTCTTCTCAGGGAAGTTGTGAAAACTGCATAATTAAAGTTATTTATAATGTGACTTGACAAAAAAAATTGGAAAAGAGGTGACAGTATAGTACAATAAGAGTTTTTCTTCAATTTCTGTTGCTGTATTTGAACTGTCCCTTGTACTATATTTTTGCAGTTCAGAGGCCAGTTTAGGAACAAAAGTGATATTTATTTTTTGTGTGTGTGTGACCATATGTGTATTTTCTTAAATAGATACATAATGTAAATATCTAAGTTACTCATTACTGTGATGCTCTGCTATATGATATTTCACACTACCATTTACCATCAGTCCTCAAATACTTGTTTTTTCTTTAAAAGGGCTCATAAAGGGCTCAAGTTCAATTGCAAATTACAAGTTTGGAAGAGCACGTAAATTTATTAGCAAGGAGGTCAGATGTGCAAAAACCTTGACATATCAAAATGAGTCCTGACCTGGTCACTGAGACAGTAAGTAACAAAATATTTTAGATAGATGTTTACTTCCCCAATTTTGCTTTAAGCTACAGTCATCAATTATTTTGTAAGTCGAAAATTAATTTCTGGTGTAACTTTTTTTCCAATTTTCTCTTTCATGGTTGTGATTAAAAAGCCTTCTGCTCATGTTATTTTCTGTCATTTGACCTCAATAGCTTTCTACTTTTTGATACATGAAAATAATTAAATGATGATTGGATAAATAACACATCTGAAAACAGCGCTGGGAAAATAACAGATGAACATTACACTTGATGGTGCAATCAGACTGAAAAATGTTTTTCCATCTGGGTAAGATCCTGAGCTAAAGTTATCTTTTCATCCCTTTCCTCAGGAAAGAGAAAACTTGTTGTGCAGAATGAAATTGGAATAGTGATGGGGAAAATGCAGTTCCTCTTTGCACCTTTTCAGAAACAGAAACAAGAAGAAAATCGGGATAACAGAAACAAACCTCTCTTGGTCTTGGAGCAATTTTTAGCACTGATGGTGTATGAGAGGAGACTCACGGACTGTGAGACCAAAATCTAGTGCAGTGCTGATAAGATGTTGTAACAAACAGAAGAAAGCCACCAATACTGTTATGTTCATATTTCTCTGTCAGGTGGAGCAGCTGCTACATACATCTCCCAGAGCAGCAGCTTAGTAAATGCTCTGAATTGCATTTTGAATTTCTCATCCCTTCCTCTCTGGGGAAATGAGTTAAGGATGTGCAGAAGAACCATGCAAATAATCTTTTTCTCAGGAAAAAGTAGCTTAATTCAAGCCAGTATTGAAAAAGAGATAAAATAGCATTTAAGCTGTTATCATACGCAGAGATATTTGAGGTAGTAGTCTGTATATTGATGGCAATTTAGTCTGAAAATAGTGTTTATTAACTCAAATATGTTGGACTTGAGAAATTAAACAATATGAAGATAACAGATGCTCTATCCTGGATGATTATGTCAGGCTTGGTAAATGCCGGAAATGCAAATCCGTGTGAACAGAGCACACCAGCCAGGACAAGGCTGGAGAGAGAGCAGCCAGGAAAACACCAACAGAAGACACCTTGAGAGAGGCAAAATTGGCTCACCCTTTGGGAAAAAAACCCCAACAAACCCAAAACAACAAAGACAAAAAGCTAATATAGAATTAAAATTCTGGATTAAGTTGCAAAGTAAAATTAACATTTATTGCTCCCTTTAAGTATAAGATTGGTTATAGAGCTTTATTCAGATGATGGAGTTTGATAGACATAACCTAAATCTGAAGTACATGGTAAGAATATGTGTGTGTAATCTTCACAGTATATCAATTGGGGGCTTTTGTTTGATGGTTTATTTAGGATTTTTTTAGAAAACTTTTCTTCTTCTATCAGATGAAGTGCCTACATGACCACAGATGCTGCAGAACTATTGTAATTTTTTCTGATTTTACTGAGTTTTATTTGCCTTTAGGATGACTACAGAGGAGGCATATTTGAATTAAAACAATAATTACCAGAGTGGTGTCAGTGAACAGAAGTGGCAGTATGGCACCTAAAGCTATAAATGTTATTTTGTGGTGACACAGTTCTCCAAATATACAGTAAAAAGAACATAATTTAAGCATTAAGTTCACTTCAGAGCAGGAGGAAATACTAAAATAAAATCATTATATGTTGCAGTAGTTACCTCACTTGCTATTGAAATGCAGTTGTTTCTGGAGATGTGCCGTAGCTCTGCAAATACCCTGGAACATTTCAGAAATTTGAGAATAAATTACTGTAGTGAGATAAGTAGAATGAATACACCAAAGTATTCATCACAAGGATACCGTGGTTTGTCCCAAGTACACTGGAGAGTAACCAGAGGGGATTGATGTAATGTGTCCTCCAGAAAAATACCAGAGCATTGTTTATATAGTAATTTTTTCTTTATTTAGAATTATTTCATTTTGGTTTAGCGTGTGTGACAGTTTAACAAGCATTGACAAGGCCTGACCATGCCTTGGTGATGTCCATCTGAAGCACATCATCAACACCAGTAATGAAATCTGTCATTTCTGTGTGAGGATTAAAAAACCTCCAAAAACAGCAAATTGCTTATAAGTAAGAGTGGTTTTTTTTTCTGTCCCAGCTCAGTAAGAGTTTCCTTCAGATGATATATAATAGTGCTTCTTTTTTGTATATATTTTTATGAATTTTGTTTAAAAATTTAATTTCCAATCCACTGAGAAATCAGTAAGATCTATTCCTTTCTATTGCAGTCTATCTTGTTGATAAAGAGTCTGTAGCCATTTCTTTTGCATATTATGTTCCTTTGTGTGCTTTAAAAAACTCCTGCTACACTGTCTATTATTCAGCCATTTGTGGCTTGAAACACTGCCTAAATGCTGGCTTATGTTTCCCCATTTTCAAGCCATAGCTTTTTATGTCTCACAACTCAAGTCTTGCAGCAATGACACTGAGTTCCTGCTGTGGTTAGAAAAACACCACCCATTTGAAAATATCATCTGCCACCAATTTATTGCACAATGAATAGATTTACTTTGGAGGGTTGCAATATCTCATGTGACTCTCTAGCTGTTTCTTAGACATGAAGTTTTTATATAAATTCCAAAATAGTTTTGCATTCTATGGCTGATTACTTTTTGGAAAAGTCAAGGTGGAAGATTTCTGACTGAATCCCACATGTAGTAGAGCCTTCAAAAAGTCCTTTCTGTATTTTTCATTGTACTACTATTAAGCCAAACTTAGCAGAGACTTCACTGCTTGGAACTACTCTCTCTGTTCTGTCACCAGCCTTATCTGTTAAATCCCAATGAGTGTGAAAAACAAGAAAAATCTGGGTTTACTTGGCTGTTTCAGTAGTATGTTGAGAATGGCCAGATTGCTGGAGAAGAAGACTCTCTTGGAAACCCTAACAGCCCGGCCTTCTCATCTGTAGGCACATAGAGCTCATCTGAGTGTGTAAATAAAAATAAATAATGCAGTGAAAAAATATGCAGAGTATTTTGCTGAAGTGTTTCAATTTTGGATTTGCCATTACTAATTTAAATCTTTGGTTGGGATTTATGCAGGCAGGAGAGTCAGGTTTACAATGTATGTAATTTAAAGCTTTTCTGCTGCTACACCTTTTCTACTTTTATATCCTGTCATGATACCTTTTGCTGCTAAGAAAGTCCCTTTTATTCCCTTCTCCTTTTCTGCTTTGAAGAGAACATTTGCTTCTCCTTTTATATGAGGTAATGAGATCAGAGTAGCTCCGGATTCTTTAAATCAATCTAATTTGGCTTCTTTTAGCGTACAGAATATCCTTCTTTTGCACAGGGCTTTCATTTCTTTGTGCAGTAGCTCCGTCTCCAGCACTCGGTACCTCACGTGCTTTTTTAATTAACAAAACCCAGCAAGCAGTTCTCATCCCAATGGCCGCGGTCTGTTGTGTCTTTCAGGCTGATCCACGGAGGGCAGCTGTTGAACGGGCTGGCGGGGCCCACGGTGATGAACGCGGCTCCGTTCCTTTCCACCACCTGGTTCTCCCCGGACGAGCGCGCCACGGCCACGGCCATCGCCTCGCTGCTCAACTACCTGGGCTCCGCCGCCGCCTTCCTGGTGGGGCCGCTGGTGGTGCCGCCCCCCAACGGCACCGCTCAGCTGCTGGCACCGAGCAACACCCAGCACATCAAGGACCGCATCGAGGCCGTGCTCTATGCAGGTGGGGTCAGCCGCAGCGCCTAAAACCACAGAGTGTGCGTTCATGTGTGTGCTTGGTGCTTGAGAACCACTACCCTCTAGTGGCTGGTTTGCACAGGATCTAGTCTCTGGCTAAAGGAAAATAATTGTCAGGAGGATTAATTTTTTTTGTTTTTGTGTAGGAGAGGTTTTCAAATAGTCTTTTGTACAGACTGATTTGAAAAGAAGTAATTCAGTTGTTTGTATCGGCTGATCTTGGGAGAAATGTCTTCTTAGAGTTTCCCTGAGCTTCAAAACTGGTTTTTGCTTATTGAATTTTCATTAAAAATATGTTTCCATGACAAGTTGGGTTTCTTCTTCGGTTTCTGTAAAGATGGAAATTCAATAGTCTTTTAGCATGAAATTCTATTTTGCATTAACTGAGCCTTAATTTATGACCTGCATGTGCCTTTCAAATGTGATTAGATAATTAGTATTTCAGAATCTACAGAATCAGAAACATTGAAATGAAAACACGATGGATTTTGTTTTTAGCTAAAACCACGTAATTCTTACTGGTGAGCAATTTCAATGAAGTGACAAACAGTATAGTGGAAAAAATCACTGATATAAAATTCACCTGATAAAACTTGGATTTTATATCCTTGCTCTTTTTGTTGCAATGGCTTCTATGCCTCTTCCTGTCACTTACAAAAATTAGTAGCAAACTTTAAGGAAACAGAATTGGTTAAGTGGTTGAAGTGTCTACATTCTAATTTTTAATGAATATAAATTGGTACAGCATTAAGAGTTGCACATCTGATAGGAGTTTTCCCCTCTTATAATTGCATCCTCTGAAATTTAGCCAGGAGTGTTCCTAAGTGTTCCAGAAGTCCTAACATATATGCTCTGTGTAGTTTATGTGGAGGTTTAGTGGATTGAGTTAGCTGTGTGTGATCATTTATTCCTGGACGTTATCCTTATGGAAATGTGTCAAGTTAATATTCCTGTTGGGTGAGGGCCACTTTAATGTTTGTTTTAAAGAAAGTGTAATAGAATTTGGATCATGACTTCAGCAAGTATTTTTGTGTAAGCTACTTTTTACTGGACTCAAATGGAACAACAAGGAAATTCAGGTTTGGCTAAGCCTTTTTCACAAGTAAATATGGTGTTAGGCTCTGAAAATCTCGTGGCAAATGAAAATGTCTGGTGTGAAAGAAGGAAAAATGAAAGCAAGTCAGGTTTTGTCCTGAGGAGCAGTAGATAAGGGGAGGAAAACCCTAGCAATTTGAGAAGTGCTTTAGCTCTCCCTCTGCAGATTTTCCATGGAGAGGGAAGAATTCATCTGCCTAAGGAAAAGGAAATACTGTGTTGTGCTTGAAACCACCATTTCAAGTGTGGTAGCAGTAGAAATGTTGTCTTCAGCAGTGCATTAGATTCACATTCTCTTCTGTTCTCTTTTGGGAGGTTTTCCTAAGCATTTTTCTCAGAAACAGGGATGGATGTTGCCACCAAGGTTCAGGTCTTGCCTGCCTCGCATTTCAGCATGGCTCTTTCTCCCTTTCTGAGCTGGCAAGGGTGTGGGAACACCCGTGTAGACCTGTTTGGGATCACTGGTCCCAGCAAGCGATGATCCTGCAGCAGCTCTTCAGCTTCCTAGGAATTGTGTTTTGTGGGGCATCTCTATTTCTCACTTAGTGTTTGAAAGTGCTTTGAACAGAGATAGTTTCTTTGTGCTGGTGTTTGTGTCCTATGGGATGTGTATTTTCAGGAGCTGCAAACCCTGTAGCTGTTCAGACAATGACAAAGAGCTGCTTTGCGAATATTGCTGGCCAGCAGTGAATCACAGTAATGATGGAAGACCTCCAACTGGTTTAAAATTGCAAAGAACTGTCAAAGAGGAGTTTGCTTTGAATCCCTCATGGGATTTGTTCTGTCTCAGCTTAGCCCTGTTTCCCTGGAGAGCTGAAGGCACAAAGTTCCTTCTGACTGCTTCCCTATGCTCTCTTGTGCCCCATGGGGCCCATAGGTGGAAGGACAGCTGCTCCATGGTGGGCAATAATGAACAAACAGCTCGGTTCACCTGTGGGAGAAAAAATACCTGGGAGATGTGGCATGGTACTATTTGTCCCCTTAAACAGCTGTGCAGGAAACTAGGCTCAAACTGACTTCACAGATTAGTAGTAAAGTTTTTGCAGAATGTAAAAGAACAAGAAGCTGGACCCAAATGTCCCACTTCCCCACTTCTTCAGCAAGTGTGGTCAGGTTTGGTATGACTTGTTCTTTCAGATACTGTGGGAAAGCCAGTTTCACAGGGTAAGCTCTCTGCGTTTCTAATGAGCTTGTTGCTTTTGTGTGAGCTAGCGTTAAATAAGCAGCCTCCAAAAGTTAGATTATGTCTTTTAAAAGACAGTAACGATGTGAATTGATAACTTGGGATCAGTAGTGGGCCAACAGTGTGCAAATTTTCCAAGGACTTAAGCTCAAACATGATTACGGAGCAATTGCTTATAAACCCATTCTGAAATTGCTCTGTTAACTCCAGTCTCTTCTGTTAACTCCAGTCTCTTCTGTGTTTTAATAAATTCCTGTTCCTTTATCTCAAACACGGACTCAGAGCTCAGCTGATTTGCCACAGCCTCTTTCTGTCTCGTCTGTGTTGCTGCACATTCTGGTTCACAGCTCAAGTAGTACAGATGTAGCAAATCAGGATTGACTTGTATTTCCTGAATCGTGTAAGGAAACATGAATTATTCTGGACTGCAGCCAGGGCTTCTAGCCTAAATATCAATGTAAAATTATTATTTGTTTAAAAAAAAAAGTGTGGGTGTGTGTAAGGGGCCCTCATGCACCCTGGAATATTCCCACAGAACAAGGTGGGGAGGAGGGTTTCTGGGACTGAAAAGGTTTTTGTGCTATGAGTAGCTTGTCTGAAGGAAAAATACTTTATTAACAAGGCTTGCGGCTCTGTGAACCTCTTTTTTTTTTTTTTTTTTTNCTGTTTGTTTTTGGTCACACAAGCATCAGGGTGCCTGCTTCCTAGACTAAGATGCGGACACCTCTCACATCACAAGTCACTGTGGTGTGGTAGCCAGCTTTTGTGAAACATTCCAGTTTCACTCCTCATCAAGTACACAGATATGTACATATGTGTGTCTCTGCACACTAATTTATGAGTTGCCCCATTCCATGTGCTTTGCTCTGTTTGAGAGCATCCATTGTACTTTTGAGAAGCTGTCAGCTTCTGAAGCCTCTCTCTTGTGACTGCAGCTCCCTCGCTCTCAGCATTGACCTATTTCTTACATTCTCAAATTTGTTTACTTTCACTCACTACTTACCTGCCCAGGAGAAGGTTTAGATTGTATTTCTCTTCCTCTACTCCGGTAAAGTAAACGATGGAGATAAGGGTGTGGGTTTCCTACTGAGGAAGGATTTCAATATGTAAGAAATCACATGTGTTTGGCAGTACCTGGACTTTTGATAGAGGTGTAAGTATTGTATACAAAGCTAAGATGGCACTAAAAACTCATATTCTTCAACAGAGGGAGATGCTTTTGTTTCCA
Organism: Peucedramus taeniatus; assembly: GCA_013400575.1. Lineage (NCBI taxonomy): Eukaryota > Metazoa > Chordata > Aves > Passeriformes > Fringillidae > Peucedramus > Peucedramus taeniatus. Next base: position 16,586 of record WBNO01006309.1, read on the forward strand.
CGGTGAATTCGTCACTTTTCATTTATGCATAGAGCAGAGCTATCTAGGCAAATTTGTTAGCCTGCAAAGTATAACACTGGGAAACATTAAAGAGTTGCAAGAAGGTACTACAAGGACAGCATGCTGAACTTAGTAATGTTTAAAAAAGGGTTACTATACTGCTCCTACTATAGCAATTTGACTGGTAGAAATCTTGAGGTAGTGCATAGATGAGGTCCCAGATGGGCACCTGTTATGACATATTTCTGTGATTTAAAAAAATTATCAATGTGGTTTACATTCTTCAGAATAAAACCTGGCCTTTCCCCTTATAGCATTGCAGTATAACTAATAGCCTCAGAGGCTATACCTGTTTGCAGTTTTAAATCTGCCTTTAATCTGTGATTAAAATGTGTGTAATATGTATGCCTGTAAACCTATATGTAGACTAGAGGCAGGAGGGGGGATGAACAGCTTTTACTAAAGAGCTGTGTAGAGTCATCCTGTAGTGACAGAGCATCTCATCCCTTTCTTAGGTCTGGGATGATCAGTTACCACCAGTTCTTTATTCACTGCTCATGGTCTCCAAAACAATGTGCACAAAGATAGAAATTAATGTATTTTCTGAAGAGCAGATGACTGAGAAGGTCTAGTTAAAGTGCCCTTGGCCCTTGAAACATGCAGTTACCCCACAGCAGAAGAGACACCACGTAATTCAAAATGAGTCCTTTAGTATTTGTGATGAAAAATGGCGTTGTCACACTCCCGATATGCCTTTTTTCCCATATGCCAAATAGAAGCATTCATTTCCCTTCTCCATCTCCAGCTGATCCATTTAGACTCTGAGTGTTATTTACTTTTCAGTTTCCTGAATTTATTTTCTTCTAGTTTAGCAGAAGATCTGGCAAAATGCCATGCTCATATTGATTTATTAAAAAAGAAAAGAAAAAAGAGAAAATTAAGGCAATTGAGTATCCAACTCTGCTGGAATTTATTTGTGCTGTCAGTGAACACTTTGTTATAAGATCACAAGTTCTTTTAAGATAATACACTTCAGCTATACATTTGTCTCTCTATCAGCAAAGAATCTTGTTTTCAAAGGGGATAGGAGAAATACTGGGATTGAGGACTGGGGAGAACATGATATACATTGTAAAAGGAGTGTAAAACAAATTAATTAGACTGACTGTGGGCTGAGTTGTTTCTCTTCAGAATGTCTGCTCATGGGACTTATTGTTTTCTGTGAAGTGCTCATCACTTTTCAAGCTCAGGTCCAAACTTCTACTATGAAATTTTTCAAAGATTTGGAATTCCTGCTGCTAAACAAGCAGAGCATCCACAAACAGCTGTATTCTTTCTTTTTCCCCCTCTTACCTGTACTTTTTCTATTCATGAGCCATGGCTGCTTCTGCACTTTGCTCTTGATATTCTGTTGCCGTGTAGTACTGTTTGTGTCAGAACTGCTGCCTTGCTTGACCTTTTGTTTGCCTTCATCATCTTGTGCAATGAATAATTGTTACTCCATGCCCTGGGGCTTCCCCAGTCCCATCTGTTTAAAGTCTCTAGCATGCTGTTACCTGCACTGAGTTACTTCCATCGAAAGGAAACGTGGCCAAATTCTCATATTGCAGTTCTCTCTGAAGAGAAAAAGCAAAAGCTTTCCTTTTGCCTCACTGAGTTTCCTGTGTGTGAGCCTTGTTCTCTGCAGCACCTATCACTGGAATGGACTGTGAGTCTCATTGATTCTCCATCTCAATTTGAAATCTTGTTGGGGGAAGGAGAAAGAAATTCCTCCTTCAAGTTACGGAATTCTGTTGTCAGGAGCAGTCAAGCACTTGTGATGGGATTTATGTCTCAGAGGCTGGCTGATAACAGCACTGCAGTGAAATAAGCCTTTCAATGCTAACATCTGTTCTTGGTTTTGTTTTTCTTTGCCCTCTTGTTTAGAATTTGGAATGGTTTCCCTGATATTTTCTGCAGCGTTGGCCTACTTCCCCTCGCGCCCTCCATTCCCCCCCAGCGTGGCTGCAGCGAGCCAGCGGCTCAGCTACAGGAGAAGTTTTTGCAGACTCTTAAGGTAGGACCTCATTGGGTTTCCACTTCAAAGCAGATCAGTGCTTAAGTAAATAAAAACAAGTGTGCTTTAATCTTCTCATTGAGCAAACAAGTTGGTTTGTAGTACTTTTAAACAAAATAAAATTAAATATTAATGTCAAGATATAAAAGGATGCTAACTGCTGAAGAGTAGACATTAAATTTTAAACCACTGTGTATATCTCCAGTCTTCATGCCAGTCCTTCAGAACCAGCAGTCATCCTGTTAGTATGGCTTTTCTTATGCACTGCTTCTGTTACATCAGGTTATAGAAGATTGTTAAAAGTGAGCAGTGAGAAAACAGTGAACAACACTGGGCAAAACTAACTTCTAAGTTGTTTTTTTCTGTGCTTATTATATTGGAATGAATTTGGGGTTTACTTGTCTTTTGAAGGATTATTCAGCTGCTTTCATTCAACCATAGAAGCAATGAATGAACTATCTAAAACTGTTATATGATCTATTAAAATATGAAGTGGGAATAGGAGAAATATCTCCAGATGAGTTTCTGGATAGGCTCAAAGGTGAGCTTGAATTTTCAGGTTAAATAAAAAGAGAGGTTATAAAGGAAGTGACAGTATTGCAGATTCTCCCTCTTGGGTTCTTTTGCTAAGACACAGTCCCACTTCCCCCCAGTGTTTGTACAGTGTCTTGTGTAATGCAAATATGATCTCAGAGGAGCAGCTAAAGCAACTGTAATATTAAGGGTGAATAATTGTGAAGGCCCATGCCCTCTACATGATACTGCACAGAGGAACTTTGTGGGGCAAAGAAGAGCTGCTCCCCTGGTACAGAATATGACTGACGTCACTGGGAAGCTCCTGACTCTTGCTGTAATTGTTTGTTGAGTGATGTAGGAGCTGAATCTGCATATAAAGGGCTGCTTGAAGCTCAGTAATTGTGCAGCTTTAGACATTTAGTTACTGCAGACCTATTGTGGGCTGTACTTTCAATAATTGTATTTAGAGGCAGTGAAAACAACTCATCCCTTGTCACTGGGTTTTCTTCTCTTTTGTTTTTGGAGGCTTTTTTTTTTTTTTCGTTTGGGGGAGTAAATAGTTGGCAAGATGCTTAATCCTGTGTGTTCATCCTGGAGCAGGCTGGCACTCAGGAGGTGTGAGTACAGCTGGGTGGTTAGTCTACTAAGTGACCTATTCAGGGTATTAAAAAATAGCAGTTCCCTTAAGGACACTTACACACACAATGATGCTGTTCTGCACCCAGGCTGATGCGCCGTTAGACCCTGCCTGAGGGCTGTGTTGTAAAAATGTTGCTGTTGAACAGAAATCCAAACAGCAACTGGCTTCGCAGGTGAAATATAAAATTTTAGTTGACAGTGCTCCATTTGGGAGTTTTATAACCATTAGATTCCATGTTCAAAGTGTTGTAAACAGTGAACCTGAGATACTGGTAAGGTCAGGATTCAAACAGCAAATCTGGCTTACTGTTAACAATAACCAATGAAACTTAAGAAAACAAAATGGACTTTTAAATAATGAGTATAGTTTACAGTGTTTCCAAGAACCAAGAGGGCTTTTTTAAAATGTGGGCAGGTAGATAATTATATCTCTCTTCCCTCCAGTCTTGCATTCTTCCATTCTACCCTTTATCAAAGGCACTTCTTCATTCCTCTGTACATGAAACAATCAACAGTTCATCATTAAACCCACTTATCTTGGGGAGCTGTTTAGTAACAATCTGTCATGCAAGGGAGTTTTATAAAAGAAAATAGTATCTGCCATGCTTCAAGAGAAATCTGTCATCTGGTTCATTAGGCTTCTAAGCTCTGTTGCCTGCCTAATCTAGGCTTCATCTTGGCTCAGAGAGCCTTTCTTTAGACTTGGTGGTATAGACTGAAGGTAACCAGCAGATGAGTACCAGGAAATCATGATTTCCCTTTATTGTAGACTTACCCTTTGGTGTAAGAGCTGTGTGCATTCAGGATGTGTGTGAGCTGGTGGGCTGACCCAGCGTTGCACCAGATACACTCATGAGAACTGAGATGTTTATCATTTCCCTGTCTTCTCCTCCAGGCTGCAGTTTTATTACTTCAAAATAAAGCAACATAGCATAACTTTACCGTTGAAATTACTGACCTTTTTTTCTTGGACACCAAGGGGATCTGTCACATCCTTGCAACTCCCACACTCCTCTGTGCCTTCAGGTCCTTTGGCAGTCTTCTACACGAGCTGCTTCTTACAGAGTTATTACACCATCAACAGAGGTCAGCCATTCCCTGTGGGCCCTTTTTGGGGGACTTTCTTAGGAACTTGATTCTTCTTTCTGATTTGGAGGGTTCCTCCTTCTGACAGATTGTAAAAATTAGTTGATGTCCGATTATCTCCTGATACCAACTCTCTCAGCCTGCAGTGGGAGACAACAGATTGGTCATGGTTGTGGGAGCTAAGCCCAAATCTTTTAACAGTCTATCACACACTGTGACAAGTGTAGTTAGAATTTACATTAGAAAATGTGTGGTGCCCTATCTCAGTTTCTTGGGTGAAGGAAATATGACTTGTTTTTATTTCCCCAGTTCAGGATATTCCACAAACTTCAATGGAAAAAAAATCTAATACAAGTAAATGGTTGATAAGTCTTAAAACCTGCATTAAAAAATGTGTTGTGATTTTTGTTTTGAAGTAATAAGATACTTTTAGCCGGTTACATGGCTTTTATATTTTCTAGGGACTATGTAAGCAATTTTGAAATTTTGTATCAGGGGTTTTATGCATCATTATTGCTTTAATGTCACTTTTGTCAACAACACCATCTAGTAATGGAAGCTGCTCAGAATTTGCCTGATGTTAATAGACACTGTCAAAGTTACTCTGAAAACGATGACTGACTTTGATGGGGCTCCCCTCTGAACCAGCCTGTCTTACAGATTCTAGTGGCATTAGGTTTCTGAAAAAAAAACAGAAGAAAAAATCAATTCATATTCCAGCAGAATGGTTTAACAGAGAGGCTAATTCTGATATCCTGTCATTACTGATAGGATGGAAATCAGTGTGGGTTCAATAGCTGATGGTGTGACAGACAGCACATTTTTCTACTTTCAGTGGAGCAATTGCAAAATTGCAGAAGCTGTGCACAAGTGACTGGAGGCATGAAAAATGGAGCTGCTACTGAAGATGTTTGTTTGGAATGGCTTTAGCCAGCATGAGGTATTGCTGGACAAGGGGGCAAAATGACACCTGGTGATCAGTATCTATCACTGCCAGGCTCCCTTTCTCCTCTTCACCTTCCTTGTTGTGGAGACTAGGCAGGGGAGCAGGCTCTGTCCCTGGAGATTGTCATCATGCGGAGCTGTTACTGTGGGATTGGTACTAGGGTAGTAGGGGTTGGATGTGGCATAGGGCAGCTGTCCCACAGTCTGTCTTGTTGCTTGAGTTACAGAAAAAAATACACCACAGGAAAAACTGATCAAGTGAAGGACAAAGTTCTCCCTCAAAAGTAGCTCTTCAATGAAGTTGAGGTCCAGGTAGCCAAAGATTTTGAATATTCAGCAAGTATTATTTCAGAACACTGCATTCAGACTTGTTTCCTCATAGCAATCTGCAATATGGCTCTATAAGGTCCATGCAAAATTCCCTTTTATTTTATTCAACAGATTTGAAATGGCTTTCACATGGATAGTATTAAATAGCATCAAATGCCAAGGTGATACAGGATAGACTAGGATAAGAACATGGCATTCTTAAAAAAGAAAAAAAGTTGTCAGTAGCATTCAGAGAAATATAACTAATGTACAGAAGAGCTGAGAGTTTGAGTGTTGTTTTTCTTTGCATTGAAAGACAAATCTGACACGAACGATATTGAAAGCGGAGGATATGTTCATGGGATGGAAATGTGTTATTCAAGAAGAGGATGTGTCAAAAAGAACAGTGCAAAAAGCACTGGCTGCTGTGTTGTGTGTGGAGCATCTAAGGGAGTAAAACAGCATAACCTGCAAACTTAGGAATGTTTTGGAGAGTAATTGAATCTCTCTCTCCCTCTTGGCTTTTGTAACTGTGCACTATCAAATTGCCACTGCTTGCCAAGGAACTGCTACTGATCAGGATCAATTTTACGTAAATTGTTTGAGACCAGAGGGAGCCACGTTTTGGGTTACACAGATATCCCATGGGATAACTGACCTTGGAATCATCATAAAATCTCTTCAGTTTAAAATATCACTGTTTCAAATTCCAAAGTATGTTTTCTTTCTCATTTGAAACATTTTTGAGGAAAACTTGGATGTCTCTTAGCAAGGATTTCATTTGCTTTCAGTTATGGTGAGTGGGGGAAATTGTTGGTTAAATTCCTGTTTAGCTCTATACATTGAAGATGATGATACAGCTTTGACTGTTTCACCTTCACTGAATACTTGAGGTTGAATAATTGGGGGGAAAAGCAAATATGATGACTATTTGGAGTCGAGTATTATATCTGTCTCTGGATTTTGCCAGTTCAAATTGTCAAAATTTTCCACTCTTTCAACTGTATCTGTCTAATTTCCAGAGCTTTCCTTGCCTTTCACCAAAATTAAGAAAATTAAAACAGGCTTGGGTTTTTTTTTTGATCTTTTAAGTGAAGTTCAAGAGGAATGGATCTCTGATTTTATTTTTGAAATAAGCTTTTAATCTTTTAAATTAGTGCTTATTATTCCTAACATACACTTAGGCTAAGTAGGTTGCCCATGCCAATGCATGGAAGGATTGCTTGCAGAAATGAGAAACATATAAGCCCAGCATGTTGCAAAAATCTTTGGGCTATGTGAAGAGACTGGCTTTTCCTATTTTCACAGTGCTAAGGTGGTAACATATCAGCCATTAGGAATTCAGTGGCATGGCTGGATGCCTTTCTTATTTTCCCTGGCTCACTCCTCCTTCAGACCTTTGCTGTTTTTCTTGATGGGCAGAATATAGATTCCAGGGTATGATTTACTCTCCTGGCTAATCTTGGTGCAGTTTTTAATATCAGCTGAGGCTAATGGCAATGTTTTATCTTCACAGCAATTTCCGATTTTTGATGATTGCTTTGGCCTATGCGATACCACTGGGTGTTTTCTCTGGCTGGTCTGGTGTTCTGGATTTGATATTAACACCCATTCATGTAAGCCAGGTGAGTATCTCCTGACTGATAATCAGCAGCTATTTTGTAAGTAGCATGCTTTTATTTTGCACTAGCATGGAGTTTTATCGGGTTTTTATGACAAACATGCTATTAATACATATGGATCACTTTACTCCCTGAAATTTTAAACAAAATGAACTGTAGCTTTGGCATCCCAAACTGTCAGAACTCTCCCTGCTGACTCTCCATCAGTGGTGAGTGTTTTCAGAACTGTACAAACCTTTTAACAAGAAGTAGGTAAAAAAAGTGGAGTATTGTTGGCTGCTGCATCTCTAGTGAGAGAAAATAATGTATGCATGGTGGAAAAGATGAAGTGGGGAGAAGATGATTTCTAAGCTTTTGATAGAGTATTATAAAAAAACGGAGGACATTACTCAGATTCTATAAAGAGAGGTCACATTTAGGGCATAGACTACTTACTCATACTTTCTTGTGCTGAATTTATTTCCTTTCCCAGAAAAAGCCTTGCACTTCAGATTATTGTAGAGAGCTGTTGTTAGCTTCTGCACAACATTTGTTTTGAAAGTAATATCAGTTTGGAGCTCCTGCACAACATTTGTTTTAAAAGTAACATCATCTTATTTTCTCAGCTTTAACACATTTCTCTATGTTTTGGTTTTTTTATCCTGTCAGGTGGATGCAGGCTGGATTGGATTTTGGTCTATAGTTGGAGGTTGTGTTGTTGGCATAGCAATGGCAAGGTAGGAATAATTACAGGTCCTTCTCCATTACTTCAACTGTGATTGTCATTTAGTTTATCCTCTTAAGAACAGAACTTGTTTTCTCTCATCTTTCAGAAACTTGAAATGGAAAATTCTTTTTGGGGTTATAATGTGTTTCTAGTAAAGCAATAATTCGTACCATGTTAGTGGTTGCTGGGGATGGAGAACTCCACATGCATATACCTGAATTTGGAGGTCAGCAATTCTTGTTCCTAACAATGGCTTCCTGTATACTGCTTTTAAAGACAGCTCTGGTGAATTCAGCTGCTTGGTATGAGGGAGAACCTCATTGTAGCACATTTGGAAAGCAGTGAAGAAATTATTTTCTGTCTCCTTCCATTAACACTTTTGGGCATATTGTTTCCCATAGGGATATAGGGAATGTAGCACAGGCAGCCTACCCACAATAACATTATGTTCCTCCACAGAGTAATTAGTCTGGGCCCATTTTGGGCAGGTTCCTGGATTCCTGCATAGCCTGTTTTCTGCTGTATCCTATGGGCTACAGTATGGGTGTATGCATGCTTTTTGTAAATCCAGACACAGCTGTCTCTGGCCATCATGAATGGTGATGACATGGGGAGTGGAATAGCAAGAAATGGATTGCCCAAAAGGCTGTTGTTTCTCATTCATTGAGGTCCTCTTTAGGAAAAGGGATGGTGGGAGGGAGAAAAAGTCTTTTAGGAGGTACCTGAGCAGTGAGTTTATTAAGTGATTAAAACCAATCACATGTTCCCCTTGCTTTGCGATATCTGAGCATTGTCCTGGCTTCACTGTGTCCACTCTTTAGACTCCGTGTGTTTGGATATCTGCAATTGTTGCATTGTGGTGTTAGGGATGGAGAGAGTGAGCTTTTTAGAACTCTCCTTTTTTTTTTTTTTTTCTTTTCTTTTTGAAACTCTTTCTTTTTCACTTGCTGTGCTTCATCAGTACACAATGCATAAAGAAATGTGAGGTTTCACATCCTGACATTTTGCAGGCTGCCTAGCAACTGCAACAGGGAGAGGAAAAAAACTCCTGACCTAGGGAAAAGAAACAAGCACTTCTCTCCCATCCACTCCAGATGCAGGCCAAAGGACTTCATCTAGCCAAACAAAGTTCATGCCCTGATTTCCTCTAAAAAGAGTTGCTTTTGATTAGCCAAGCTCAGGTACAATTTTTTCTCTGTAAGACAGTAGATGTTTAAAAGCAACTGCTGCAAATGACACAGATGCCATAGGTTGCATGTTGAAGCAGGTAGACTGCCAGTTTAATCTTTTTCATCATGAGGTAATCTCTAGTATATTTGCAACATTTCAGTAGTAGAGCTTAGAGGCTCACTTAACTTTACTAGGAGAGAATCTGCAGACTCTATCTCAACATGCAAATCTCAGTCTTCATGGTAGATTAATTTATTTAATATATTGCCTGGGTTAAGTTTCAGGAAATGCAGGCAGTCCCTTTAACTGCTTCAAAATTGATTTCAGACCTTGTTGAATACCTGTATTTTGTAGCATTTAGTAAATTTAAGAAATACCAACAGTCTGTCTCCAAATATGTCTTTCTAACTTGGGCGATGCACAGTTCAGATGGGAGGGTTTGCATACAGAAAGGGAGGGAGGAGGTGATTTGTCACTTCTGATGGATGACTCTCCCTCCTAGGCCTATTCAGCATTTATCTGTGTAGGGTTGAATCAATGATGAGTCTGACTGTAATCTGCTGAAAGTTGTAATTAGGAAAATTAAGTAATGATTCTTGTCAAAGCTGACAAGTTGATATATTTCAGTGTCAGAACTGTGATTTGCCAGGCAAGCAGCTCTCTCCCTTAACCACCTCTCCAGAAGCTGTTAGTTTTGGGGTGGGTTTTTTCCCTTTTTTTTCTTTACTAATTTGTTAAAGGAAAATTGGTGCATCTTAGGAATTTGCTCCTTCCACTTTTGTCAATGCAGATTCTATAATTTAGAATTTTTAACAACCTGAGCCTTGTCCTGGAGCATTAGGTCCTGTACATCACAGAAGGTGTTAAATCATCTGTATTTAAAGTAATGCCCAGTTTGGAAATTTGTTTCTTTCTCTCATTTTCAAAATGCTGCAAGTTTCCCTCAGCATTATACATAAATCCTTCTACTCCCCACCCACTGCTGTCCTGATAGCCATGAACTTACATGTTTAGCTAATGTGTTTGATGCATTTTTATCATTGAAAAGCCTGGCCTATTTTGGGCAGCTGGTAGTGCTGCCTTTGCTGGCAGCTTTCAAATGCTACTAGTTTGAAGAAAAGCAGTGTCAAAGAGCAGCATTCATATAATTGCATGGAAACATAAATCTATTCCCTTTTCTCAGATTTTAATTTTTTTTTTGCCCCACATTTGCCAAGGATCATCAATATTTCTCAGTTTTTGTCCTCTGCGGCTCAGTTTCAGTTCCTGCTTCTAACCTGCAGTGTAGTCAAAATGCTGAAACTTTATGGCATGGTGATAATTTCCTTAGCAACAGACAGTGTTGTCAGCAGTGCAAGTTTGTGATTTTAACTGTAGGATACAGCCTAGGGCTGGATCTGCTGGGAAGCTGGAGACTGTTACGAGCAGTAGGCTCAGAGGTGTGTGTCTGGCAAAGTGTACACCTTCTCTCATGTTGTGCCTACTTTTTTAGCAGTTGCAGGCAATCCCTTACATGCTAGATGATGTAGAAGGATTTATACAGAACAAAGGTTTGAAATCAGGTACAGGGTCTGAGGATAAAAGTAATTTCTCATATTTTTTATTGAAACAAGTATTATGAAGAATAGACTAGATTTACAGTCTTCTTTATTGTCCTGTAACCAGACAACAAACAGAAGTCTTTCAATTACCAAGTTCAGGCTAGGTTATTATGTAATTTTTTCCCTATTATTTCTATTGCTGGCTGAATCCAATAGCTGGATAAACCTTTACTTTGGGGTACATTTGATCCTTTTGGAGTTCTGTCATATCTGAGAGCTCTTTGGAGCACACTGCCACCCAAACATCTTTGTGTCAGGAAGAGTTGCAGCTGCTTGGTAAAGGTAGGTATTTTCTCCACTTAGCTGTCACAAATGGCTTAGATGCATATCAATCTCCCATCCCCATGTATCCTTGGTGGTGGGATAGAGACCAAGGATGCCCTAGACATCACCCCCAGACCTGTAGTCTGTGAATGTCCCTCCCAGAAGGCTGATATTTCTCACATTGTTTCATTAGACAGGATCTACGTCACTGCCCTTGCCTGTAAAGACAGTGATGTTGTCTGCCAGCAGACAAAGTGGGAGTCTCTGTGGAATAAGCTGGAAGTTTACACTTTGAGATGCTTCAGCAGAGCTTTTAAAATTGCTGATTTTGACCCTAGTGATCCCAAAGAATAATTAAAGGAACTCACTGGCAAACCAGTGAGGCAATCCTGACTTCTCGATTGGATTGTCAGAAAAAAATCCACCAGTAGCAGCTGACCTCTGGCTATTGGAGATGAATGCATAAGCCACTTGAACACTGCAGTCATAAACTTCTCAGATTATATGCAGCATTGATCTCCCACTACTGCTTATTGAATTACTCACTGCTAAATTCAATGTGGAATTCAGGCATGGGGAGAATCAAAATACAAGGAAAGAAGTTGGTTTGGGGGAGCAGAGAGTGTTTGACTGCATTACTCCTATGTCTCTTATGCTGTATTTGGAAGTTGTCAAAATTTTAACAGCATTTCCTGTTTTATCAAGTAAGCTGTAAGGTATCTGCTTATAGAGTGATCTTTGTCAGGGCAGAGAAGGCAGCTGGTGGACAGACAAATTTCATCATGGACCAAACTAGGTGGATTATGCTGCCATTAGCCTAATCAAGGTAGGAGCCTTTGGGGCAGAATATATGCTTTAGAAATACATACCTAACCTGTCCATCCCAAAATCACATCTCCTAAGCAGGAGATTATAAAAAATTACTCATGAATAAATGACATTGCCTTTTCTAATATATCTTTCCCAGTAGTTAGGTTCACATCCCCTTTGAAAAGAGCAGTTGCACTGATAATTATGCCACATGAGCACTGCTCATTCTGTCTCCTTGAAAGAAAAAGGAAAAAAAAAAGATGAAAAAAGCAATTGTGCCATCAGGTAGTATAAATATCATAATTCCCTCTATATAACAGCCAGACTGCTCGAGGGCTTGTGAGGCTGTCCTCCCCCAGTCTGTCAGCACGGTCTGTGTAGAAGAGGAGTAGCACCAAGCTTGTTGTTTCTGGAACTTTTCAACCCAAAACAGCCACTGGTAGAGTGACCCCCTGTGTAAGGAGTTCCTTCCTTGCCTAAGCCACCACAGGCTTCTTCACCAATGCATCCAAGGGTTCAGAAGTTGTTCCTTGTCATCTTCAACTAGGCATTCTTTGGACTTTTTTGGAGTTTTTCCATTTCCCACAGGAATTAATCTTGACACTTAACTGTGTCTTGCATGAAACACGGCAGCCTCCTCGTATGCTAATGCAGCTCTGTGGCTGCCAAGGGAGACTGGCAAATGCTGACAAAACAGCGATGGAAGTAGTGGTGAGATATTGTGTTCAACAAATGCAGAAGAAAGAAAAAACTCTCCTCCAGTGTTTTCATTTGATGCCTTGAGAATTGCTTGAGAATTGTTCTGCTTTGGTTGTTACTTTGTGACAGCTAAAAACTCCATGGCTCTTCAGCTTGACATCCAGAAATATCACCATTCTATAAAAATACCTTTTTTCTATTTCTGAAAATGAGAAATTACTTCTAAACTGTTTTTATAGTCTCCAAAATGTGTAATGAGAATATATAAAATTAATTGTCAAGCATCTCATTTAAATAATATGAAAATCAGCATTTGTACTGTTCTGATGTCTGTTTTTATTTTAGATTTGCAGATTTTATAAGGGGCATGCTGAAGTTCATACTGCTGCTGCTTTTATCTGGAGCAACATTAGCATCAACCTGGTTCACTCTCACCTGTCTAACTACTGTCACTCATCTGCCTTTAACCACAGGTATCAACAATGAATTTAATTCCTATTCTTTATAACTGATATTGCAGGCAAATATTTGCAGTCTTCAATATCTTATAACCTGGTTTGGTATCTTTAGTAATACAGTAGTTTTATTAAGGAAAAAAAAATGTTTAGAAAGTCTATTGAACCTGAAATATCTTCCCTGGCTTTGTATAATTTCATAAAGAGATTCAAACTTGAAAAACCCAATAACAGGAACCCCGAATACACATTTAAATTTGATTTGGGGACTAAGCGTTTTTCTGTTTTGAGTCCTTTGGAATAACCAAAGTGAGAAATAAATCAAGAAAAATCAGATGAATGAGAGTAGTGTTGCGTATAAGAAACAGTGACATGTCTGGGAATTTAAGGGTTTGAAACTTGCATTAGTTATTAGAAACACATGGTGCATTTCAAACCAAGGTGACCCATAGTGTTTTCAGCCATCTAAATCTGTCCCTGCACAGTGCTGTCCTCTTTTTTTGCACCTGCATGCAGGTTCAGGGAACTCTTCCAGCCCAAAATTAACTCAGCCTGCGCCTCAAAAAGACAGGAAAAAAGCAGTTGGCAGGAGTGGGGAAAAGCTCAGAGGTCTAGTTGGGCTGCCAGTGAGCTGTACCCTTAGTTGAAAGCTAGCACTGCTTAGTTCTTAAAAATATGTCCTTCACCTTATTATCTGCACCAAAGGACTGATCCACCTGTGATTCCAAGACCCTCAACAGAGTAGCAAGTTACAGTAAAGCATAAGCCATCAAGATTCAAAAATATATTTATTTAGTAAAGAATTCTATAAATCCATTTTAAATGAAGTGCCATCTCTGTTACATGCAATTTATGCATTCTAGGAGAAAAGAAAGCTTTTTTTTGCCTATTTTTAATAAAAGAGTTTGGTGGGGAGAGTAGTATATAGTGTTTTACTCAAATCAAGTTTGAGTTTCAGTAAGTGTCCTTGGTGCACTGCAAATGTCACAACTATAAACTAAAGTGGGTACAGCAAATTGAAATACATGATCAATTCAGGAGCAACACCATCTGGATGGATAGGTCAAATTTGTGCTTTATCTTGAAATTTCAATGCTTTCAAAAATTCTGCTTAAATAAAACATAATTTAATCAATAAACAAATCAAATTTCATGATGGCTGTTGTCATACTAAATGACTACACATTTCCATCAAATCTAAAATAAAGGCAAATAAAAGCTTTTTTCTCATGCTTGCCTGCTTCATCACTATGAGCCTGCAGTAATGTAAATTTTTACAGTAACTCTATCCTCTGAATTGATGCAACAAGCCAAACACACAAATGACCCTTCAAGTCTATGCATAAGAATGAAGCAGAGACGTTTCAAGAGGGGAAAGTCATTAGTACGTACTCGCCAGTGTTCCAAAACAAAACTGATGGAGCTCTCTCTGATTTTATTTTGTTAGTTTTTTTGTAAAGAATTCAGCATGCAACATAGGCTCTATAAGAATTCTTATTTTTTATAGCATGTAGTTGCATTGTGTTGGTTTTTGTTGGAAAGGTGATCCACTGTCAGGACATAAAAGTAGGTAGGGAATTTGAGGTTTGATATATGGTGTCCTGAGCTAGCATCCCTTGATTCAAATGCAGGGATTGGGTTGTACTTTTCATGCAATAACCATTTTTCTTAAAATGGATGATTCCTTAGATTAAGTTGTAATTATATATCAGATTTTTCTGTCAGTGCTTTTCTTATACATGCCACTGTAAATACTGAACCCTTTTCTTTAAAACACAAGCTTGTTTTGAACAGAAGTACTAGGAATGTGGTGCATTCCTCAAAAAAAAAAAAAAAAAAAAGGCTGTCTAAAGCATCAGAGTCTAATGTGCAGCCAGAAAATAAGATCTCTTTTTTCTTCTGTTTAAATTTCATAGATATGCGGTGGGGGAAGGTTCGTATCAGGCTTTTCTCATTAAAGTTCTTAAAAAATAGATGTAATGTGCCTGTTCAATTTAGTTCCTTGTACACAGAAAAGCAGTGCTATATCTTTATGAAATATGCTGTTATGGATGAAAACACACAAGCTATTTAAGCTAATTTATAGGACTTCATGCTAGATTATTCCTCAGTGTAATGATGCAACATGATGATGACCTCTGCATTCACAGTAATTGGGAGAAACGCTACATTTGAATTGATTTGGATGAACTTCTTTTTATTCTTCTCCTTTTAATTAAAAGTTTGAGATTTAGAGTATCGGAGTACAAATCTAGGAGGTCAAATGCAGGCTGTGGGCTGGCAGCTTTTGGAAGTGATTAGTGGTAGCTGGTACAGGTGGAAGTCACTCTGCATATCAGTGGACAAGTGTTGGCAGTGGACTGCCAAATAGTTATTCTCACTGTGTTTTTTGTAGAGCTGGAAGATGTGCAAAACAAAAGCAGACATCATTGTGGGGCTTTTGCCTCATTCATATTTTTAAAAAAATTTTGGTTTTTTTTTCCTTCTAGTGTTCTCTTTCTGTCCACTTTCTTTTCTTTCTTTTCTTTTTTTTTTTCCAGAAAAGGTCCATAAAATACTTTTTATTCCAGAGCCACTTTGGAGGCAGCACTGGACACCTACTGCAAAGCAGAAGTTGTGTTACTGAAGGCAGATTTTGATGTTGCCAGACAGTTCATAGGCTCCTCCACTTCCTCCTGTCCTGTGGCAAAGAGCACAAGTGTTGGGCTTGGCAGTGCTACAGAGCCAGTGATGGATCTCAGTCCACACTTTCAGCATTATTCAAATGCTGAGGCAGAGCAAGCAGGGTTCAAAACTGACAGGGAAATTTGTGGGGGTGTACGTTTGATCTTCCAAAGAGGTTTTCCCTTCCAACCATGTAGCTCCCATTTTGGGAGGGACTTCCCCCTCCTCTCTTGGCCTGCCTCCAGTGCTGTTCTCTTGAACAAGTCAGGCTTCGCCCTACAAAGCCCTAGGTGTTGCCATCTTCAGTATCTGGGAACTGCTGAAATGTCCACATGATCTGAAGGATTGCTGGCACAGGTAAAAGGCAGCTCTTCCACAGGACAGGACAGTCATTTTGGGAAGGAGACAAAATACCTTGTGGGAGCCTTTGTACTGGCCCAGGTGTTAAGGCAGGCTTCACCACAGAGATGAAGGCTCATTAGAGGACATCATCATTGGCTGCTGTATCTCACCTAACAGCTGCTTGATCCATGAATAAAGTTTGTATCTATAGGCAGACCCTGACAGTGGTTTCTCCATGTCCAAAACCAGTCTTTTCCTTTAGCATATGAATATTGGGTGACATAAGCTCATCTCCCTCTTCTGAAAACCCTCTGCTTATCTCCCACCTGGACTCAGAGCAGGCAGTAGGTGGATGTGTTTTTATGGAAACATAAAAAAGATGAGAGAGTTTGGCCAATTATTCACCCTAAAAGAAAAGGAAAAAATCTCTAAATATTTGTTTTTAAAATACAAGCAAACCAAACCCCTCTTTTAATTGGTGTTCTTTGCAGCAGTTTTAGTAATGTCTGCTTTAAATATTGGGGAAGGGAAGGTATTTGAAAAAATGGTCACAGCAAAATATATTTTCCTCACCTTGTTTGTATAATATTCTCCTAATTCCTTTTAAATAGGCACAACATCATTTAAAGATATTTCCTACAAAATGTAATTACTTAGAAAGGAGACCTTTAATGCAGTTATTAAAAATCAATGACTGCATTTGTGGTTTTAAATTATACTGTTTAGCATTGTTTGTATTGAGTAATGCCTGCATTGCTTCGTATTTGCATAATATGCTCCATTTTTCCTCCTCCCATGGAGGAAGACAAGTTTTGTGTCATTTGCTGACTTCTTAATGTAACTCCAGAAGACTTTTTATAAAGTGTATTCAGAGTTGTATATATGAACTGTAACAGCCAGTGTGGGGAAAAAAGAAAGCAAGGCAATAATGATACAGTGCCAGCTACTATATCATCTGTCTAAAACACCTCTCATCAGCTAATCACAGCTCTCCAAAAACCTTGATTTTGGAATTGGTTTATATTTTAAGCAAGCCTGAATTTTATTTTAAGAAATTTTAATTTTGATGTATATTATTTGCATTTCAGTTTCAAAGACAATTTTATGTACACATCGAGCATTAAAATAGTTTTCTCCATTGAATTCCCAGTGCAGCTGCTGATCTGTTTCTCTTTGCCAAGTTCATTGTTAGTTTGCTTTGTACTGAACTTCATTATGTGAATTTATGTACAATGGGATACTTCGACCCAAAATAATTGTGTAAGGCATTGTATTGCCAGTTTCAGTATCCTGCCACTTTGTATTGCTGGTGGGATCTCTGGATACAAATACTAGCATTTTCCAAAAATTGATATGCAACACTAGTTGCTCACAGCTCAGATTGAATGTTTTCAGTGTAGCATGTCAAGAATATTCTAATATTTATGAGCACATTCAGCAGAAGTTTGCTTTACAAAATCTTTTCTAGTGCTGCATGGCAGACACTGAATACGGTGGCAACTCCATAAGTTGATGACTATATTTAGGTTAAGCAGCCCACACTTTTATTTTCAGGTTCAACAGATTGAACATTGTAAACACATCTGTCTCTCTATCCTCATGTACAAAGCACAGAAAAAGAGAGGTGTAAATAATATAATACTGATTGGTTTATTATTTCAGTTTAATTTCTTTACTATAAACAAGATGTGCTTGGTAAGTGTAAGGCAGGGGAACACAGAGGATAAAACAGTGGCCTGAAAACATTAACCTGCTTAGGGCTTTGGGCAAATCATTACCCCAACTCCTGCTGTGGTTTCCCACTCATAAGATGGGAATAATGACCTTTGTTTTGCTGACAGCTTCTTTAACTTCACAAATGGAAGAGTGCTTAAAGAAGAACTAATTTAGGGGGTTATTTTCTTTTAAAAAACAGTGTTCAATAGTATACAGTGCTTGGAATTTGGGAGGAGCATTTCAGGGATGAGTATCTATGATTCTGGGCACTTTAAATATCCATCAGTAGCAAACCTCAAATACTGTAATTTCCATCCCTCTTCTCCTTCATTTCTTGAGGCTTACTCAGTAATTTTTTCACTTCTTCATTCTCCAAACTGAATGCTCTGCTTTCAAAACAAGTTCCACTTGCTTTTCTCATGAGAAGAATGTAGAACAAATCAAATTTGATCAGATTTTTGGTTACTTTCAAAACTATATCATGAGATAGCAATTTGATCAGTGCATGCTGGAATGGAAATCCAGGCAATGAAACATAGTGATGTTATAAATGTGCACTACAGAGACATCTTTCTTCTATTGTGTTTTTTCATTCCCATAAGTGAATTACAGTAAAATTTACTGTCTTACCTTAAGGGAGTCACATTTCTCATGGAAAAATTAAGGGTTACTTCTTCCATGACTTTTCTTACCATGGCCAGTAGCAAGAGTTAAATTATAGGGAGGTTTCCATTCTACTTTAATGGACTTCAGATTTTCGCAGGAACTAACTTGAATTGTTCAAATTGGTCATGGGGATACTGAAGCACTGAAGTCAACAAAGCCTGCATCCACGAGGCATTATCCTTTCACTTTGATGTTTGGAATACAGTTACAATGGGCACTGACAAAGTGCCCTAGATCTCCATAGGTTTCGCTTTAAATTGTGTGCTGCTTCCAAGAGAATATATTCCATTGTATTTACTCTCCTGTTTATCTATAAAATTTGTGTGAGTTTTGGCTGAGTGTGTCTCAGAAGAGAGCTGTTACAAAACACACAGAGTTCAAGAGATTCTGGCAGAGGACTTTGGAAGGAGATACTGTATCACTTGCTTGCACTTGATACAGCATTTCCTGTGTAAATTTATCTGAAAACTATGTTTTTTTAAAGAAATGGTAATATTTCACATTCTTTGTTAAAAATCAGCCAAGATACATGTGCCAGTGGTTGATAAGAACTAGTCACATCAGTTGAGGTCCTTCCGTCAATTTCATTTGGGTTTGGATCAGGTTCTGTAGTTATACATTTAGTGATGGTATAATTTAAGAGTAAATTGCTAAACATGTTGCAGAACATCCTGGAAAATTCTCGAAAATTGTTTGTATGTCAGAGATAGTTGAGTCTCCTTCTGCTGCATTGCAAGCCCATCTGAGGAGACCAAGTGAAGGCTGTCATTTAAATCACTTGCCTGCTTGAATTCCTAACTTCCCCCCCACCTCTTTTTTTAATTGGTAGAAGGCTTTTGCCACAGCTTGTGGCTGGGAGAAGAGAAAGTCTTTTTCTGAGATATGGGCATGTATTTGCCATCCAGTAGCTCAAGGCCTGTAGGAGCTAAGCTAGTCAGGAACCTTGCTTCTTGTCACTTTTTCTCCTCTTTCTGCTAAGCCATTGTATCACCATCAGTCCCAGGTCATCTAACTGGTAACATCTCTAGTGCTATTATCAAGGCACGTTTTATTCCTTGCTTCCTTCCTGGCCAGCAGAATGAGTGCTGAGGGAATAGCAAGGGTTACCTCATACCTCAAGCATGAACATGACATGATGAAACGTGGCTTGAGCCTCCTGCTGCAGCAGCTCCTGCCAGTTCTCTGAAACAGCTGTGCTTTGGATGGGTTTTTTGCTGATCTCTTTGTAGTGGTCAACCTGAGAAATAGCTGCTTAATGCACACAAACATATTTTAAATTATTTCAATTAATACCATGTTTTAAGAAACCTAGCCCAGTTCCATTGTTGATGTCCATAGCTACCATTGTCTTGGATACAAACTTTGCACATAGCTTCATAGGCAATTAATGAATTCCTTTTCCTAAAACAAATTGATTTCTTTTTGTTATAGTAGTAGCATGACACACTTCTCCAGTGTATGCCTATTCAAGTTAGTTGTTATTCTTTAGGACATAATGTTAGCTTCTTGGTGAATCATCTCTTCTTTTTTTTTTTTTTTTTTTTTTTTTTTTTTTTTTTTTTTTTTTTTTTTTTGTCAATGCTTTCAGATCCTTATATTCATTTCCAAGGACTATCATTAAGATTGCCTTAATTGAAAGAACATTTGCTGTAACTTCAGCAGCTGTTCTTCTGCAGTATAAAATGGTGGTAATTGTTTGTGTTTGTTCAGCACAGGGTCTCTGTGATGGAAAGCAAATGGTCCCTGTTAATAGATGGTATCTCCCTGCTGTCCTGTCACCCACGAGCTGGAATATGAGATACACTCTTTAGTTGTGAAATAAAAAACATAAACCACTTCTGAACTCTGATTTTACTTGTTTCTGAGACTTATTTTTCTTAAACTGTGTATCTTATCCTTGAGTTCCTGTCTATTGACCAGTTGGATTTGTGACTCAGTTGCTAAATTACTGGAATAAGCTTATTTGTATAGCACTCAGGATAACCCTGGTGATTTACAGATGCATGAGATAAAAAGCAGTTTCCCATCACTACAGTATGTACCATTTAAAGAAGGCTTTCAGATGTGCACTTCTTCCTCATTTTCAGAGCTTCTTTTTGTGGTTTCCCCATTAAAAGCTATCATTTCCATTAGATGTTAGAACTTAAATTGGCATGTACTGGATGCTATATTCTGTCTGTCCTTTTGCTGTGACATTTCTGCTTATTAATTCCAAAGATGTGTTTATCTGTACCTCTCCACAGACCTTGTTATATCAGTGCTACCTGTGATCTCAGCTGAGGTGCTGTCGTTGGTATTCAGCTGGCAGTTCTTGGTGTGCACACACAGGGCAGGCAGTACTTTGGGGCAGCCAAAGGGTGATGCCAGAGCTGCTTTGCTCCTCTCAGTGTGGAAGTGTAAGATGTGTGCAGTGGGTGTGTTTGTGTGAGTGTCCTGACAAGAATTTTGAGGGTTGTTTCTAAGGTACAGAGTTACTGCCCTTGTTCACTTGTGGTCTGATCATCTTAATACCTTGTAGTGAGTGGTGAGCAATGATGTCATTCAACTGGCATATTTTAAACTAGCAAATCTAGTTTGAAGGCTTCTTCTCATTTTATGGAAACCTTGGCACCTACTGTATGAAACAAAATCTGAAGTCTTTAAATGGCTGCTAATTTTTGCTTTCATCTCAGTGACTCTGCGTTTCTGGAAATTATATGTCTAGACATTGTCTCTGTTCAGAGGTATGATTTCCCTTTCCTGGCTGTTGCTCCTTCTGGAAGGTGTTTCAGCCCTCTTGCAGAGGTGTTGCTTCTGACATTCTGTTCATTGCTCCACTTTCATTGGTGCTGTTGTGGCTTTCAGCAGCTTCTCAACTATTTCCAGTGTTTGAGTTTCTGATACTGAATAACAGCTGGGTGCCACCTTCTCTTCTTTGGGGGAGGTTCTGAAAATGTTCTCTAGAAGTTACAAGTCTTATCTATAGACATCTTCAGCTGAGTGTAGTAATAAGGGGCAAATGTTCATTTGTCTTAAGAGATTCTTCTGTTTCATTTATGTGTTGGTCTCTCAAGCCAATAAAAAATTTTCAACCCACTGAGTGTGATTGGATATTCTGGCTGCACCCGACAGCAGTTAGAGAGAGTTAGAGCAATATGCAGCAGTGTTTGAGGTAAATGGGAGTTCAAAGAGTGGCTCATGAAACTTTAAATACTGGTGAGGACTTGCAGCAAAAATCTATGGATCTTATAACTAGGAATCAGGTCTTCAGTGTTAGCTAGAGGAGTGCATTAGGAAGAACATCCTAATACTGTGTGGGGTTTTTTCTTTTCTGTCTGACAACTTCTCGACATATCTTGCATCAATTTCTTTGATTTATTCTGCAGTTTATGACAGGAGAATTCAAGAGTAGGGGAAGCTACCATGGTTTTCCTGAGGGGGTTGCTTTTGTTTGTTTTTGCGGGTGTTTGTTTTTCTTAACAGCTCAGAGTACTATATTCAAAGTGGTATATTCAAAAAAGTGGGGCTAGCTCTCCCTCCTTTTTCCTGTCCAGACAAGTCCTCTGTTGAAAAAGAAATGTCCTTGTGCCTTGGAAGCAAACCACATGAAATAGAGGATGTCATAGATAGCCCTTTCTGCTTCTTAATCCCCTTATTTCTTTTCCATGATTTTTATATTTTAAAAAGCTGATTAAAAAATTTTATTTAAGCTGAACATTTCCTACTTCCCAACAGTTTCTCAGTTGAAAGCTCGAGCAGTGCTTAACAAAAGATGAAGCAGAGCTGTTTCCATTCTCCCCTAAGACAAAAGAGTGTAAATTAAACTGAAATATGTACACATATATATATTTATATGAAAAAAAAAATCTAAGGATTTTGTACCATAGAATCTTTTCACTGCAGCGAAAAGACACTATAAATAATTTACCTCTGACTTCATAACACTTTTGTATCTGAAATTATTTTCTTTAGATTTTCTTAGTATTTTGGTGGGAACCTCAGAAATTACTCCAGAATCTCCTGGTTATTTAAAGCCTTCTGATAATTTCCTTCTTCTTTTTACTTGGTTGGTAACCTCGGGTTATTGAGATTGCAAGCAAGGAAATCTTCTCTGTCCAAGACAGCACTAAGAAAAAACTTACTTAAATTCCTAAATAGATACTAAATTTTTGTGAAGTTTTGTGTTTTGGGTTTTTTTTCCAGAAATAGCTATAATAAATTTATTAAATGATAGTATAAGTATATTAAGCTTCTGTATTAAGAACTGTGAAGTATTTGGCAGAAATTGTAGGAAAAAATAGCTGAGGCTGCTGGAGAAATGTCACATTTTTCTGTTGGTTTCTCCAAGAAAAACAATTTGTTGAACAGCAGAAAATAATCTGTATTATCAAATCTGTCCCGTTCCTGTCAGGAGCTGGTGCCCTTCATTTCCTTTTGAAGCCAGAAGGGATTCAACATGTTGCAGCTCAGGCTGTGCTGAATACTAATGTCTTGATAGCTGGTAGATCATTAGTATTTATTTGTAAAATGGAAGCAAAATTAATTTTGACCTTTAAAGCTAAGTCGAAAGGTTAATCCATGTCCATTTCCAATATGGTGCATTAATTGCTCTGTGTCCTAATTGTGTGTAGGACAATATTTTCTGTTTGTTTCAGAGGTAAATTAAACTGTAGGTGACGCTTTGCATCCATAATTTTGTTTGTTTTACTTACAAGTGAAGTCCAAGTCACTGAATGTATCTTCATGGATTCTGTTTAAATAAATAGATAAATAAATCAATCAGTATTTCAGATTTTTTTTTCACAAATCAATGCATGCATTCTTCCTAAAGCTAGTGGGATGTGATGTTCTTTTTGATACACAGAGGATAAAAATAAGATTATGCATTTTTTTGATTATTCAAATATTAGTATTCTTGGCAGCTCTGAATAGGAGGGGAAAGCACCAGCATGAAATTAATAACTGTTTTTGTTTCTGTCATAGCTACACTGTACACATCCTGCATTTTGCTGGGTATTTTCCTCAACAGCAGCGTACCAATATTCTTTGAGCTCTTTGTGGAGACAGTCTACCCTGTTCCAGAAGGAATAAGCTGTGGAGTTGTCACCTTTTTGAGTAATGTGTTCATGGGAGTGCTTTTGTTTTTCCTCACATTTTACCATACAGGTAAGTAATATAAGCCACTTGAAAAATTTAATACTCCTTAAGGACATACCTTTGTCAGTAAAAGGAAGGATTTGCACGTACAATTTCTGTTAATAACCAAATGTTTGAATCCAAGCAAGGGCAGCAAGGAAGGAGAATTTTAATTATTCTTTTCTATATTCATGCTTATAAAAATGAAATTTCTTAGATGCAAGATAATTCTACTTGAATTTGCTGTGGCCAGAAACCACCAAGGTACACACTACCTTCATATTTTATAAAGGCCTGGGTGATGTTACCATTAATAATGTTTGTACCCGTGGGTGTTGAGAACCACAGTAAAGCTCACCCAATTTCATGCTCCTGGGTAGAACTGTATTGCCCAGGAGGGGCAGAGCAGAAATGCCCCATTTAAAGCCAGCTCTGTTCAGTAGGTCAGAGGTCCCACTGCAGGGTAGGGAGATCTGACCACTTCTCAAAAACAGAGCAGGCATTCCTTTGGGTATCCCATGGCCTAATCCAGCTCAACAGGATTTCACTTCAGGTTTTTGTCAAGTCATTCAGACTTTCTCGTCTCTCAAGCATTATTTGCCTCCTCCTAACTCATAATCATAACTTAAAACTTGCTGTTTGGTAGGCTGTAAGACATATTATTACTCTAAGCTGTAAAATAAGAACCCAGCTTGCTTTCAAATGGAAGTAGTCTTTATTAATGGTTTTCAAAGGCGCAGATTTTTTCCTTTGTATTTTGTCATTATGGTAAATATTTGCTTCATGGTGTAATAGTTGTAAACCGTTAGAAAATGTAATGCATTATTACTTCTTAAGATGTTGTATTTTATAATTAAGAGGAGAGTGACAAATTTCAGATTGAATTCTGCTAGAAATTATCAAGGTTTCAACCTGGGGCAATTTTTCAGCATGGTTTGTCTTTCTGCCAGGAAATTGCAAGCAGGATGACAACCTTGTTCCAAATTGTGGTCTGCAAACACAAATTGAGAGAATTTTTTTTTTTAATACTGGTGCTGAACTGTATCATTGTAAAATCTGAATGCCATCTGGACTAGCCTTGGGTGGTGTGAGAGCTAGTCTTTACATTTTAAAGTACACTTTTGATATTAATTGCTGTGAACTCTGTTCACCATACTGTTGTTTCTGACATCTGTACCTGAGCTGGAAAGATGACACAGGATGTTCTGAGAATTTTTTCAATGTTTGGCATTACATAATAAATGAGGATGGGGATATGGTGTCTCACTTCTGATGAAAGAATTACAATAAAGTGGACTCATTCCCCCATAAATAGGGTATTCAGGACCATTTTTTGTCTCTCATATTTCTTTCCCTACGAGATATCAGTAAATGCATCTTAGGAAAAACTTGAAATTGGTATACCCATACACTTAAAATATTTCCCTATTTCTTCAAAAGGAAAAAAAAAAAAAGTAGTTTGTGCTTAGGAAAATCCATTCTTTGGTAGAAAATATGAGTGTGTGGTCACTGGGGGGGATCAGTGCCAGGAGTGCTATTGGCTCCTCTGATTAAAAAAATCCGTTAGAAGGTAGATAATGATCTTAATCATTTGCTTTCATTTGATTCAAATACATCCTGTAATGGCATTTAAGAAGCTTACAGATAAATCAGAACTCAGTCAAATTCATCTTGTTCCCTTGGTCTTTCCTTTTAGGCCAAATAATTTTTCAGTAGTTTTCATTCCAATTTCTCTTTTTTTCCTTGTACTGATATTGCAAATGCTGTGAAGGACCCAAACCCTGGAAGCTTTCCAGTGCACTGAAGATTTTGGTTCAGCTAGCAGAGGGGGGATGCAAACCTTCCTAAAGCTCAGCCTTGCTGCTAATGCTGTGCCCCAAAGCTGCAGACTCTCTGGATGAAGTTTCCTTTGCCTTTTCTGCAGGGATATCCAAGGGAAAAACAAAAGGAAACTGGCCTTTGGCTTCACACGATTGATGCGTTCCCTGCATGGCCAGTGCTGTCACAAATTCTAGATCAAAAAAGACATGAAGTATTCCCAAGTTAAATTTTGTCTTTTAGGACATTTGAGTTAACGTCTGTTTAATCCAATTAAGGGGGAATGTTAAAAGGAAAACAATAGCAAAGCATTTGCCTGTTGACTTCTGGCATCACATTAAGTCTTCTCCAAGCCTAGGAAAATTTTACTATGGTTTTAATAATATTACTGCCTAAACAAATCCAAAAGGGTTTTTGGTGGATCAGGGAGAGTGTTGTTGAAAGTTACTGGTTTTGGAAGGTTGATTTTTCAGGTTTTCTGACTGTTGTCCTTCGCCTTGTTTAAAATAAATCATGCTTTTTCTTTCAGCAATATAAATTGCAGGTTTAAGAAAGTAGCAGTGATGAAGCCTTGATTTTGATTAGCTCAGGTCTGGAGGGAGAGTTTAGATTCTGTAAAATTAAATAAATAACAATAAGAGAAATAAGAATAATAGCAATAATATTAATAATGAAAAATTTTGAGTAAAAAACTGAGAAAAACACTATCCAGTGAAGTTAATGTTTCTTCAGTAAATCGACACATGTAGGAAAAAAAATTGTGTTGTACTTGTTTGAAAAAAAATGTGAATCAAACTGCTAATTATTAGTCAAATAACAGATGATAGGATTTCTTGAGTACATAACACAGACTTTTAAGAGCAGTACATTATGTCCAACAGCTGAAAAGAGGCTTCTGAGGACCTGTTTTTTGCAATGACTTTTAAATTGAATTGATCATATTATGCACAGGTTTCTTCTGAGGAATTGGTTTTCCCTCCTTATACAATGTAGCAGGTTTGATTCAAAATCAAACCCAGTTTCTTCCTATGCTTTTAATTTTAGTTCTCAATCCATAGAAATCAGGGGACTAATGAGCAGAGTCTTTGGAAGTGGTTTATTCTCCATTAACAATGATAGATTTTTTTTTTCCAGTTCTCTTCATTGGCAGGTTGAATAAGGAGGATTGACATTAGCTGGAGGCATTGGTTATAAATATAAGTAACTTAAGGTGTCCATGGAGGAGGCTCACAGACCAAGTTAACCCTGGATCGATCAATCGGGAGCTGTCAGGATTTTGTCAGAATGCAGCGATTTCCTTCAAATCTGCCATCAGTCCAAGTTTTGGTCACTTTAAACACAGAACATGTTTGATGACTGAGGCTGGGTCTCTGTTCTGCTTTACAGAGTTTTCCTGGTTCAACTGGTGCCTGCCAGGGTCGTGTCTGCTCAGCCTGCTCCTCATCCTGTGCTTCCGCGAGTCCTACGACAGACTCTATCTCGACGTCGTCGTCTCCGTGTGATCACTCTGGACTGGTGAGGGCTTGGAAGAGACTGGAAGTCGGCTTTGCAGTCTGCACAACTGCCTGGATTTGCACAGCTGAACAGCAGAAAAACAAAGAAATTTCAAGACTTAATCGTGGCTTTATTTAGAGAGGGTGAGGGATGGGTCATTCTTACGTTCAAGACCATCTTGATTTGCCATAAATGTGGAACTGGAGTGGTGATGGTGACACCAAAATGCACAAAGAGAATCTCTCTGCTGTCCAGGTCCCTGTGCAGGGCTGGGGCTCTCTGTTGGAGAGGCTGTTGATGTAGCAGTGAGGTGTATGTTGTGTGTCTGTGTGCCTCTGTGCTGACTCACGGTTATACACACCAGGGTACCAGTCATCTTCAGAGTCTTCTATCAGAATGAAAATAGGGAATAATCTTAACAAAAGGAAAAAAGTAAGAAAAGAAAACAAAAATCTTTTCAAGATCTCTTTAAAATCACTAGTAGTCATTTATATATTTCAATGTTCATTAAACAGTTAAGCTAAAATAATTTGGTGCTTGTACACTACATTTACATTCTAATAAAGTGGGTTCTGATATAAGACACTGGTACCAGGGTTTTTAGCCATACTAAATATCCCAAATAATCCTTGCAGTGTTATTAGAGGTGTTTGTTACCACCCTGGAGCACAAGTAAACAATAGCTTTAGCTGCCACTGAATCCCAACCTGCACCCACAGTCATCTCTGAAATGCCACCATGGTTCCATATCTCCTGAATATGGAGCATCTGTGGTGTACTGGAGTGTCACTCTTGGTAAATGTTGCTGTTCTAAAGGCCACCACTGTGTCACCTTTCCATCCTCCATCTCCAGTACTGCCTTTTCTACTGTTTGTGCCACTGAATACTGTGGGTGTGGATGTCTGAGTCCCGCTAGTTCTCTCCTGATACTCTAAAGTGTGTGTGGTTTTTAGGATTAGTTTATGACTGAGGGTGCCTAAACAATATTGCTTGTAACCCAAGTGTGGAGAAATCACTGTTTCCTAAAAAAAAAAACCCTTCTAGTTGAGGAGGTGCATTGACGGCGAAATGACAATGAGTTTGACAATGAGTAACTCATGAGTTCTGGCATAATATGGGAAATTAATGCCAGCTCTTTTTATCAGTACTAATCTGTGGTCATTCTGGCCCTTACTTGAACATAAATATTAAAGACACTTTGAATAGTTTTTTAACTCAATTTTTAAACCTGCTAATGATTTCTTAATTATATTCTTAGATTTCAGTTCAGCATCATTTAAAATATTCCCGTATGTGTGTGTGTGTGTTCTGTGCTTTGTGTTACAGGGGTGTGTTTGTGTGTATGGGGGTGTGCATATTTATATCAATGTATACACAAATAAAACTTATATATATAACAGAGACATATATATATATATATAAGTGGTGCAAGGGTATGTGTTTCCTTAGGTTTACTCCAGGTGATCCTGTCTGGGGAAGGTGATGTGCCCTTGTTTGTAACCAGGCCCGTCACTGCCGTCAGTGGGAATGCGTTGTGCACAGTCTGTGACAGGGATTCTTTTCAGGGGATGAATGATTTCCTGTCCTGTGGCAGGGGGTGGGTGCACGTGTTGGAGGAGGCTCTGCATCTCTAGAAGTTGAATCAAGCACCCTCTGCTCCTGTGTGGGGCTCTTCTTTGCCCCTGGGGAGACACCAACACGGTAAGCTCACTCAAATAAACCCAGAGCTACCTTTCAGACACAGATCTGTTCCTTCTGCCTGCTCTCCTTTTGCAGAGAGAATACACCTCTAAGACTTAACTCAGGAGTGTATCTGTGCAGTAAAATAAAACAAGCTGTTCCCTGCTTTTATGTTTTCAGAGCAATTGATGTACTTACTGTAGTAACTGAAAATAGATTTAGCTCATTACCTGTATCAGTTCTAAATAATCTTTCCTGTCTTGAAGCAGGTTCTTTGTGGTAGTGGAGCTAACCTGCATAGGGAAAATGAAATCAGTCCAACCAGCACATTCAGATCCACTGGCATCATCCGTTACTTTTTAGATGAGTGGTGTTAACTGTCCAGCTTCTTTTTACTACGTTTTAGTGCCTGGATTAGTTTCAGTATCCAGTAGCTGCTGCTACCTATTGTCTTCTGAAACCAAGGATTGTTTGCCAAGAGTCTGGAGTTGCTTTATCATGGCAGAACTGCAAGCTGGGATGGCTCTTCAGAGCTCTGCTTCTGCAATTTACTGTAGCTATATAAAGATTAAAATGGCTCAGCTCAGGCACTGTCCTGAGTGACAGAGATTTCTAATCCTTTCACTGTCCTGACTGTTTTAAGATGGAGAAGCATTTTACACTATATTCAGTCTGTAACCTATTCTTCCTCTGTCCCAGAAGGCATCAAACAATTCAAAATATTTGTCAGTGCTTCCAGATGCAGACTCCCCATAGTCAGGAGAGAAGAGTGAACCTCTTGTTTTAAACCCTGTTGATTGTTTTTCTGAGTCAGTGTGAATGGCTCACTGTGACTCTGATGCTTTGATAGCTCTTTCTCTGTGTGATGGGTTGACTGTGGGTGGACACCACATGCCCACCAAAGCTGCTCTGTCATTGCCCCCCTCAGCTGGGCAGGGGAGAGAAAACACAATGGAAAGCTCATGAGTTTAGGTAAGAACAGGGAGAGATTGCTCACCAGTGACCATCATGGGCAAGACAGACTCAACTTGGGGAACTAGTTTAGTTTACTAGCAATCATATCACAGTAGGATAATGAGAAATAAAACCTAATCTTGAAAACACCTTCCCCCCCATCCCTCCCTTCTTTCCAGACTTAACTTTACATGTGATTTTCTCTCCCTCCTCCCCTCAGCAGCACAGGGGGACAGGGAATGTGGGCTGTGGTCAGACCATCACACATCTCGTCCTCTGAGGACTCCTCACATTCTCCCAGGGGAGACAATCCTCCATGAATTTCTCCAGTGTGGGCTCAGACCTTCAGGAACAATCCTGCCAGCAGGATCCCTGCTCCAGCCTGGGCTCCTCTCTCCATCGTGCCACAGGTCCTGCCAGGAGTCTGCTCCAGCAGGTTTCCCACAGGCCCACAGCCTCCTTTGGGCATCCAGCTACATGGCATGGGGTTCTCCACAGGCTGCAGGTGGATCTCTGCTCCCCATGGGCCACAGGGACACAGCTGCCTCACCATGGTCTGCATCACAGGCTGCAGGGGAATCTCTGCTCTGGGGCCTGGAGCAGCTCCTGCCCCTCCCTCTGCACTGACCTGGGTACCTGCAGAGCTACTCCTCTCTCCAGCTGTGCATAACTTCCTTTCCTTTCTTAATCTTATCCCAGAGGTGCTGTCACCGTGGCTGATGGGTTCAGCCTTGGCCAGTGCCAGGGCTCCATTTGGTGGTGTTGGCTCTGTCACTCCTGGGGCAGCTCCTGCTTCTCAGCGACCCCCCCTCGCTGCCACAGCCCTGCCATGCAGAGCCTGTGCCCTGTGTCTGCCTGGCACTGCAGCATGGGCTGAGTTACAGCCATCAGTGCCTCTGCACTAAAGCAGGGACCTTCTCCAGGGCTGGGCAGCCCAGCCAGGCCCTGCTGGAAACCTGTGTGGGGTTCGCAGGCACCGCTCTGCACCAGGGCTCAGCCCCAGTTCCCAGCAACTTGATGGAAATCTGCCCAAGTCAAAGGATTGCTCCCAAATTACTTGAAGTTGTGCAGGACAACTTCAAGTAATTTGTAATGGCTGAATTCCACACATACAGTGTTCAGGTTTAGGATTTTATTAGATTAGCAAGTCTGGCTCAGGATGGAGGTGAGGATTTTAAATGTGCTTGCTGAGATCTCTGAAAAGCACTTTATCCCCATCTGTGCTCCACAGCAGCATCCTTCTGTGGAGGAGCAGTTCCATTTCATGTCAGTAACACAACTCAACCCATAGAAATAATTTTTGGATAAGCATTATCACTTGGTCCACCCTTGTTTGGATTTAGCAGGAGGCCAAGCTGCCAGGCTGCCTGCACTGCGTTGGAAGTTTGAGTTTGAAGGGCAGGGAGAGCCCTTAGCAGTGCAGATGCAATTAGCAGTAGTGCAGAATAGGCTCAAAACAGGTAATGTTTTTCTTAATAATGAAAGTTTGAAGTCTCTCTAACTTGGACCAGTCACAGCATTGGCTGCTGCGTGGCCTGTGAGCTGGAAGGCACCCTGAGAAGCCCTGGAATATTCTTCTCTTTGTGGCCTGTAAGTTCACAGCCCTGAAGAACCTCTTCCCCAGCAGTGCTGAGCTCTGACACAGGTAATGGTGTTGTGGTTTGTACTGGGAGTGCTGGGAAGGATTCTCCATAGTGACTGCTCTCTCCTAATGCTTCATTGTAAACACAGGCTGCTCCTCAGGTTTGTTTGGCTCGGTGACACCCTCGGTTCAGCTTCCAGTGCTGCTGGATCTCCTCCTCCTGAGCTGTGGAGCTGAGCAAGCTCCCACACTGCTCATGGGAAGGCTCAGGATTAGAAAATGCAGGCTCCACTTACAGCACTGGTTCCTGTCTGGTCACTGCTGTTGCCCATTAACTTCCTCTGGCATCCTTTGCCCTCCCTCGGGGCTGCCTGCTTCCCTGAGCTGGAGGTGTGGAGAAGAACTTCCTTGCTTCCAGAGCAATTTTACAGGGAAAGGTTGCCTGACCTTGTATTTAATGTACATAAGAATAGGGATTTTTTTTTTAGAAAATCATGCCAGTTGGAAGGAAGTGCAGACCCAAAGATTCTGCACATATTGTGAACAGATAACCTGTTACAAACAGAGTGTAATTTACCTGAAACCTATGATTTTAGTTCCCACACCTGGAGAGGCCAAGCAGATGGGCACTGTGTGTGTCAGGTATTCAGGCTCACAGCATCCCAGTTATTCCCAACCATCTGACAGAGCTGAAAGGAGTGGGGGTGGGATGTCTTGAATCTTGGAGTGGGTTGGGAAACCCCAGACTCTGTCAGTGTTTGTAGTGGTAACTCAGGGAGAGCAACAGGTTGGATTGAGTAACAAGAAGTGCCCAGTTCCAGGGGGCATTTCAGCACCAAAATACTGCATTGGACTGATGAAGTCCATATAAAATATGGAATTTTGTGGTGACAGGGATGTTAATGCTGGGCTTGTTCTACAGTAAACTGAGCAAGTGACTGTGTGGCCTTGCACTGCAACATAAACAAGCTGCATTGATTGATGTGCATGTATTGGCTGTTACAAGAAAGGGAAATGGGATTTAATTGTCAGGAGTGACTGAAATATGAATGGGAATTACACAGTTTGCACAGTGGATATAAGTGCTCTGTAATGGTGTGACAGCAGGGCTCTAATTGTTCATTTCTTCTGTTGGGTCACTTGCAAATTAAGTAAGTATCTGACAAAGGCATTTTTATGTTTCATTAGTTTTGAGGAGGTTCCTTTTGTACTAAGTACAGACCATTGTAATAACTTGGCAAGACAAGTGCGACACGTGTGGAAACCTACAGCAGTTCTGGGTATTGATTTGGTATTGAATGTTGGTGCTGCCATTCTCAGGGTTGTTAAAGCACCACATGGGAAGAGCAGGGATGTGGGCTGTGCAAGGATCTGTGTGTGTGGATGCACAGTTGTGCAAGGGCAAATGCCAGCCCTGCCAAAACACATAAGAACTTTGTCACCTTCCATGGGTCCCAGCATTCCAGCTGTGGGGGGAGAAGAGGGAACTGCTGCCTTGTGGCTGCTGCCTCCTTTCCATCAGAGAGACAGCCAGGCAGCCTCCAGGCTCCCTGCTTCACCTGAGGGGATCATAACCATCAACACAGGCTCCATCTCACTCCCCTGCAGCCGGGACTGCTGCGAGGTGGGTTGAGGGTGCCACAGGAATATCTGCCTTGCTTCCTGCAGGAGTGTCACTTCAGCTGGCACAGAATTGCCCCAGAGCAGGCACAGCTGCAGTGAAGTCAGAAAAAGATGTCAATCTGCTGACAATTTTTGCAGTTTGTGTTTCAAGACAGATGAAACTAATAAATAAAGGAAGAAATGTAACTCTGTCCAAAGTTTTGACAAGCAAAAGCAAATATTTGCACAGATGTGCTGGCTGCTGCCAATTACTTGGGATTGCAATGTTTTTGGATCAATTCATGCCCCCCACAGCCCCAGCACTGTTTCTTCACTGCTCAGGCCCAGCAGCACCGTGGGAAGCTCCAAGCCCTGGTGGAGGGCAGGGACTGCAGCAGAGGGAGAAGGGAAGTGCTGAGCCAGGATGCTCAGGAGGGGGGATGTGGGGCACCTGGGCTATTTGCACAGGAGGGGTGTCTCCTTCAGCCCAGTTGTTTCAGAGCCTCATTTTTTCCTTCCTCAAGGATGAGGTTTTGACCTTCATTTTCTGTTTGTGATGGGATTTGTGCCACAGGGACATGGACAGCTACACTGGTGGCACACGATGTAGAGGTGCTGGTTTCCCAAGGTGCAGCAGGGAAGGCAGGTGGGACTTGCTCTCTGCAGTAACAGCTTTTCTCTGCACAGTCTCTCTCCCCAGTGGCTTCCTCCATGTGATTTATCCTCTTGTTGCATCTGGACAGACTCACTGCAGTCACTTTGCCTTGCTACATGAAGACAATACCAGCAGCAAAACTCTTTTCTTTACGGGAAGATTTTCCCTTCAGGCTGAGGCCACTTTTCCAACCTTGGTCCATGTGTTTGTCAAAGCCACAACAACCCCAAGCTCGTGTTTTTCTTCAGAGAGGGGATGTGCAGGTTTGTGTGGGACAAGTCAGGGGGCTTGGGGAAGGGCTGCTTGGGGTGCCCACCCATGCCAGGGGAGGGGGATGCTCCATGTCCCTCCCCAGCAGGGACACCCTGAATGTGCAATATAAACTAGAGTTGTGTTCCCTGCCCACAGCTCTTCTGTGTGCTCTGACCTTTCAGCTTCACCTGGGCTGAGCCAGCCCAGCAGAGCTGCAGGGTATCCCCATGGGCAGCCTGCCATCAGCTCCTGCTCCTGTGGGACAATGATGCATTTTCCAGACACATTTCCCTGCCTATGATATTTGCTAGATTAAAATCTCTTTTTCCCCTACCATGTTTAATGTCTTCCGCTGTGCATTTTAGAAAGAAGTACTTGATAAGGTCATAAAAACAGCTTTTAATTATGGGACACACCTAACAGTTGGGTTTTTTTGAACTGCATGAACATATGGAGAAGGAAGAGGGTTTTACATGTTGGAGAGCATCTTTGTAAACTATCCTCAACTTGTAAGACTGTTCAGTTTTACTGGAGTTTGTATGCGTTTTACTTTTGTAATTTTTTAAGTGATTTGATAGAATTTTATTTTAGGGCAAATTCTACATTTTGTATGCGATATTCCAATGTGGTGTATTTTTATTTTTGAGAAAATAATGTTGAAACCACTATATACTTGTCAATGTAACATATCCACTGTGTAATTTCTATTTAAAACTGGACTCTGACCATGAAGTGCGTGTTATTTTACGTACTGGTTGTTGCACATTAAAGAGGTTACTCAGTTTGCTGCCATCACTGTTCATCACTTCCAAGAAAGCACAAGGGAGCAGTTTATTTCTGCATAATGCTGCCAAAACCCACTGCAGATACTGCTATGAAATGGGGGTTGTTTAGTCTAAATGAATGTAGCCTCATCCAGCCTCCCAACCCAGCCAATGAAAGATTTCCATGGCTTTTAGAGAGGTTTTGGGGTGGTGGTCTGGCACTGCAGGTGCACCCCTTGGGATCCTCCAGCAGGGAGGGGACCAAGGGAGGGGAAGGGGCTGGCAGAGGGGGCAGCCTCTGCAGCTCCACCACATCCTCTGATTTCCCACCCTGATGAAACCATCCAGGCTCAGGGCTCAGGATGCTCCAGGCCAGTTGATTTTGCTGGCTCCCATCATCACTGTCTCTGTTGGGGCTTTTGGAAAGGAGATCCTTTATAAGAACCTTCCTTGTGTTTATTCTGCATTTAATTGAAGCTGACCCAACCCAGCATCTCTTGATCCATGTTTATTTTCTAGGACCAGCTCTTCAAGAATGCCCTGACTACTTATCAGGGCAAATTTAAAATAGCCTCACATCCTATTAGTGCTGGGAAGAAATCTGTCAACTCTCATGTCGTGGAATATCTGGGCCCCACTATTCTTAGCAACAGTCTCTTTCCAGGCTATATATGGGAGCTTAAAGTGCCTCCAATGATACAGTTCCCAGTTGTATTTATCTTTGCAGTGTTACAGAAATCTCCATCCTTAGGGGGATGAGAACTGAGGATCCATCTCAGAGCCCTGATGTCGTTTTGTGTGTTAGTGAAATCCCTGTGCTCATTCTTTCTCAGTTTTTTTTTCCTATTTTCTGTTTTATCTTTGCTGTTGTTGAAGTCTGCTCTTTCCCTGGCACATAAATGACATTTATTCTGTCTTTCCTGAGAGTGCTGGGTGCTGGCATCTCCCTCTTTGGCTGTGCTGCAGTTGCACATGGGGGAGCAGCTGGGCTGGGGCCAGCTGGTTGAAAGCTCTTGGTGCTGTGCCCAGATGTGCCCAGATGTGGGTGAGCTCCCACAGATACCTCATGTCTGATGCCTGTGGGACCAGCAGAGGCTGGGGAAAAGCTTGGGGCCACTTGTGAATGCTGGGTCTGTGTGTTTTGGCATCTTTGGGCTGCAGCCCAGCAGCCAGGATGCTGATGTTGGGAAATATGAGCAGCAGCCCCCCAAGGCAGGTGGTGCTGCCTTCACCCTCTGGCTGTGGGTCACGAGAGCTGAGCAGTGCAGGGCTTTACCTGCTCCAGGAGCATCAGGGACTTGGGACCCCAGGCATTCACTTTTACTTGGCACATGTTACTCTGCACCCACCACCATGTGAACACAAATTTCCAACTAGGGATTTTTATTTTTTTTTTCCCCACAACTTGAGTTTGAGCCGACAGAGGGGAAGGTCCAGGGTGAGCACCATGCCAGGATTCCTCACACCAGCTGCCAGGAGCAGCACACTCACCCAGTGCAGGCTGGCCACCCACTGAAGTCATCCTCAGCTGAGGGTTGCAAAAAACCCCTTAACTCTTCAGGAGTCAAACCAGCATGGGAGCAGGGCCCCCCAGCCCGGGAGGCTTCGCAGCTCCCATGAAACCAGTGAGGTTTCTCTTTGGGAGCTTTCTTGCTTGGCTCCATTTCCTTGCTCTGTATCAGGCAGGTCCCTCTGTCAGTGGCACCAGGGTGGGCTGGACCCCTTCCATCCCTCTGTCTGTCCATCCACCTGCTCAGCAAGCCCCTGGCTCTGGCTCTGAAAGGGGTGGGCAGGGGACACAACCCCCCCATGGGAGCACAGGGGAGCAGGGGCAGAGGAAATGCCAGCAGCCAAGGAGCTGCCCCTGCCTGCTCTGAACCTGGAACTCCTCCCAGGGCTCCCCTAAACCTGCCCTGATTGCAGAGCTGAGGGTCGGGATTGTGGCTGTGGCTTCACGGCTGAGTTTTGGTGCTGGAAGAGCAAAGGGTGATGGTGGGCAAGGAAAAGGTGGCTCTGAAGGGTTTGTGGAGAGTGGATGAGCAGCAGAAGTGTCAACTGGATCAGCACAGCTCACACAGAAATGCCTTCACTGCCTCCAATGTGCAGAAAAAATGTTTTGAGGTTTTCAGCATAGGCCTGAGCCTATGGCAAGCCCTGCAGTTTGTCCCACCTTGCACACTCAGTGTATTAGAGATGGTTTTATCTTGCTGGGTGGGCGTGGGGCTCCGGGCTGGCATGGAGTGATGCTCACATTACAAGTCTGTACCTGTTCACTCCAGACCCTCCTTGGCTCCAGCAGCTCCTGGCACGGTGAGGCCTGCCAGGGACTGAGCAGGGAGGTTCATCTCCTCCAGAGCCAGAGAGTGATGGATCAGCAGAAGACAGCAGTAATTGCCAGGAGGCTTTCAGGCAGAAAGCAAGGCTCTCGCTCGAGGACAGGCTGATGTAAGTCAGCATGTAAATTGGGGACAACATAAAAATAATTCCAGCCAAGCTCCTAGGAAGAAACCTACGAGCAAAAAAATGTTGTTGCTAAGAAATGTGAAAACAGAAAACAATAATGTGGCTCCTGGCAGGGTAATAAAAGTGTATCAGCGTTGTGCCTGCTCTCCCGTACAGATCGCTTGCTCGTGACAGTAAATTAAGTACTGCCAAAATGGGAATGGTTTTCTCTGTGGCCATTGATGCTTCACATCATGGAAATATCAAATGTTTCTGATGGCTGTTCATTACCCTGCACTTGAGAGGGGAGCAATTCTTTGCTGGCTCCATTATTTCCATGACAGCAAGGAAATGACTGTGGGAGGTTTAAAAACGAAGGAATGCAGCAAGGTTAGATGGATGGAACCTCAGCAGCCTGTTGCTGTTCACTGTGGTCAATGCTAACCCTGACTCTGGGAGACACCTCACTGTCTCCAGAGTGATGGAAAGCCAGGACTACTTTTTGCTTCCAGCTAATTGCCAGTGCACAAACTGTGAAGTTTGACCTTGAAAATCTTCTGAGACGTTATTATGAAGGGTGACAATGCTGCAGCACAGCTGCTCAGCCAGAAGACACTTTCCACAGCTCCCCCACAGCCAGGAGGAGCCAAGTGGTTGCTGGATTCCAGATCTGCCTCAGCTGGCAGAGGACCCAAAGAGTTGCATCTTCCATGTTCTGTAGAGATCCACACCACGGAGCTGACAGATGGATGTTGCTGGTGTGCAGCTCAACAACGCTTCCTTGTCATCTTAGCAGTTTTTAAATGAAAACCAGCTGACCTTACACATGTTTGAGTTACTGTGAGGCGTCAACATAAGGCCAGTCAGAACAAAAGATGGGTGATCAAACTCTGGGTCACAAAATAAACCTGGCCTGCGACCACACCGGGGCAAGCAGGAAAAGGTGAGAGTCTGCCCAGCTGCCAAGAGCCAGCTTTACATTTCTGTCCCAACACCAAAATCACCTTCACCCAGTTCAGTCCTTACCAGAGGAGAATGGTTTGGTTTGTAGATATTGTCAGCAGCTTGAAGGGTTGAAATCTCACCAAAGACAGGGGATGTGTGCATGTGGTTGGGTTTTTTCCTTTGGGAACAGCTGAACTCTGTCACCTTCTTGATTAATTTGAACCTCAGTTTCTTTAAACAGAAAGTGCAATGACAACTCTGTCAGTGTTTTTTTTTTTAATGAATGAATAAAACAAACCGTGTCAAAATGCATTTCAGCTGTTAGCAAAACAGTTTGTAATGAGTCTCCAAAGCTTTTGGTAACTGAGCCTGTGGTCCCTTGGCTGTACCCTGCAGGGGGAGGCACACACGGGGTGCCATGGGGAGCAGAGCTTCTGCAGTTGAGGGTTGACTCTCACACACTGAGCTGTTTGCTCTGTGCTGGTCTCTTCAGGATGGCTGCATTGAGCTGATTTAGGCCAACACAGGGAATGTTGCTGAACTTGGGGAATGTCCCCCTGCCTGGTCACAGCAGCACGACCACATGTGCTCTCACAGAGGAGTGGAATGGTTTTGTGGGCAGAGGGAAATTCAGGAGTCAGAGCCAGGCCATGTGATCCCATTGTGATGGGAAACTGGGGGCACCAGTGCCTATGGGGCAGTGCTGGGGGTGGCAGCAGGGGCTTCACTTGAGACCTTTTTTGCTGCTGCAGCCTGGCTGCTTTCCAAGGAGTGTGTCTGCACAATGCTCTGCCTGGCCATGCTCCTGGCAGCATTTGAGGCTCAGGTATGAGAGAGTCAGCAGCCTTGCTAAAATCAGGCTGCAGGATATTTCTTATTTCCATGCTATCCCCACAATGTGGTGCCCATTCAGAGGAGGAAATTAACTTTCTCTGGAAAATGCCTGGGTGTCCAAACACATCTGCTCAGCTGCTCTGTGGTGGTTACAGCTCATTCATCCGGGTCCCTGCTCCAGCATTTTCATGAGCACGGGTGTTACCTGGGCTGGGCTGCAGTTCCCTGCCCCTCCTCACCTCCACAGCACCGAGGGCTGGCAGCACCCTTGCCCAGGCAAGTGCCCCACCAGCCATGGATATTTCCATCCTTTAACAGAGAAGAAAACACCAGCAAATGGTGTTTTTGGTATGGAGGCACAGGGCTGGGAGAGGTTTGTTACTGCAGCATCTGGCCCAGCAGGTCCTCAAAGCCCCTCCTGCAGGGAGCTGGGAGGAAACAGAGAGACCAGACTCGAGTCATGAGGAAAGTTCTGCTGTTTCCTTTTCCTGCATTTTTTATACTGAACCTACCAAAGGCAGGTTGGAGGGGTCTCTGGGGCTGCAGCTGTTGCTGTGGTCCCCCCAGACAGCTCCACAGCCTGGCCTGGGTCCCTGCTTTGCCCAAGCTGCTGGGGGTGCTCCCACACCTCATGGGGAACCCACAAGATAACAAAAGTTTCTCTGTTTTCCCCACAATTAAGAATTAAAGAGAGAAAATGGCACAGTTGGAATGCACGGTGAAGGTGAGAGAACAAAATTTACTGATGCTACAAGTGAAGCTGTTATGTTAATGAGTCAAATTAGCAACTAGAAAAAAAATGTGGTGGTAGAACAGATTTAGGGGAAATTGGAAATTGGTTCCAATGCAATACTTTACTCTAATGGTATGCAGAGGTGTCTTGATGCAAAACAAAACTGTTCAAAAATGACCTCCCTGTGTTATCGTGCAAACTAACTGAGAAAAAAAATCCATCTTATTTGCAGCAAGTTTTTTTTTACTGATCTGGTGCCTCTCAATTACTTTTTAATGGTCTGCATTGAAAAGAAATTCCTGTATGCACACTTGAGAATATGAAAACACCCAAATGATAGCTTATGATTTAGTAGGATTAAAGTATTATGTATGCAGGTGTAGCACGTTTCAGGTTATTAGCAATCCAATCTATTTTTTATGACATTATGGTGTAATTTTCTGTATGGAACTTCAATATAAGTCTTAAGCAGTATCGGAACATAAACTAAAATGTTCCTGACTCTGTCACTTTTCATGGTCTTTACTTTGATTAATAAATGCAACAAGCGCTATAACGTTCTTCAACACGAGGCTACGATCATCCTTCAATCAAAATATGTCCCTCAGCTTTTCATAACTTTTTGCATCAATATGTAGGGCTTGAGCAGCAGCAGCAGCAGCAGCAGTGACAAGATTTCACTGCAGCTGAGCATTTACAGCTGAAAGGCTCTGCAGAGGATGAATGTTTTTTTGCTGGCTTGGCACAGAGAGCAGTTGTGCCCTTGGAGGCTCGGTGTCACTTGTGGAGAGTTGAGGAGCAGAAGGAAGACACTTACAGAAATCTGGACAAGGATTTGGCACCCTGAATTTCATATTCAATCTTACCTCATTAGGCACCTCATGCAGAAATACCTTTTTGGAAAGGCACCGCATGTTTGGTGTGGAGCTTGTGATGGGGGAAGGGAGCCTTAATCCAGTAACACAATTTGGTGTCCACAGAGACTACAACTCATGACAAATAAGATCCAGACCTGGGCCTCAGGATGCGGCCAAAGGGCAGACAGGGAGAAGGATGGATGCTGCACTCCCCATCCCCACTCAGGCAGCTGAGTGGATTTTGCATGGCCACTGGCCACCAAGGTCAGAAGGAAGCTCCTCCTCTTTCCTGCTGGCACATCCTGCCAGTGCTGTCAGGAGCCTCAGACCTGCTGCACAGGAGAAATAACTCACAGGCTTGTCAGGTTGGTCTGTTTTATTTCTGAATTATTCTTTACATTGTACAATATATAAAAATACAGAGTACCCAAAAAAAATTCACAGTGTCTAAAGGCAGTGATTATAGTCTAGGTCACCTTTATGCTAAAGTACCATCAAGTTCGATTGCATAGGAAAGGTGATGTGCCTTCACAACAGAGTCCATTAATACTCTCTAGGTTTTATTGTTTTGGGGCAAGCATTCTGTGTTCACATAATTGTTTCCCATGTATCCAAGATCCAATATTGCATCTGTCACTCTCCCACCTCAACCACAAGCTAAATCCTATCATTTCCATCTCACATACCATGCATCCTCCCTAAAGTTTCCTCTGTGGGAATGCTCCTAATTAAGCACATGGCTTTTAGGTATGGGCAGGTCTGGATGCTGTCTAAGGAGGGGTGTGGAAAGAAAGCACACTGCTGTGCAGCTGGCTGGCTTTTACATTGTTTGACATTTTGGTACTAATAACATTTTTGCTCCAGTTATTAATGGCCCATCCACGCTGACCTCTGCTTGACTCCGTGGCCTGAGACTCAGCAGTGTCCTGCTGACGGAGTGCAGTGTTGGTACTTATCATGACCAGATTTGTTTAAAACCAAATCGTGGCTGGGGCCTGCAGAAAGCCAAATGCTGCTCTTACAGCACTGAATCCTCTTGAATAGCAGGGAGTCTGCAGCTGAGGCTGGAGGCAGAATGGAAAAAGTAACAGGTTCAAGACCCAAACTTACACTGAATGCTACTGAGCACTTACGTTTGTGGCTATGTAAATAGTGGGTTGCTGCTTTTGCTCCTCCAGCCAGGATTAATGTATGCATTAATTAATTAATGTATGCATTAATTTTGCCCAAAGGTTCTAAAGAAGGAATTTCCAGGCAGAGCAGCTGAGACAGGGTAAGTCCCACAAGGATCCAGCTCCAGAGGGGTTTCTGCCCCGTTTTGAAGGCTCTTGCAACCAGGCAAAACAAAGTTGGACAGAAAGCTCTCTCACCTACCCCCAAACTGCTCTTGAAGCCACCTGAAATTTCCTTCTAAACAGCTTAAGGCAAAGATTCATCTGTTGGGAGTTCAGGCCTTGATCATGAGGGCATTTAAGTGATTTGCTGGAGAAGAGTTATTCCTTCAGACCTGACTGACTGGGTGTTTCTCTGCCATGCCACTCAGCTCTGAGGGTGCTGTGCCCTGCCCTGTGTGAGGGCTGGCTCAGGGGGAGGCAGGGGCAGAGCCTTGGCCACTGACACGGAAAGCTCCAGAGACCCATGGCACCAGGTGCCTCCATGGCCTGGTGGGGTTTTTGGACCCTTCTGAAAAGCAAAAGCCAGGGGATCACAGGGCTTCTTTTCCTACATTTCAGATAAAACCTCCTGGTGTGACTGTAAGGCAAGGCTTGCAAAGCTGATCAATAACTCAGGAGGCAGTTACTGACTTCTTTAACACGGAAGATGACATTTTCCTGTTCTAACAGATGATGTCTTTTGCTCTAATGGTACAAGACTTGTTACTCCTACTTGCTATTTTAATTTTCTTTGCACAATTACTCCCTACTTATAATTACAAGAACAACAGAGTGATACACATGAGAAATTTAGGAGGCTTATTATGAAAATATAAACAGTATCAAGTATCTCTTTCTTAATAACTCTTAACCAGAATGATTTAGGGGAGAATCTGCATTTCTAACTAGAAAAATCAATTTATTTTTCAATTAAAAAATTATATTTCATTTACCTCAAAAGTGTATTTTTAAACCTAATGGAAGGGGTACTAGATTTTATAGGGTTTTTTCTTCAGTTTGTCCCTGTAGAATTTGAATACCAGCACTGCCTTTCTTATTCTAAGTTTCCTCTGCAGGCATTTTGCTAAATATATATATTGCATGTGTATATATTATAAATATATACCATATCTATCCACTGATAGATGTATACACTGTTACAAAAAGAAGAGTAAGTTGTTACAGAAACTTTACATTTACATTTTTATATATATATTTATAGATATATATAGATATATATATATAAAACTCTCCCCCGCTACATTTGGTACAAAGAATAAATCAATCTCAATGGACAGCAGTTTTCTCTCCAGGTGGGCTGAACAGCAGATTATCACCAGAGGCATCAAATTGTCTGCGTCAGACACGGGCTCCATTCCTGCTCTCTGTTGATTTCAAAGCAAACACTTCATTTTCTGAACATAAGGCAGTAGGAACAGTGGTGGTTAGACAATAAATGTTATTCTCCTATGGTATCTGTACAGGTCATACATTTAAGAGCAGCTGAATGTGCTGAACATTCAAGTGCACCTTTAGAGCAACAGCACCTCTTATGTGGGGGTTTGGTCCTCAAGTGGTTTGTCTGTCAGTGAGCTGTGAGTTTACTGGCAACTGCTCAAGGAAAACCCAACAGCAAGGGCACAACATCCCTGGATAACAGCAGCAGGCACACCCTCTAGCTGGGAGAAAGGCAGCCACTTCCATGGGAAAAGAGAGAATGGCCTAAATACAGATGTTTCCACTACATATTTGGCTGTGAGATTTCCATCATATTTCTTGTCCTGTACATCTGAATCCTGTCTAAAGGGTTTGCAGAGACACTGTGTCTTCAGACCTACTTTTCTCTACCTTAGAAGTAAAGGGAAAAAAATCTATATAGCATAATGAACTTTCTGGGAAGCAATGCTCCCAAGGGAAATGCATTTCCACTCTAGTTTAAGATGGTGTTAGGAATAGGAAATTTTAGCAAGTTTAACATCCAGCTGCAGGAGCAACTCAAACTTCTACAGATATTACAGACCTGATGCTCAAGGTGCCAAATTACCTGGACTGCAAGAATATCCCTGCACATGATGTCATTAACCTGCCACACACTGGAGAGCTCATAAAAAATGCAACTCTCACACCACATTAACATCGTCCTTAAAGAGCTGCACTCCCCTGCAAACATTAATTGAGTAATACAGTGTTCTGATTTCTTTTTTCCACTCTCTCCTGGATTCTGCTTTCTGCTCGAATGGAGACTACAGCCCCTTGCTGTGATTGCCAATTATATGAAAAAGGACTGAATCCATTTGGATGGATGATAAGAAGGAATGCCTTGATGAAACTTTAACCACATGCACCACCCTCATAGCATCAGCCC
The DNA here is from genome assembly GCA_013400575.1 of Peucedramus taeniatus. Lineage (NCBI taxonomy): Eukaryota > Metazoa > Chordata > Aves > Passeriformes > Fringillidae > Peucedramus > Peucedramus taeniatus. The sequence continues at coordinate 60,098 of WBNO01006309.1, forward strand.
TCCAATAGCCTACAAAATATCCACCTCCTGAGCACAATGGCAGTAATTACCCATCTTGGTGACTTGAACATCTAAATAATTTCACATGGTACTCTGCGGAAAACTCATCAGTTTACATCATGTTATTCTGTGAAGCCAAAAATGGAAAAAAAAATTTAAAGGGGAGAGGGGAAAAGAGAAAGGAAAAATAGAAAATTGAGATAATTGCAAGGTTTGACTTGCTTGCATTCCCTCAAACTCCAGCTGCAATCTTGCCACGTGCGTGGTAATTGCAGAGTGTGTTAATACAGGGAATCTTCTGATGGGGAAGCTCAGAGATGGCTTTGATTTTACAATGGCTGAAATGATCTTGGGAGCCAGTGTTTTCTCCTGAATCACATAAATTAAAGCTGGGAAATCCCATCCTGATAGTCTAATGTAATAATTTCCAACCCTTGGGCTACATACTTGTTAGAACTACATTAAGTCAGGATTTTAAATATTGCTGAGGGGCATGTGGAGATTCAGTCAGACAGGGTGAACTCGTTATGGCACGAGGCACAAAGTCATCACTTCTCAAATGGGATTTAGAGGCCTGGGAAGAGCCTCCCTGAAGGCTGCCTGCCACCAGTGCTATCCTGCTTCCCTGGTGATCCTGCTCTGCTCCAGCTGCTCTTGCCTGGCTGTGCTGCTGGGAGTTCAGGGCTGCTGAACCACTGTGCCAACTTGGGGACTTGCAGCAGGTGCTTCAGACAGTCTCCAGTCTGCATCAGCTCCTGACTCCACTGCTTAAAATCTATTTAATGGCATCCCTCTCTCCCTCTGCCCCATCTTTTTCACCTGGTGAGACCAGAGCAGAAACAGGATGAGCTGCAAAATAAGAAAAGCAGCTGCTGAAAAATGATGGGCACTGCTGAGCCTAAGGTGTCCTTGTGGCAGTGCTAATAACCCCACTTTATTACAAATATCCCTACAGCTTTCAATCACTGCAAACTGAAGCCAAACAAAGTAATTTAAAAATGGGAGGCTATTGTATACTTGCCCTCTGGCCAAACCACCGTAACACACAGGCTTGCAGAGTCACGTTGGCTCTTCCTCGCAGGAAAAGCAATATACTTGTCACAAGTAGCACAGGCTTTCTTCATTTCCTACCAGCTGCCTACGTGAAAGAGCTGAGTACACGGCCCAAGCTGGGCTTCCAAACAAGCAACTGCAAAGGAACAGCACCGAGCAACAACCGATGTCGGCTCACAGCAAAATCCGAAACCAAGCGGGGACAGACAGAACTGCTGGGAACAGACCGAGCCGGGGCCAGGCGCTGGCACGGCACTGCCCGGGGAAGGTGCAGACAACAAAGCCAAGCTCAGGACCACGTGGAGCTCATGCGTATTTCAGGGTGTACTTTTATCTCATGCTCAGTATTGCGACATTCTAAAATACTTAGCATCAGGAGTTCATCATAAATATTTAGAAACACTGAATGATAACAGCGGTGAACTTGTTCACGTTGCTAACACACTGGATGGAGTTGTACATTAAGCACCAGCAATAAGTTTCCTTTTTGCCAAACAATTACGTCAGACAAACATCTGGTTGTAGACAACATGGCTTCTGCATCAGACTAATACAGTTCTTATAGACACAGTCACACACATACACAAAATTACATTTCAAGGCTGGATATACTGTTTAATAATGCTACCGCTCCAATTTACTTCAATAGCTGCAGCAGCATTTGTTTGTTGGGCTGGTTTTTTTTCAGAAAAATTAAAGAAATATTGGCAAACAATGCGCATTACTCAGTTGTGTTGCTATTTTGTAGAGTACTGAGTGGAAGAAGCTGTAAGAATGTACAGCAGACTTTCTGGGTTATGTCAGACTATGGAAACATTCCTTTAAAAATACCTTCCCCCTGCAAAGTCAGAATCACTCATTTTTTGAAAGTATATGAACTAAAACCCAATAATAAAACAAGAGGAAATATTAGCCCAAAGCATAGTGATTTCCCACAAGAAGAGCATGGCCTCTAAAGTTGCCTCTCCTGGCAGACACAATCAGGATCAAAGCTAGAACAAAAAGAGTTAATACTGTCTCAGAAAAAAAGAAAAAGGAAGAAAGAAAAAAAGCCCATGGCTCTTGTGCGGCAATCATCACATCTCTTTTCCAGTGATATAAACATCTTTGTTTGTTAGGCACTCCAAGTTCATGTCTCCAATGTTATTCCAACATTTACTTTTCTCAGTGTCTCACTGCCTGTATAATTTTCTTTTAATTAAGACTGGAAACATTCTGGAAAGCTTCTTTGGATAATGCACTTCATTTGTGTGTCGTTTCTCATCAGCTGAACTGCGTATTACCAAAGAAGGCTGCAGAGAGTATTTCCTGTAATATGAAAAGATTCTGTTGAAGATATAGGGAACACTGCCCTAGAAAGTTACTACTTTTTTTTTTTTTTCAGGAACATAAAAAAAATCAAAAATAAAAATAAAAATTAAAAAAAAGAAAAAGAAAAAGAAAATGTTCATCAAGTTGTTGGCATGATGGAGTCCTGTTCGGCCTGTCCCATGAGCTGTGTGTCATCCAGCACACCATTGTTGTCCTGGCTCAGGAATAATGCATTCAGCCCTGCTCCAGGAGGCCACCTCTTGCCTTCTTGGAGTGCTCCCACGTGTTGTGTGTGGCTGCTCAGTGGCCACCAAGCCCAGCACACAGCCCCTTCCTCGACAACCTCAGCCTTGGACAGCACGCTGACCTTCCAGCCATAAACAGTTGCAGTAGAAGAGCCATCTCCAGACAAATATCCACAAAAGCTCTGCAGAATGGTCCATTTGAATTTTTGTCCTTGTAAGGAGATGTGCTGTTTACAAGAAACACAATTAACCAAAGGAAAAAAATAGACCCTACTGTACAATATTTACATCTAGAAGCTGGGCCAGTATTTGGTCCATAAAATCAATTAAAAAAAAAATCATGTAGGAAGTTATCCAGTCCCATAGGATCTGTCCATCATCAGCTGTTGGTAAAGGTCCTTCCAGGGGAGGCCTCGGGCCTGTAATCATATTTATTCAGTGTACTGGGGTAATAGGTTGTTGTGTACACATTGGTTTGCTGCAGCGGGTAGAAGTTGGTTCTGTCGTCCGGTATCAAGTTGTTCTTGTTAAGTGTCTGTAAAAGAGAAGAGAAGATGACAGGCATGGCCACAGTGCCACACAATTACTCTTTTCTACCTGCAGGCACCTCCCTCTCACCTGCCTTCTCCAGCACGGACTCTGCTGCGGCCACCACCACCTTCCCTCCGGCTGGGAGAGCAAGCTGGCACCTCGCGCTCGCTACGGGGCTGGGCTTGGGGACCACAGCTCCTGCCAGGTCTCCCTCAGCGGCCCTGAGCTCAGCTACTGCTGGGGATGGACCCAGAGCCTTCTCCAGGGACACGGAGTCTCCTGGTGGATGGCGTGTTGTCTGAACACCATGGTCACACAAAGCCATGCTGGGCCTACACGAAGGCTGGCGATTAACGGCAGCGCTCAGTTCTAACCTCGTCCAAAATGCTCATGGTACAGCCTGTGGCTCCCTCTCAGACCAGGTGCCAAACGGCAGCTTCTCCTTTTTGGAAGAGCAGGTGTGCATTTACCTGATCTCCATCTCCATTGGTAGATATCCAGGTTTGGACCCCCCGATATTAAGTGTGTCACTTCTGTAAGCTACAGTATAAGTAACAAATCATGGTCACTTTTGGAAAATCTAAAATTACTTAAAAAAATTTAACAACCACGTAACAATTGTCGGAAACAATAACATAAAAAATGAGAACGACAAATGCCCGTTTTATCAGAAAAATTTAGAAATGTTTTTTGACTCCCTCCCCTCTTCCCACCAACAAGCAGACATCCCCCTCTCCCCAGATTAAAGCCCGTTGCTATGCCAGCTGTTACCTATGTACAAAGATAAAATCACACTGTGTGTGTATGTGTGCAATAATTCTATGGAACTTTCTCCTTCCTCACAGTCATCTGATTTCTGTGAATTTGTTGGAGATACTTTTATCACAGTTTTTTCACCTAACCCCTGGCTTAAATTTCTTATCCTATCTCTGGTCTATGTCACTCCAAAGTGCACATTTAATGGCTGTTGTGCAGGGAACTCACTCCTTTGATCTGGGAGTCAACACTCGGCATGCTGCTACAGCATCCTTATCTTCAGGGAACATTTAATTAACAGCACATTTAAAGAGAGTATGAGCATCTCTCCCGTCAGGAGAGAGATGGAGAGTTCTAATGAGCCAGCTAGTCCTGCGCCCTAATGGTTGTTCTGGCATGATCTGATCCTCCTTTCGTGAGGAACCACTTCACCTCAGTTCCCCCTTGAGACAAACACCTCGTGCCTGACCCAGCTCAGGGCAAGGTGAGAACTAATTAACTAATGCTCAAGTCCATGAACTGCCCAGCTCCTTCAGTTTTACTCGACCCATTGAACTTCAGGCAAAGTGGCTCCATCAGCAAGGTGAGAAATCTCTGTTCTGCCTGAGAGCAGGTGCAGATGGAAGTTTCTGGGGAAGGCTCTGTCCCCCAAAGCCCCAGCAGCAGCAGAGTGACCTGACAGCAGTGGGTTCCCTACAGATGAGGAGCAGGATCTCACCCTGTGCATGTGCCCACTGCACAGTCAGCATTCATCCACATCCCAGCTGTGACCACTGAAGGGATCAGCTACCCTGGGCTCAAAGACAAGACCACAGGCAGTACATTTATCTCCCTATTTCTTTGTAATCAAATCATTTTACTGCATGGGGAGGGGGAGAGGAGGAGGAAGAAAAGAAAATGTTTTCTTCTAATCAGCAGACTGACAGTTACAGCTACCCTGGGAGCTTACAACTCCCAATTTCATACAAGATGTTAGGAGGAAAAGCTTTCCTGTGACAAAGCTACGCTGGCAAAGAAATTTCCCAATTGCTGAACCACCAAATAAGTTTTTCAGAAATGAGCATTGCCTGAAACAACTCATACATGAAAGCTGGAGGAGACCCAGCCCCCTCCTGGTCTGACTGCGATCTCCCCTTGCCTGGAGTCCCTAAATTGATCCCATAGCATAACACTTGTAGGAACCAAGGAGAGAATTTGTATAGACATGCTCTAAGTGACAAATACTTTCAAGAAATGAGAATTTGTGCCCTTCAATATGGAAGTAAAAAAGGAAATGTCATTTTGCTCCGAGTCACCCAAAGCAATACTAAAGCAGTGTGGCCAACAGTCTGCTGCTTTGTGCTGGAGGCTGGGAAACAAGGAAGCCAGCCTCAGTCCTCCAGTGCTTGCTATGCTTCCTTGGGAAATCCAATTAACTGCTCTGCGCCTCCGTGTCTGCTGACCCAGCTTGAGAAAAATAAAGTTTGAGAATCCCTGTAAAAAGGCACTTTACTAAGAACTACCACCCAGTATTTGGGAGATTTGCTCTCTGGTGAGCCCCACAGGTGTTCACACTGGCTGTACATGTTGGCTGCTGTTTCCTACTGATGTTCCTAGTCCAGGACACCCACTGCTGGCACCGTAACTCCATGGCCATAGCAGGAAGGAAGATGAAGAGGCTGAGTCCCACTGCCACAGTTTTTCTGGACTCTCTTGAAGCTGGTCCAGCATCTGGGCCTTATCTGGGTTGAGATTCATGACATGACAGGATTGCCACCTCTGAAACTCAGTGAGATGAAAATCCTGACCTGCAATAGCTCAGGACCATCTTGATATGAGGACAAAGACCTCAGGGCTCAGCTTCTTTGGCTTTGAGATGGAAAATCTGTATGAGTTTTAACATGTTCCACAGTATTTAAAACTAGCCCATTACAACAGATTTAGCAATTAATTAACAAAATTTGCATTTTTCCTTCTCTCTTTTCTTATGTTCATATAATACCTACTCAGGAAAAAAACCCACAACTGGTCATTTGCTCTTTTTGGTTTTATTTTTTATGAAGGGCTTATATCTTAAGGAAATACTTCATGAAATGGTTTAGTGGAATTTACAATGCAATTAGTCGCAAAGAATTTGTCTCTGGAAATGCTGCAATGGCAGTACTGTCCTAAATCAGCATGATCAATGTGCACTGCCTTAACATTTCCCCCCACAAACTTATTGTCTGTCTCATTTTAATAAACAGATGATTAGGTTTCTTGGCACTAGAAATTGGTTGATATTTTGTAGAAGGGAAATTAGGCAGCACTGAAATTTAGAGATGTACACAGACACACTCATGCATTTACTGCAGGAGAAGAGGCTGCAGTTAAATCTCTCTGGGTGGATTCCTTTGCTGCTTTACTCAGAGTTTCAACCCCTGCTCTCATCCCACAGCTCTTCACAGTGACAGTACAGACATGGCCAACAACTTTCCTTTTGGAAGGCATTTCCCCATCGCTGTGTGGGTTATGCCATTGAGGTCAGAGCCTCCTGACAGCCTGAACTCACTGCAGTTCTTGTGGGATGGGAACATCCTGCTGGATGCCCCCAGCCTTTTACAAGGTCTTTCTGCTCAGTAAGCAGAAAGAACCAAAAGCCTGATCAATGCTTACTGCTGCAAATTACTTGTGGCAAAATCTCTGTGCCATACACATGATGTATTCCAAACACCAAGGAAAATGCATTTCAGGCCCTCATTTTGATCCCATCCTGCCTTGGGAAGAAAGAAGCTTCTGGTATTTGTGCAAGCATAACATTCCACATAAAAAAGTGAGGCCAGACTAAGTCAATATGAAAACCTGTGGAATACACTCAGGAAAAATATTCAATTCAACTAACAATTATTTCTTTTACCTGCTTCCTCCCTTACAGTATGAGCCATGACATCCTGGCATAGCTGATATAATTTGTTTATGTTGGTCTGTCCACCACTAACCTCAGTTCAAGGGCCTGTTAGCAGAAGGAAAGCCACCAGCATGCTCTAACACAGCCAAGTGGATCACTCAAAAGCAAGCCCAACTTCAACTGCTTTCTTTAAATGACACTTTACTAGGCTGCATTGGCATATGACTGATATAATTTTAAAAAATCTCTGACCCAGGAACTCTGCTTTGTCAAGCAGGGATGTTTTCAGATGGACTAAGGTGGTTATGGCTTTAACAGACTGTAAAAGAGTGTCAGCTTGCTCCCTTATATGTGATCTGTCAACTAACCAAGAGATCCAGTCTTCTTGTCGGTGAATTGCATGTCCATGCCAAGCACAACAGAATCCTGAGTATTTCAATATTTATGGAATTATATGAACAATCTGATCACTCATGCAAGAGTGTTTGCAGTTAGAAGTGGAGGAGTCTGAGGGGAAGGGTCACACCAGAGGCAGAGCACTCACATGCACTCAAGGGCTGCTTCTCCCAGTTACAGCCGAGTGCTGGGCGTGTTAAACACGACTCTGTCGTACCATATGCATACATTTAACTTTGTTCAGCTTTCTCCATTGATTTTTTTAGCCTAAGTCATCATTCAGATTTTCCATTTGTTCATTTTTCTCCAGCAAGGCCTTGCCACTACTTCCCCAAATTCTGCCTCTGCTCCAAATCATTAAGTCATTATCCACTGACCTACTTGCTTACATTCTCCCAGATGTATCAAAACATCTTTACACATAACAGTATGGGACTTCCAGATCCCATCCTACAGCTGCAAGTATAAGCTGTGTAAACATTTCTTACACACATAAACAGATCAAATGTTTCAATTTCCAATATGCAGGCATGAAAATTTCAAAACTTGATTGAAAATGTAGGTGGGCATCTCCCCACTCCCAATTTTAATATATTTTTGAGAATATATTTTGATGCATTTTTTCATATTTTTTTAAGAAGCTAAAGTGAAAATGATACTTCTAAAAGCATCTGATACTTGTACAACTAATACCAGAATTAGGTCCATAATGTAGTTCCCACAGGGTGACATATGATGGCAAGATTTCCTTAATCTGCTCATGTAGAAAGCACTCAGCTTTTCAGAGCTCAGCATTCTCTCTGAGCTCCAGATCTTTCTATTTTGGGGGTTGTGGAGGAAGAGTCAGCAAGTTTCCCAGGAGTTTTGTAGGTTAATCTTCACCAGCTATGCAGCACCAGAATCCCAGTGAAGTAAGTAAGCAAGGACAACTTCCCCCAACCTCACAGCTCCTCCACTATTTCTCTGAGAACAGGTATAATTTCACTTCTTCAACCTCCCACCCATGACATTTTCCTCTTTAAAAAGGTAAAAAAGAAAAAAAGTTGGGTGACCTTCCCAAATTGGGCAGCTTCAAACATTTTTTTCAGTGTTTATGGTTACCACCACTTCAACCTCTGAAGAGGCTGAACAATGCAGTGCACACCTTTCCATGGCTCATCAGAGATGTGCTGCCTGTGCCAGGGCTGCACAGGTTTAAGTTTCCATCTTGGAAATTTGTTGAACATCCCAGTGTACTACAGACAAAAAGTTCCCCTTTCCTTCACCACAGGATGAGTGCAGGCATGAAGGAACCAAGGGTAACAACTTCAATCACTGCTAACCCTGGTCATCCACTGTGAACACAGGAGAAGATCTAAATCAGGGTCCAGGGAGCAGACAGCAACTCTGTAGCCAACCCATTCCTCTCAGTAAATCCAAATGAAGCCCATGTGCATCCCTCATCCTTCCGCTGCAGAAATCAAGGACAACACTCCTGCTGAACTCAGTCACACAATTATCCCTAAAAGAATTGAGGCAGCCTTTCCAACTTTCCTTGTAACAGCATCCAAAAGACCTCCTGTAGCAACAGTGGGATGGCCATTACGCCCCCTCATTCCCCAGGAAAACAGAGGGATAAGGGAATTGTGCAATGATGTAATGAAACTAAGATCCAACATTTAGGTTCTTTTGTGCTTCTTTTAAACCATTTGCTTCTTGCAGTGAAATCAGATTGAGCAAAATGCCTTTTTGATGCAGATCAGCTGTTTCATGAAGCTAGACATGCCTTCTTGTTAAAGGATGTTACTTTTTGCATTGTTGGAACATTAGCCAAATGACTCAGGGCCGTGGAAATATATTAATATTATGAAACATTTCCCAAAGCTTGTTCATCTCTGGAAGTACCAGGCCAGAGATCTCGGAATGATAATTAATCAGTAAATTTGGGAATAATTAGCATCATAATTACATTTCAACAAAGTAAACCATACAACTAAAATAACCTCTTTTGGCAATAACTGACACCAAGAAAATACATGACGTCTGGCCCACCCACATGTTCCCTTTCTTCTGATCAACTGGATGCCACAACACTGCTGTGCCTCTTGAGCTAAGAATTACAAATAACCCTGGAAAGATGGAAAATTGCCAGAAAGACCTTATGAGACCCATGTATTTACTCCAAGCTAGGAGTGATTTTTTAGACTTGAATGACTCCTCTTTCTGATTTTTCTTTAAAATTCGTTTAGTGTCTTATGCCAAGCAAACTATCTCACCTGATGCTTTTATAAAACCTCTGAAGCTCTGCCTACATGGAGTCAAAGGAAGCAGTGTCCAGGGTTTATGTATTGAGCTCTTTCCTGATGAATTCAATAAGGCTGTTTGCAGGATTTACAGTGAAGTGTAGATGTACAGATGAGGAACCTATTTTCTATATAAGAAGATTATTCATCTCAAAAAGAGATACAAAAAAAATCCCACTGGGACACTAAACTTATGATGGCATTTTCTTTTTGGATGGAAGCTTACCATATTTTTAGACTGGAGATTCTTTGTTCACTGTTATTGGTAAATAAATTAAACAACCCCCAAATGACGGCAGCATCTGTAGATGTGCTCAGGTTGACAATAGAACTAACATCCAATTATCAGAAAATGAATAGCTAAAGTTATTTATAGCTGTTTGAAAATAGCTATTTTATCCTTGCACTTAGGAGGGAGTGAAGTTATATTACTACCATTGTAAACTTACAAAACCCTTCAGAGCTGGCAACATAAAGGACCATTGTCAGAAGGATGCTTTGGCACATCTCTGACTTCAAGCACATGAGTAAGATGGCAAAACAAACTGCATGTAATATTAAGGCAAACTGAGTATTTTTCTGAACTGAAAACTGAAGTCTGAGGAGGTCATGGAAACCTTCCCACTGGCAAGTGCAGGTGTCTAGCCTAAAGCTTGCAATTTAGCCCCGGCTTGCCTATGATTTGGAGGTGGCAACACCCATGACGTGGTGTCCAGACACAAAAGAGGAATTCAAGGCTGCCCCAACTGCTTCCCAATATAGCTGGTGCACAGGATATAGCAGACATGATCTCAGCTGTGTGGGAAGGTGTAAACTGTCTCCTTGCTGCACTTCTGTGCCTTGGTGAGTGCCTTTCCTGGGTGCCTCACGCACACAAGAGTGTTACTAGAGAGGCTCAGCACCTCAGCTGCAGCACCTGGCCCTGCACATGCTCCAGTACTCAAATTCACCAGAGGCATAATCATGGTCCTTTAAAACTGACAATAATCACTCTGGGTGCAGATGATGGTTTGGAGCACTGGGCTCTACTGGGCCTCAGCTGATGTAACTAGTGTGGGGCTGTCTGGGCTTACAGCTCCCACTGCCTCGCTGCTCTCATACTGCAGCAAGCAGCCTTGAGGTTTTGGATGGTCTCAGAGCTGCTTGTTCTGGTGAATTACCAGCACAAGTCGTGCAGCCTCGTGCCAGCCCACAGTGCTGCATTTAGACTGAGAATTGCAAAGGTGTAACTGCAGTGGTGAAAAAAGAAGTAGTAAAAATAAAAATAGAAGTAAAAACTAGGCACAATTTGCCATCTGCTAACTCCATTCAGTCTCTTATAGTCTTACTGCTTTCCAAATCTTCCCACCCTCTAAATAGCTACTTTTTGATTATTTTTCTCGGGATTGCTTTGTTTTCTCCCCATGTTGCCTCTCACCTTGTTATTTCCTCTCTACATTTGTAACCTCCTCAGGTCATTTTCCATTAGTCCTATACCAGTGGCTGTTTTTTTGACACACCTCCCAGTTTAATATCCTCTGCTCATTTAATTAACACACTGACTGCACTCTCTCCAAGGTTGTTAATGAAGATATTAAATAGAGCCAAACCTTGCATTACTGCTTGCAGTGTCCCAAACAACTCCTCCCCATAGCCCTGTTTGTTCCCATCAACAATTGCCCAATGTTCACAGTCCATTAGCCAGGTTTCAATCTCTACAGCAGCCTTCCTGTCCAAGCCAATTTCTATTTACACATCACAAGATTATTTAAGACACCAATACCAACCTCTTTTCTTTAGATGTATGGACAAGTGAAGCTACATTTTTAACCAGCTGAGAATCTGCAGCTCAAACTCTGTGCAAAAAGTGATTATGTTTGATTTCTCCCTGCTCAGCATTAGGTCTTGGCTCAGCTGTCAGCTCAGCTGAACCACCTTTCATCAGGGTATGTGATATGCTGCCTCTCAAATATTAATTCAGATCTTCCTGCATATTAATACTGACACAGATTTGTTTCAATGAGTTTCCATTGCTGTAACTGAAAGCACAGTCGAGTCAATCCCATTTGTTTCTCCTGGTTTCACTCTCTAGTATGGCCCTGACTGCCAAATTTTACAGACAGAGCAGGATTTAACACCCCATTGATGTGCTTGGTTGAATGGGGAAGGTCCAGGCGTTCTCTAGCGATTGTGAGCCCGTATGCTCACAGATGTTTTGTCTTATCCCCAAATCCAACTGATGTTTCCCACACAGACTTACTCAAGCTACTTGTGTGACTTTAGTGCATTGGACTTCTGTGGCTTAACAGTGACTCAATTAGCAGGGCAGAAATGGGCCCACTTTCTCACTAACACTTTTGTATTACCTTTGCAATTCGTGGCACTGGGGGTTTGCCTAAGGTCCCTGATATTTATAAAGGTAATTGGAGTTGTTCATTAGCTGGTTCTCAGAGACTCTGGGATACAGTCCATCTAGATTCCTTCATCCACAGATTTTCAATTCTTTCCTTTATTCACATGCTTTGTGCCAAATCTCAGGATGATATTAGAGCTGACCTAATGAGGATTCCCCCAGCTGTATGGGAGTGCAGGCAGAGTTACTCCTGCTTCCCCTATGCCAAACCTCTCATGTATGTATAAATGATGCACCAGGGAAAGTGGCTGTGGCTGTAGTGTTGCCCCAGCCTGTGCAGCTCATGCTGTGGCAGCAGCCAGTGCATCCTGAGCAGCCCTGAGCTCTCAATGACTCTTCAGGACTGGGCAGTCATGGTCCAGAGAAAAAAGCTCCAGTATTTCATCTGTCCTCACTCAGAGCTGCCAAACACTCTGGAAACTGAGTTCTAGTCCTGAATACTGACACAGCTATCTTTATTTTGTATGAATGTAGCTCAATTTCTTTATAACTCTACTTAAGAATCCATTAATTGCAAGTGGAACTGTTCAAGAAGAATAGCACAGCAACTCATCTCCAAGTGTAACACAAAGGTTATATGTTTTCTGATATTTATTGCTTGTCTAATATTAGCCTCCCCTTTACTTTAGCTCCCTTCCTCTTTCATGGCTCCCTTTAAAGTCTTCTGCAAACACACAGCTAATTCCTCCTGCACATCTTGGTGGCACTGAGGATTTCCTGGTTCAACTAATACACACAACACTTCTAGCCAGAGCTTCGACGCAACAAAGAGGAGAGAATCATCTCAAGTACCTGGACCAAGGGACACCCATTAACTTCTGGCAAATGAGAAAAGGGTATATTTGAAATATTCCACTGCTGTCCAGTAGAGGGAAGTCATGTAAGTAAGCAGCAGCAAGTCCAATGCAATTTTGTTATGCCCATTCCTGTAGTTCTTCAATTAATTATTCTTCCAGCACAGCTGGGTGGGTGCAGGCATGTACATGTCAACCTCAGAGAAATTAGGAAAGGGGAAAATTGCAAGAAAAAGGTAGTATCAGTCATTAGATCAATTAGTGTAGCCAGAAAAATCAGATAAGCTTTAGAACACATCTGTCTGTCTTCAGTTCTGAAACAGCAGCTCACATGTTCAAAAACCTGCCAGATTTTCCAGCTACACTCATTGATCTAATTAAAAACAAACCAAAACTTGTCTGCCTACAAACAGATTATCACAGCTGCAGTAATACTACTCCAAAGAAAGGCTCATGTGAGCATCCATGATGATCTAGCCTGGGAGAAGGCAGAGCATGGACCATATCCCTAACCTGGCTGTAGAGGAGGTATGCCTGGTTGTAAAGAGGGAGCAGAGAAGGCTGAGTCAATAAACAGAAAATAGTGACAGGATACTATGAAGCATCTACCCACAGTGTCAAAACTTCTTGAAGTGGCTTAAAACCAAAAAGTCATCCCAAAAGCCAGACTCTCTTAAAAATGGTGGAGAAAAGGGAACAGTGGGGATTCCCACCCTACAGGGAGCAGCAACAGCCCTGTGGAGCAGCAAGGGTTTGCATGAAAAACAGATGGAGACTCAATTCCCATCAGGGGACTGCTGTGAGCAGCTGCTTAGTATCCCAGAGGGAGCAGGAGCAAGGCAGCACTCGATCTGAACTGGCGCTCTCCCCTACTCCTAAATACTTGATCTGGGCGAGTTCGATATCTGTGACTCACACACAGCAACCCGCTGAGCCCCTGCACCACGGGGTGGGGACAGCGCCAGGAGAGGCACATCCCTCCCTGGGCACAATCATGCCAGGACAGCCACACCTCCAGGCATGCTTGACTGCTCAATTTGACTCGAGCCAATGATATAAAGGGAGAAAAGACACTAATAGATTTTGACTGAGACGCACCACTTAATCCTTTTTTCCCCATCAGTAAGCTCTCTTGCTTTCCCTTCATAGTAGGCATTATGCAAATCAAGAGTCCCCTGAAGTGATATTTGCAACTGCAGGATCATACAAGAAAGGGCACAATGCTTCTTTGCCAATTCAACCCCCTGCCCCTACTATTCTATTTCAAATAATACTATACTCATGGTAAGTACTAAAAATATGTACTCTACCATTCAAGCACTTAATGTTCTTAAATGCCACTTTGTTCAAGGGAAATGGCCTTTGTTAAACATGAAATTCACTGGGAACAGAATTTATATTTCAATCTGATTTACTATATCTATCTATATATATATATGGCTTTTTTCCCCCAGCTGATTACATCAGCTAACACCATGCAGCTAAAGCAAATACTTCAGGGACACTGTTGATAACTTCTTGAGAATGCTGGGTATCATCAACTACTGCTTTATATGTGAACTTTACAGCCACTTCCTGGGGCTTGAACGATGCAGTGAAAGGGTCACTGGGAAAAGAAAAAAGCTAATATGCTATCAATGTATGTGCTGTGATCACCAAAAATAAATGGGTTAGCCAATTCTAGATGAAGGAACAACACATTAAATTAAATGGCAGGACACTGAAACACGAAGTTTTCCATGGAGAAGCAAACATCCTCAGAGACCAAGGCTGACTTTGAAAAACGTCCCTCTAGGGCACTTGACAGCAGTTTAAATAGCTTTAACTTAAACCACAAGCTGCCTCCTCTCTATAAAAAGGTGTGATTTTCAGCAGCAATGAAAATGACCATCACCAAGAGAGAGACATTTAAAATCCATATCGAGATTCACTTTCCTATACCCTAAGCTCTACTTTTTTTTTTTTTTTTTCCCCCCCCACAAAATAAAATCACTGAATATTCTGAACTGGAAGGGACCCACAAGGATGATCCAGTCCATCTCTCAAGAGAATGCCCCATACAGAATAACCTTGGCATTATTAGCACCATGCTCAAACCAACAGAACTAATCTTCTTTTTGCTAATTTTTGCAAGGTTGAAAGCCACACCAAACACTCAGCGTGTTATTTTATTCAGAAGGATTCATCTTCCAAAGACAGAATTGGTTTCTGTGTCTCAGCTCTCCATGTTAGTATTTTATTGCCATGAATTATTTGGGATTAGTAATGAAGTGTGGATCACAGGGCCCGGAGTCCTTCGCAGGGGGTGCCTGCTCTGCACTCTGTCATTTGTTTCCCAACAGCATTGTTCTCACTTCATTAGAAAATATTTGTTGCAGCCTCTAATTTATACAGTCCAAGTGATCTACTGATTATTCTCCCCATTTTCTGCTAACTGCATCTATATTTGCTGTATCATTTTAGGCAAGTGCAGGACTCACAGTTCTACTAAAGTTAATGCATATTGTTCTAATGTCCTAGAAAATTCAGATATCAAGCACTTAGTTTCCCACTTTCATTGCCATATCCTGCAATCTCACTCAGTTCTCACCTCATCTTTTCCCACCATAAATTTAATCCTTGACATAAATGACTGTTTTGCTTCAGTGTTTGGCCCTTACTTCCTACAACAGCAGTGCTGATGCCAGAGAAGATGCAATGCTCAGGTGCTTCCTCAGCTTATTTGAGGCATCAGTACAGAGAGTTTTACTGCGTGACTCATGACTAAAGCTGTGTGGAAGGAAGGAAGGACAGAGGGAGGTCTGTCCAGCACAATCGCAAAGAAAATCTGCAGAATCATCATCAAAACCATCCTGCAAACTTACATTTCTCACTGATCCCATCTGGCCTGATCCAAAGGCCATTGGATTTTGGATTTGGACCAATATGCAGAGGCCTTTGTCCAAATCCCGTGTAGAATAAAATGTTGGCTCTCTTTACTGGCAGAGGATTTAGCAATAGGAAGAAATTCAGTCCAAACCCTTTCTCCATGTGTGGCTGTTCCAAGAGATCCTAATTCACAAGGGCTCAATCTTGACCCTACATCCTCCTGCTTCTACTGCAGGATCATCTGGCTTTCCATCAGCACAGCTCTCATGAGTAACTCACACAAGGCATGGAGCAGCTGAAGCAAGATGTTAAAAAGAGGATCTCCTCATTGCTTTGATAGTCAGTTATTATTTAATTGGCGTGGCAGTACTGGGAAGGTTGTAGGTGGTTCTGTAACCCGTCATGCCAAAACGTGAAGAGCAGATAATTTTTATTTCATTATGCTTTTGTTCTGCACAGTCTTCAATATTTTCACAGTGTTGTTTGAACTTCAACCAATTAATGAAACATGAACTGCTTATTAGGTGACCCAAAAGGTCTCTCCTCTACGATCTGTGAATACCAAATCAAAATCAACGTGTTGCTGGTAAATGCATATGCATGAAATCTTTCAAGACATCCTGGCTAAAGTAGCTAATAATAAACCTCACATCATTCTTGAGAAAGCAGAACAGGAAGGGAAAAGGAGCCAACAAAAATAAAACATGCTTCTGCAAAACACTGCCTATGCAAGTTAGCATCAGCTACATGATCAATAGGTCACCATTATGTATGGTATTTACATCTGATCTGCATTACTGCACTGCTGTGCTGAAATGGCCAACAAGGCTCATTTCAGCTAGCACTTCCTTCATTAAAATCTGCCTTCATATAAAATTTACCTTGATTTATGAGTTTGCATTCAGTGCTGTACATTTGAATGTAACACTGCCAAACTTTCTACAGTGTTCACCTGCTGGTTGTAGAGCAGAGATATTTCAAGATGAAAACAAACTAAAGATGGTTGCAGAAGGCTTATTATTATCAAAGAATGGAAAACAATAAACTTGTGCATATGGCCAGCCTTCTGCTACCATCATGTCACTGTGTATTATAATTTTTTGTTACTGAAAAGTAGTCTACACACTCTCTATTTCCTTAATCCTGGATTTATTAACTCTTCCACACAGACACACACACACAAACCTACAATTATTCTTTTTGTTTCATTAAAAAATGTTGAGGGTGTTTTTTTTTTGTATTTGCTGAATAGAAACTTATTTGGGTTTAGAATCTGGAATCTCAGGTGCTTTCACTTTCTTTTACATGTACACATTTTAAATTCAGACAGGCCCATATCCAAGCTCAGTCCAAGCCTCCTTATCAGGAAGGTGAATTTTAGCTTCTCCATCATTTTAATGTTAATTCTGTGGCATCACAATAAAACCATACATGCTCCTTGAAGGCCTGAAAAGCTCCCTCCTGACCCTTAAAAAAATCTGTCAGTTATTCCTAAATATAAACCTGTCTAATAACAAGTTCCATAAGTAATTACACAGCACAGAGCACACAGAATCTTTCCTTTTACTTCATTAATGCTATATGCTTCAAGGGAACACTGAGGAGTGGCAGATTTGTAGTATGAAATGAGAAATTTTCAGCCAAGAGCTTAGGAAAAGAGGGGCAATAGAGAAGGTGAGCAGAAGGAAATACTCAGCAGGAATGGAGAAAAGGAGGCTTCACTTGACAAATAGATTTTACCCTTTCTGTAAATCTCTTTGCCTCATTCACCACTCTGAAGTGTATGACTTGGAGTTGTTCTCAGCAAGTAGCCCCTTGCTCCCAAACATTTAGTTTTGGTCTGTCCAATGACTGCAGATTTATGCACTTGAACTCTTTCACTTCCTAACATTCTGTAAATAAGCCCCATCTGGTCTATCTCTCCTTGTGTCCAAGTCCCTTCTCCCCCCAACGTAAGTCATACAGTCTCAGTTAGCTAATGCCTTCCTTTAAATAAACCAGACTTTTCAAACCTTGATCTAATGCCTAAGCTCTTTATGTCCCTCGAAAGAAGACTCTAACAGCTGCTCACTGTTACTATACACTAGATCAAGTATTCAGAGATGGATCTATCAAAGAGGTCAACTCCCTCCTGACACCACATTAACTAATCTGCTGCTATTTTAAACTTTGCTTAGCTTTGTTATTACTTCTACTTCACTGCACCACTTGACATAGACATAGTGCATTTCATAACCCATTTACCCAATTGATCAAGATCATTCTGTGAACAACCTCATCCTTCTAAATTTTAACCATTCTGCCTGTTTTAGCATCATCTGATAACACATGACAGCACAGTATAAATCATGAAGAGAATGTTAACACAAATCCAACGCTCTAACTACCTGCTTTTGGCCACAAAAATAAATTTGTGTCTTTTCTTTACTGTTTGCTATATAAGAAACAAGGGAATACTCTTACTCGTTTCTTTATTTCTGCAAGCCTTTTTAATCTGGGTCTTCCTATTGACTTTGCCACAGCTGCTCCCATAGCTGAAAGAAATATTTGGAAGTTTGATGCTTCCAAGATCAAGTCCCTGTTCTTTACCTGTCTTAATAATTTATTACTGAACCTGTATATGCAGAGTGTGTAGAATAATGCATCCCGTGAAACTTTGTTAAAAGTCTCTGAAAATCCCGAT
Organism: Peucedramus taeniatus; assembly: GCA_013400575.1. NCBI lineage: Eukaryota > Metazoa > Chordata > Aves > Passeriformes > Fringillidae > Peucedramus > Peucedramus taeniatus. Next base: position 78,275 of record WBNO01006309.1, read on the forward strand.
ATGTCTGCTGCTTCCCTCCTATCTAGATCAATATTTATTTAATTTTAAAAAGGAATCCAATTTGCTTGACATGATTTACTTTCCACAAATCTATGCTGACTTGCATTATGATGCTGGACTCTTATTAAACTGTATGCAACTGTAGCCTTAAGCTTGCTAGCAAATGTGGTTTTGAGACTGCATTTATAGGCAGCAGTATCCTCTGAGAGGCTGCAGTGCCCAACAAGGATTTCACCACATTCTTATTACCACACTGGTCAGTTATTTTCCAGCTTAAACTGTTTTCCTTTAAAACAGCAGAACAATACTGACCCTTCTCAAATTATTTGACGCAAGCTCTTTTTTCTGATATGCATTCACACTGCAAATCATAGCCATGTATCAGGAGTTGTAGTGTGCCCAGCATTACACAATTCCTACTTAGAAACAGTCCTCAACACCCAGGGAGTTTAGACTGTGGCAACAGTCCCACCACTGATCTTATTGTTGGGTCTCAGTGAGAAGCTGGGCCAGACCAGCAGAGGCAGACAATCAAAATGTCAACAGCACGTAGCTGCACAGAGAACAAGCAGCTGCAGGGCTTCCTTCTGGCTCCTGTTCATGTCCCAAATAATGCTCCACACTGTTCAAGTGACCTTAGGCAGGCTGTTCCTCCTGTGGTGACATGAAGCCCCTCCACCCATGCCACTGCTCACTGCTCTGATCCCACACTTCACCAGAGGCTGATGCTCAGATCCAATCTCAGGGTATTGTCTGCAGCACCCTGGCTCCTATCTGCTCTGATAACGGGCCATGCTCACTTAAGCAAGCCGACATGCCAACAACACATGCCACTTCAGCACTCATCTCCTAAAGGCTTCAGCTCCCCACTCTGCTACTGTCACTGAATTCTGCACAGCTGCCTGGGGTAAGTTTCTGTCCAGTACTGATAGAGGGGGGCAGAACCCTCTCTGCTTTCTCATTCACTCCAATTTGGCAGTTACCAAAGAATTTCCAAATCTCATCCTACCAATGCACATTTTCCCAGCTATTTGTGCAATGAAGTTTCCATTTTTATTCTTCCTCCCCTCCATTTCCTCTTACCATGCACTAACAATGCACTGAACTGAGCTCTTACTGATTTTTTTAGAGGACAATTTGTATACATTCAATAGTCAGAATGGGCTGGAGTATCTTGGTATGTACTTGCCAGACTGGCATTCATCAGGACTGTGAAACAGAACAAAATCCCACTGCAGTAATGAGGCTTTTTAACCCCTTTGTGACAGCACAGCTAAATGCCCTTTCAACCCCATGTATAATGCCATCAGCTGGGCACAGAAACACAGACCAACCCAGTTCCAAACATGACATGAATACAGAATTTATTCAGGCAGTATCAAGCTGTTTGTGGTATTTCTCCTCAAGTACCCTACCTTGAACTCCATAGGGGTGTACTTCTCATTCTTGGGGGTTGTGTTGCCCTTGTAATGGAGATGGTTGGGAGTGGTTGGGTGGATAACTGTGGACTCCTGGGACTGCCTCTGGCAGCGCTGGCAATACACGTAAATCACAAACGTTAACAGGCTGGAGCCGAAGAAACAGGAGACCCCAGTGGCAATCAGATGGATGAGACTAAAACCTGCAAGGGAAATGACAAGAGATGCTATTTTTAAAGAACAGTCCTTTTCCCTCCCCTGACAAGACCACAGGTGCAAATCAGAGCAGTGACATCTCGGGATCAACATTAATAAGCTGTTGAAGCCAGAGTCTTACATTCTAACATAAACTGACATAATCTCCCTGCAAATCGGTCTCCCCACTGCAGCTCTGCCTTGTGCAGTTTAACAGGTTCATGCATTGTTTTCTCAAAGCTCCCTCCCTGTCTCTCCTCTCTCCCCTCTATTGATATTGAAACTAAACATTATGTTAAGCTGACAGCTAAAGAAATGAGCCATACAAACAATGCACATTAATGGATTCCAAAGCATGTGCGTGTCATGGAAATAAGGGGATAAAAATGCTCAGTGTTTCTCTGAAGGGGACGGAAGGGAGGGAAAAGCACTTTTTGTCAGCTGCCCAAAATGCCTATGGGACTGTGTGTGGGGTGGGGGAGATACACATTCCTCCCCCTTGTAATCCAAGTGTGCTCAGCATTCTTGCTTATTCATGGGATGGCATTGCCTTGGTCGTGTCTGTGCTACCTCTGAGGTGTATTTGTAGTGCTAAGAGTGAAATAGGGGTCCTCTGGAGAATAGGAAAGATAAAGTGGACAAAGGAAAGGGGGGCAGTACTTGAAAAACACTTCTTTGTTGGCTTTCTCGGCAAATTGCAGAGATAGGATTCAGTTGCAGGCAGGTGCTGGCGGGGTAGCTACAGTGCAAATACTTCAAACAGAAAAGCTCTTGGACTATAAAAGCCTCCTGCAGAGATCTCTCCATGTGGGATTGCAACAGCACCCTTCAAGGCCAGCACAGACCTCTGGAAGGAGCTGTAGCTGGGCATCCCACACACTGGGAAGAACCTAACTCACAGCTCTGACTGGTGGGGGAAGACAAAGTCAAACAGCGCTCCTCATTCCTCCCTCACCTCACTGAGTCTCACTACCCACAGTAAAACCCACCACCACCAGATCTCTGACAATAGAACCAACAGTAGCGACCATTAGAGCCACCAAGTTATCAAAGCAACCAGAGACATTATGGGATGGCAAAACTTTATGACCCTGCTGTATTTTGCTGTGTGCAGGGAGACTATACAGAAAAGAATCAGCTATTTGAGTCCAAATGCTTCTGCCTTTCCTCTGCCTTTGCTCTGTCATCTTTCAAACAGGAATGACAAAGGCCCTAGAGCCTGAGGGGACCCCCTGACTGCTGGCCCCAGGGCAGCTGTCCCCGGGGTCAGTCACTGGCGACTGCAGCGGTAAATTTCCCATAACACTTAAAAAGCCAATTCATTTGGACACACTGCTGCGTTGACTTGACTGTGTGCAGAGAAATGGGGCTACTCAGAGAGTGGCTTTAAATGAGGCTCATTCTTAGTCTGATCATGGTGTGCAGTTTTTTGGTGCCATCTTACATTTTAAGTGATATGCTTTTCAAATAGCAGATTCTGCCCATTAGTCAATGGCTCTCGTCTAATCTCTAGTTAAAAAACATCCTCCTGATTTTAAAAAGAACAAAACCAATAGAGTTCTACAGCAAAGTAATGCACTTCAATAATAATTACAGTACAGACCATACAGAATTTATTAGACTGATGATCTACATTTATTTTTCAAACCACATTATAAAATTCCACTGCAAGATTACCATTTCCTATTGTTTTGGATGATGGTCCAAAAACCCCGAGCAGAAATACTATAATTTCCTACTAAATGTCACAAGACTTTTTCAAAAATAAATTTCCTTTCTAAAGACCTCTGCCAGTTTTGCATCACTCACGAGACCTAAAACAGAATATTTTTTACTGTGTTTTTTTACACAGAATTTTTTTACTGTGTTCAGTAAAGCCACTTGACACACTGCCACATCCTCCTCCTGCCCAGTTTTGCTTATATTGCAGTGAATGTTTCATTTCACTGCCACATTTGCAAGTCACAACATAAAGCTCTCTCCTGTTTCACTCTCACCTTTGAAACACCCATCTGATTTTTCAAATGAGTTTTGGCTGTATCTAAGGGGGAAAAAAATCATATTATTTTGTTTGCAGCATGTGAGTCCCCAGGGGGAAGATTTCTGGTTCATCACTTTGAAAATATAGATTTTCTGAGATGCATCAACAAAATTTCTATTGATTGGCTTCTTTGCCAAATATTGTAGAACACTACATTAATAAATAATATTAGCTATGGCAAAATGTAGATAGCAACAGCAAATATAGTGGTGGTGGAAAAAGAAGGAAATGTGGGTACAGTACATAACAGTAGAGTGCAAACTATAGCAATGGGTCCTGAAATCAAAGCAGAACCATTGCACCATCTGAGGAGGAAGGAGTGATGCAGGAAGCCAAATGTTACATTGCAGGGGCTGAAATCTTAATTCCATTCATTGCCCTCGGCTGCAAACTGAGAAGCCCCATTTCCATGCCACAGGTGGCATGCCTGTTTTTGCCATGTTCTCTACAGGGAGAAGAGATTTTGGCAGCCTGACGATCATCTAGATTTCAGAAAACAGGGATGTGATGCTAGCAGGAATTGCCATGGCCATTAGTGTGAAACTAGCATTTTAAAATGTTGAAGGAACCTGCCATTTTCTTCAGTCTGCATTTTTATCATAGGGGCTCCCAGGGCAGTGGAAAAGTGACACTAATGGCTGGACCTTTCCAAGTTACCTGCAGAAGGGAGACAGTTTCTGTGAGAGGTGAGAACTTGAATGAAAGGAAGTACTTGGAGAGCAAGTATAAACCTCTAATCTCATCCTGTATCAGCAAAGGATCTGTCTAAGAGACCCTGTCAACTGAAATCTTTATAGATTATTTAAAAACACCTGCCTCCAAACAGCTAGAGGCTTACAGTGGTGAATGGGGAATAACCCTTTCTTTCACCTGAACCATTTACCCTGGAGGTAGAGAGACACAAGCAATTGCTCTCTGGTAATTAATGACCCTCAGTGGCCAACCCAAACTTCCAAATAAATAAAAATCTTGGACCTGACAAGTGGACATGCGATACATTCCTCCAGTCTGACTCAGACAGCAAGACTCCAGTGGAATTAAGGCTATCAGTGGGATATGAGCTGTATAGATTAATGGTTTGGTTGATACTGCACAGGGAGAAAAGAAGTCAGGTTAAGATAAAAATAAGATATATAGTTAGTGGTAACCTACCTCCACAAGTCGTGCTCTCATCGATGCTGGAGGCTGGCAGGATCACTAAACAAAGAAAAGAAGATTGGAGAAAGTTATAATTTTGCCATCCCTTTACTTCTTCAAGTAATTAAACCCTTTGTGTTTCAGACACAAGAAGGTGCTCATATGTTCTGCAGCAAGGTGAGAGTCTCTCTAAATTGAATTTAAAGCTCATGGTTTGAAACACATGCAACGAAACCTCTCCAAAGATCTTATAATTTCAGTACTGTTACCTGATCACTCTTTAGCTTCTTCAATTTAGGGAAAAGATGTTAGCTGAAAAAACCATGAAAAAGAATACCATTGCCTAGAGATCTCAGATTTTTAAGACAGTGCACTGTAACCCCAAAAAAAGAACATGTGGAAAGGCATTATTCAGTCTAGACCCATATCAGATATTTGCCTGAGAGATTCAATATCCAGAAAGCACAGGGTGGAATATGCTGATGACCATCTGTTCATCAACAGTGTTGCTCTGTTAGACCCCAAATTAATCTCCCACCTTCATACCCCAATTTTCTGCATCTGCCTCACCTTAATTCTTATCTCTTTTGGGATGCTTTTTGGATACCTGAAATCAACAACCTTCTGTTGCCCTTATGCATACTGAGAACAGAGACCATTTTTATAACCCAGCCTAAGACAAACCATACAAGTTTAAAAGCTTCAATTCAGGTGAAGCAATACTAGTTATTTGTTATGGATCAAGGTAATTCTGTTTAAAAAAATGCTAAGCTGCTTAAGGGAAAGCCATTTATCCCATGCTTGCCACAAGGGAATTTACAACGTTTATCTATTTCCTTGTTTTTCTAGAAGCATCCAAGCCCAATTTTTAACAGAGAAAATCTCAGCCTAGTTTGACAGTCCAGGCACGAGCTGCTCTCCCGAACTGGCCCACCCTGTCCTCCTGGATGACATGGTACATACCAGGAATTTCATTGTACAGGCACTCCTGGTACTGAGTGCTGTTTCCGACGCACTGGGAGGAGTCCGGGCTGTGCACCTCGCAGTAGCGGCTGCGGTACTGGATGCCCTCTTCATTGCACAGGCTCCACTCTGACCACTCTGACCAGCCACCTGAAATCCAGGGTCAGGAAAACACACACACAGCGTCACCAAGAAGGAAAAGGATGCTTTGTAGATACCAGACTTGTCCCACGCTGAAGGATCCTAGATCCTGGCCTGGGCCTCTCTCGCACATCTTTTCCATGGGTTCTTAGTGGATTTAATTTTCTCAGTGCAAGCATCACACCCTATTTGTCAGGTTGTAGTTCTCTTAATGTGGACTAAACGAACCCTTGGTAGAGCACTGCACAGAACAAAGTTGTCTTAAAAGCTCCTGTATCAGCTATGGGTAAAGACATACAAGGAACAGGGTGGGGCAATGTTGCACCAGGACCTCCACGCTTTGATGTGTCCTCCCAGGGATACCTCAAGCAACCAGCACAAATTAGAGCACTCACACAGTTTTGCTGAGGTTCCTAAGGACAGGAGACAGCTTGAACCAGATCAGAAATATACAAAGGTAGTTCAAAACCAGCACAAATCTAAACCCTATCCTCTGAGTTGTAGCACATGCTGATCTGTTGTCTGTGAAACAAAAAGGAAGCACTGTCCTTCAGCAACTGTACAGATTGCTGCCTTGTGACTCCTTTTGTTTGTCAGGTCAACTTCCACATTGAAGAACCAAGCTCCTGCTTTTTCCGTTACTTGAAAAGGATCAACCATTAGCAAAATTTTGCTTGAACAGCACCAGAATGCCAGAGCAAGGGCCAGTGAACAGGCAAAGAGAAAGGGGTTTCAATGCAGTTAACGCTGGGATGTCTCCTTATCCCCTGGCTCAACAGACATCAAATAAATGACCAAAAAACTTGTAACTGGTGGTGTTTCTGATCTGTGTTTTAAACACTTTGCAGCTGTGCCTTGCTCCCACCAGCATGGAAGCCAGCTGGATGGGGATGAGGAGTGGCTACCTTGGCAGGGGTGCGTGTTGCAGAGGGCCTCCTCGGTGTGCAGCCCGATGCAGATGTCCTCCCCGCTGGATGGAGCTGGGTTGGTGCAGGTCCGCGTGCGCTGGTAGTGCCCACCCCCACAGGTGGCTGAGCAGTGAGACCAGGGAGTCCAGCAAGACCACGAGCCTTTCACTGGAGGACATTGAAAAGCAAGCACAGACAGGTAGAGGCCATTGGTTACTCCTCTCACTGTGACAAAGCTGGAGATCCCCAGTGTCTCACCTTGCACATCCACCCTGCCCACACTAGCTAGCAGTTTCCTGCACCCCAGGACATTTGGGCCTGACAACAAGAACTTCACATCAAGAGAGGGTACAAATCCACTTCATTCTGTGGGTGTAGAATGAAATCTATGCAGAAAAGGACTCTGCATCATAAAGTGCAAAAACCAGAAACTATTGTTTGTTGTAATCATTAATATTCATTGAAATAGTCTACTCAATTCTATTCCTTTCCTTTTTATAAAACAGCATTGCTGCTATTATTCTTATTCTTATTATTATTATTATTCTTATTCTTATTATTATTATTACTACTACTACTACTACTACTACGACTACTATGTTGTCTCCTGAAACTTCATAGCAACAGCAGATTTACTTGGGAAAAAAGCACTGTTGCACCAGAGTTGAGCTTATATGGTACCTTTCTGTGGGAGGCCCAAGTCCTCTAGTTCCAGCCTTCAGGAAACATCAGCTCAGAGGCTTTATTTATTGACCCTGCTCACTGCAGGGGCATTGGACTAGGTGACCTTTAAAGGTCCCTTCCAACCCTAACCACTCCAAGCATAACCCCACAAGAGGTTAATAATAAAACTAGGGAGTGACTTAAGATCCCTGAATCCCCCATCCCCCACCCACTAAACTGCCTGGTTTGCAGGTCCACATGCCATTAATTCAGATGATAATAACCTGATGACTTAGAGCAAAATAAACCCAGGATTTGTGTATACACATTGAGTGAGGCAGGGAAGGAGGGAGACACAGAGAAATAGTAATCATGCACTCAGAACAGATTGTAAAACATCAGAGTGTCCGAGGGGAGAAAACAGCACAGAAAAAGGGCACAGACATTAGTGAAAAAGCCACTGAGAGCTTCCAAAATAGTACTAATAGCTGCCTTTATAGTGCTAGAGTTATTTCCTTTTTATAGGCCATAGAGTGCAATATTTGACACTCCTGTTATACTCTTGCTGCACATTCTGATCATATCTGCATTTGAATTTTATCTTTGTATTGAATTTTAGAATCATAATAGTACTACTATAATAGAGCATTTTCAAGTGTAGGCCACAAACTATATTGCCAGAGGTAGATAATTGCTGGAACTGCAAAGAGGCAAGGTAATTTGTGTAAGATCACTTAAATTTACTTTAGACAGTTATTACAGAGCAAGGAGAAGGATAAGTGAGAGAGAATACAGTAGTCAGTGGTCTATTACTACTATTCTGGACCAGGAGTGCAACATAAACATGAGGACAAACTTGAAAACCAGGAAACCAGGCAAGAATACTCCCTGCTGGCTGTGCAGGAAATGGTAACTGATGTCAAGAGTAGATGCCCATCGCAAGAACAATACGTAAGCAGGAGAGGGGGAAGAAATAAGTGTTCACAAGAAGAACTGCCACATCAAGCATCTCTATACAGTATTAAGCCACATTTATTAAGCCTGCCTTCTCATCACGGAGCAGATGCACCGTGATGCCCTCCACTGAATGGAGCCTTAAACCTTCCTGAAGCAAAGGTTTGCTACAAGCCACCATATTACTTCCTCTAGAGGATGTGGCTGTGTTACCCTCTGAGCCGAGGTGAAACCTAAGTCAGCACTAAAGATAACATATGTGGGTCATTACAATAGCTTTAAAAAACATAAGGAAGAATCCCCCAAATTAAAAAAAGAAAAAAAAAAGGCAGCTTATAAATACTGATTTTGTGGTTGTTGTTGTTGCTCTACCATTAAGATTTAGGAAAACACCTCTGAATTTCATGCAGGAAGATGATCATGGTTACCTGGGCAGGGGTGAGGATTGCAGTCTTGGTACTCCATCGCTGACCCCACACAGGGCAAGCCACCATTTTTAGGTTCAGGGTTTGTGCATGTTCTCTTTCTGATCCTAAAGCCCAGCTCACAGTCCCTGGAGCAGGAAGACCAGGCCCCCCAAAAGGACCAGCCCCCATTGATAATCCGTGCAGAGGTCTTACCAGTCTTGAGGAGGTCATCAACAAGAGCTTCAAGGAAAACAAACAAGACACCATAAGATCACAAATTAATCATTTGTTGGGCTTTTAAAAAGGGGTTCTGATCATGAATAAAATCAGAATCTATGTGCCCTGCAGAATAGTTTCTGTTGAAAGCCCTTGGCGAGAGATTTTTTTCTCCCAGAGCTACAGCTAAACTAGACAGAAAAAGAAATTTTTGTGCATACAAACTAAATCTGCTGGTAACCTTGATAAATCACCTCCCTGGGCAGCAAATGGTGGCAGTCCAGGCTGTGCCCTCAAGATGCTGCCTTGCATCACAGCAGTCCTGCAGGGAACAACCTGAGAGACAGTGCACAAGGGGAGAAAGAAAAGAGACACTGTCCTGAGAACAGCTCTTCTCTTCTTTACACTCTCATTACTCGCCTGTTGTCTTTGGGGCAGCCTAGCAGGAGCAAGAACAAATCTGTACACTGCCATAAGCACAGAGCTCACGACTGTAAATCTGTGTCACGCAGCTCTCCCCATCCCTGCCACTCTGCAGTGACACCAGTAATACAGGTCAACAATACTGCAGCCACAGTCAGGGGCTGGTTGTTCTGAGAGCACCCCCCTTCCACCACCCTCCATGGCCCACCCCACGGTCCCTCCGAGCTGGCAGGACGTACAGTCAGTGTCACACACTGCGGAGCCATCGTTGGGGCAGAAGCGACTCTCAGTTTTCTTCCTCCCGAACTGCAGCTCGTGGGGGTCCGACAGCTGCGCCCGGCACGTGTAGCGGAAGCGCTGCTCCTGGCGGGCACCGCTCTGCGTGATGTTGACAGGCATCCACGGGGTCCAGGGCGTGTTCCTGCGCACCTCCGGGCAGCTCTCCGGGTTGCAGGTCTTGTATTCCTGCCAAGAAAGAAAACCACTCCCTCCTTACTTATTAAACAGCAGCAGCCTAAATGGCAGAGGCTTATTTACACTTCAGAAAATAAGGGGGCACTCTCTGGATCTCAAACAATCCCCATCCACCTTATTTGACCCCACAGGAAAAAGTCAGTGCTGGGCACGGCACAAAATGTGGTGATTATGGAGGCAGTGTGCTACTTAGGTGGACCTCAAGGGTAAACTGTGCTTGCTATTTTTATGTCTCCCTCAGGTCTGAGTTTCTTTGCTGACTCAAAGTCCTGTGGGGCTTCGACAGTTTGGTTCATTATGGGCAGGAGAATAATTCAGGCAAGAGATAATAATAAAAGCAAACAAGTTTTCTGCTCTGACCCTGAGATGCTCTTCTCAGGTCAGCCTAGAGGAGCCTCAAGAGGACAAAATGTCAGTAAGGTTTATTTCTTGAAAGTTTATCATTTTATTTTTAATATGGATTTAGAGTAGATCTTTTCACAGCTATTTTTGTTTGGTTGGCTTTTCAAACTCTCTAGTGAAGGTTATGAACCATTTGCCATCCTTGGTCTAGAGCAGCCATTGAGCACAGACAACATTCTGTCTGGGTGGGAATGGAGGGATTTGAGGGTTTTACAATTCTCATCACTAATGGGAGGAATTCCAGTGACAAAGATTTGTATTCTTGATTTAAATTAACTAAATAAACAACTCTCTTCTGGCAGAGGGGAAGAAATGTAATGCTTCAGGACTTCATGATTCTAGTGTAAATGCCAAACATCTTGGTAAGAAATGGGAGGTTCCAGATCAAGTCTGCTTACACTTAAATGAAGCCCCACACAACCAATTAAAATGGCTGCATGAAGCAGCTGCCAGGAATGGGAAAGTAAGGAGAGCAAATGGGGTGTTGGATCTGTTGTTTACTCAAGTAAACTCATTTTTGATGTGTGTGTGGCCTTCCTTGACTCAACAGGATCATCCTTGGGAGTGGGACAGAAGAAAAGAACATGTATAGAGCTTTCAGGTAAAGGACTTGATATCAGCCTACAGAGGCCTAAGGAAGAACTCTGTACACCAATCTGTCCCTAAATCCGCCACCCCTCTGTTTCCAAGTCCATTTCAGTATCCTCTGCAGTAAAAACTGAGGACCAGCATTTTCTTCTTGCTTGAGAAATACAACCACAATGGAGAGAGAAGCTAAATACCCCATTCCTTGATGCTACTGTCAATAAGTGTCCCTCATATGATGTCAGTAAATAATACATACCACAGCACAGCCGGGACATGTGTTTCCATTTTCACATGACCTCTGCCTTGAATGAATCCCTCCACCACAATTCACGCTACATTTATTCCAAGGTCCCCATGAAGACCAAAAAATCGGTAATGGACATGGACTGTTCTCATTACAGAATCTGAAAGAAGAAAGTGCATTACTTAAAAAACTCCATGTCAGCACATCCGAGGGATGAAACAGTGTGGGACGCAAGACTGCACACTGCATTTGGGCACAACTGATGCATGCACAGAGAGCCAGCAGAGGCTGACACAACATCAGATTAACAATATTCCTGTCCATGGAGAGAAATGTAGCCTTTGTACCAAATGGGAGTGTTGGAGTAAATGGTTGCGATCAGGTTTTCTGAAGTGCTCTGTCTCAAAACTTTTCCACAAAAACTGACTCCACAAAAGAGCTCATAAACTGAAGCCCAAGTGTCACAAAGAGAGAGTGGATAGCAAATATTCTAAATGGGATGACTGGTGGGAGGACAGCTCAACAGTGATCTGTCACTAATGGCAGGTTCTAAACACATGACAATCTTCTCTTTACACAATCTGGCTTTTACTGCTGCCTCAGCCCTAAGAAGCTAGAGTTTGCAACTGGATCCTTTATGCATCTAAAAGCAGGCACTGCTTTTATAGTGAATAATGAATAGTGAATAGTGAATGCTATTTCATGTTGTGTCAAAAGTAACTGTAATTTGGTTCATCTTTTTAATCAATATTGTTCTCATATTTAATCACACAGAACTGCAGCTGACTCAGGTAGTCTTTAAACCCAAAAAGGACCATTGTGAATGGACACAAGTCAAATATTAAAATGTCTTGAAACATGGAAGTTAAATGAATGCTCTTTTTATTCTGAGAAATGCAGAGACATATGTCTTAGTGACCACTCAAGGGACAAGCAACAGCCTATTGCCAAGTAGAGGTGGCCTTTAATGAAATGTCAGGCCTGGAAAGAAGTTGGGATGCCTTGAAGCATGTATTTCATTCTCAAGCATGAGGGGCCAAGCTTGGAGAAGGATTATAGTGCCGATGGCTCTGTAGGTTCAGAAAGTACTAGGTTTTTAGTAATTTTGTGTGAAATTTTCATCATTTAGAGGGGAAAAAAGATGTTTTTCTGATACCATACCATACAAAAACTCAAGCCTGAATCTGTGAGTTAAGCTGTATTTTGCCTTGAACTGCTTTTGGAGCACCAGCACAAGTAATAGAGACTTGGAAACGGTGCAATTGGCAGTGAAAGCTGCACATACTCAGCTGCCACTCCAGGGATGGATCAGAATTGAGTAACTGTATCCATAAACTCTACAGTGCCAACAGCAGGCACAGTTTCTCCCTTCAGGGAGGAGGTCAGCCCTCTGTGTGGGACAGGAATACTTGCAGAAGTCTGAAGGGTCCTGCTTGGGAGTGAGGCCAGATCTGAAGTGTCTGCTGTTCACAGACTCACTGAAAGAGGGTGTCCATGCACATAAGCAGCCACGTCCCTCCCAGGTTCCGGGACTGCTTCCGCTCTGCGCGTTGAGCCCAACAGCCTCAATCTTCCTTCCCAGCCACCACTCCCAACTGCCAGCACTAGAGCCACAGGAAGGAACACACAGCATCATGGACAGCCCTTACCTTTCCTCCCTGCTCTGTCCAACGCAGACCCTGCCCCCATACCGTGGAGCGGGATTGCTGCAGGAGCGCTGCCGGACCTGGAAGCCGATCCCACAGGAGGTGCTGCATGGGGCCCAGGAAGACCACGGTGTCCAAGCGCCATTTCTAGCAAAATGGTGAGAGACAACAGAGTATGGGAGAAGTGTTGAACTCATGGGAGAATAGATCATTCATTTCAACCAGTCTTTGTATCAGGGGAGTTTTTTAAAAGGGAGTTTCAAAAGTGCTTAGCAGTGGCCTAACTTTTCTCCCTTTGTAGTCTCTAAGAATTGGAAGGGAAGACAATTAAGCCGATGCTGAATGATTTTGAAAACGTCTCCTAGGATTTACTGGGCAATAGTGCGGGTAGTGTAATTTTCATTGACTATTCCCCATCATCTTCTCCACGTATCATAACTGCTCTTCTGACCCAATGGCTGATCCCAGAGTTGTATGTCCTGAACTCTTCTGCACAAAGAGTTCCTGTTTTGAAGATCATGAATGCCAGTTGTGCTGAAGGATGTAAAAAACCTGCCCTCTGCTAATTCAGTAGGTACTGATGCTTTAAATCTTTCACAGCAACAACACTGCCAGCTCCCATGTTTTTATCACAAACCACATAATATCTTGTGCTTTCCTAAAGCCTTCAGCATTGAATCCTATTAAGTGGAAATCTCAAATTTCATTAAAAATAACAATAATTGCTTCTAGCTTTCATGGCCGCCTGCAGACGTCACTGTAGTGTGACCTTAAATCTGTAGAAACCAGAGGCAATTGAGAGCTCAGAGGCAGGATCGAGTTTCATGGTTTAATGAGTGATCACATCTATGCTGAACAGTGGTAACACAGCCTGAAGCCAGTGTGATGTAAAACAGCCTAGTTCACACCTCAGCGCTGGAGACATTGGCAAAGCTCCTGTGAGAGGCTGAGCACCTGCAGGTGCCCCAAACATGTGCTTACACAGAAGCCAACATTTTCATCTTTAAAATCTTGCATCTATTAAAGCTCACCTTCCTCTGATTTGGCAGCACTGGACCTTGAAGCAGGAGAGGAGGAACCATATCTCATCCATTCTGTGCTGTGGGTTTCATTTCATATGAAGCCAGTGGTAATGCTCTGTCTTATAAAACTGCCTAGTCTTGACACTTCAGTGCCTTAAGCCAAAAAATATCTTTCCTGAGTTGTGTTTTTTTATAAAGAAAAACCATTCTAAAAAATCTAGTCAAAAAACAACTCAGGTGCTCTCTGACTCTTGAAAGCTAAACTTGAAAACAGATGTTAATTTTCAAAGCATTTACTGAACTAATAACACTGCTGGCAAGAAATATTTTCTGGCATAGCACCAATCAGGGCAGAGGATGAAAGTTAAAATCCACATTGCCCTTCACAGTTTTTGTATTTTTTATCAACTCTTGCCTGTTCTTGGCAGCTTTATTTCAGAACCCTGTTAGATCTTTCCCCCCTCCTCTTCTTGTTCTCTCATCCTTCTCCCTCTCTCCCTTCCCCTCTCCCACCCCAAACAAGGTCAAAGAACAAGAAATCCACTCATATAAAAATCCTACTATTCCATATTATTCTGCTATGTTTTAAACCACCTACTACCTTCCCACTCTTTAACCCAAAAGATTGATTAAAAAAAAATCAAAGGGAAGGTTGCTGTTACTGCTGCAAAAAGGGCAAGTAATTTCTATTAAAGAAATCCTCAAAACCCCAACAATTCTCAACATCTATTTACATTTCAGGATTTTTAACAGAAATAAAGATACCTTCCACTTTCAGATCTCCAGCTTTTTATTAGAACTCATCTTTAAACATCCTACTCCCTCTTTGCAGAAAGAAATCTCAATGCCATATGAAGTCAATTAAAGGAAATTTGAGGGCTGAAGCGGATGTAAGATGACCAGATGTCCCTATTTTTCAAACCATGCTGTTTTCGGATGTCTTAAGATTGAATAATCTGTTTTTCATCCCCTTCTTAGAAGCTGTTCCTGCCTCTTTTGCCATCAGAGCAGTGCTGAGAAATCCATCCCACTGGCATGTTTACCATTTGCCACTGACAGAAAAAGCCTGCCTGAGGAAGGCTTTGCTCAGCTCACAGTGGCAGCACAGGGACAGGAATGACTGCACACCTTTTGGGCAACACAGCCCATAGCTGGAAGGAGAGATGCCAATTAAAACATGAGTATTGCTGAATTTTTGGTGCCAAGGCCAGCACTGATCTCCAGGGATGAGTCAAGAGACAGCTGTCCTTAATGGAATGAATGTTTATGGAGAAGATAAAGTAGATAAAAACTGTATTGACCCAATATTTACCAAAATCCTGGCTGCCCCCACCCTGATTAAATAGTGCTTACACTACTGCATCATCTTCCCTTGAGTCATGACATGATGTGGTCTGAGGGTGGTGGGGTAGCACGGACACAAACACCATGGCTATGTTTGGGCACCCTACAGGAGGACATTTAGCTTCCATACTGCCAAAGCTGAGCTCCAGGCTCCCGTGGGCAGGCAGTGCTTTGGCACCAGCTGAGCTGCCGGTGTTGTTCCAGCGCTGTCCTGGCAGCCGCCTCCCGCGCCAGAGGAGGAGCCAGAGGATGATGACCTGCTCTCACCTGCACAGCAGCCAGGCTGTGCTGCAGACAGGTCACAGACTCACAGAACAAGGCAAACAAGCCTTGCCTGGAGCTAGGCTCAGCCCTGTCCTTACAAGCGTTGCTCTGAAGGAGCTCTGCTTGGTTTTGGCAAAGTGGCCTTGGAACCCAAACTATGAAAAATTATGAGCCTATTGATTTTTTTTAGTCTGCTGCTCAGCTGGCTGACAACTACCTCTGCCTTACCTCCTCCTGATGGGTGACTACTCACTGTACAGCTGAGGGAAAGCAAGGCCCAGTGTAGTGTACAGTAATTTGGGGTGCTCATCTTCCAAGAGCCTTGGCTGAGGGCCCTTTGCTCAGAACCCTTAGGTTTCTTCATTTTACACCAACTTCAAGCTGGACCTCACACACCTCACTTTGGCTGGGATACAATGACATGGTCACAAGGAAGGAGCTAAGTTGTAGACACACACAACTCTTGTTCTCTTGAGAAGCACAAAGACGCTGAGGTACCTTGAACAATTTGCGACCTCAATCCTGGCCCCTTCACAGCTGCGACCTCCACAGCGAGGACGAGGGCTGTCACATGAACGTGACCTACACATACAGGAGCCTGTGCTGTCCCCATCTGAATGCTCACACAGTTGCCATGGGGACCAAGGCCCCAATCTTCCATTTGTTGTCAGGTTTTTCACCTAATTTTAAGAGAAAAAAAAAGTCATTAATAGCAAGTTAACGTTTCTGGAGACAGGCCCACAACAGAAATGTCAAACAAAGTTGCCGAGGGGATTAGGATGCATCTTAGATGGGAGCTGTCTGTGCTTGCAAGCCGGATTCAAAACAGAGGGTTGTTTTCAGACAATGCCACATCAATATTTACCCTCTAAATTCCACGCCGCATACCTAACATGTGCACACAGGCACTGAGCCTACCCAGCCAGCACCACACCAGGAACAACATCCATCTGCCACACCACACAACCACCACACTCCCTGTTCTACACTGCACAGACTCAACCTTTCAAGCAACAACATGGCCAGTACTGACTGACCTCACTCCATCATATTCCATCCTCTGCAGGGCTTGCTTCCTGCAGAGTATTTTCCAAGTTAGTGTTCATATAACCATAGTGACCAGCTGAGGCTGGGGCCTCACTGAGTGTGGCCCTGCCCAAAACTGCAGTAAGAACTGTTTCCTCTTCTAAACTGAGGCATAGTCTAAATGGCCATGTGGATGAAGAACAAAAAGTAAAAGACATGATGGTGACTAGCATTAATGCTGAGGATCACATAGTCACCTAAAGAGTAAGAATTAATCTCAAGACAATTTATAGACTAGACCATGCTGCTATCTGTTCCCTCTGCCCTCTCCTTCCTGCCTGCACAGCCCTGTACAGGCTGGGACTTGATAGCTTCCTGCAGTATAGTGAAGGAAAAATACAGTAGTCCTGGCAGACCAAGAGCATGAGAAACAGAACTGTTTCAGGGCTGGTGACAACCCTCCAGACACCCTCAGAGCATGCTCTCCTGTGCCCTGTTTTAACCAGTGCTTCTAGAGGAGCCCTGAGCTGAGGGCTGGGAGACCAGGTTGCTGGAGTCCTTTCCCCCCAGGCTGTCTGGAGAGGATGTGTGCTACCTGCTTCTCCTGGAATCACTCCTGGCCACTACTGCCTCCTTGTGCCCACTCCACCACTACTGCAAAATCCTGCAGCCCAAGACCATGTCTTGAAAGCTTCCCTGAGCACCCCTGTTCTGGCATCCCCTCTGCTACTGACTTGAGAAACACGATGCAGAAAGGGATTGGTGCTGGCCCTGCCTGGGTACAGCTACTCCCTTGTAACAGCACAGCACCATGATGCACTTCTGCCCTGCTGGCTCCCTCCATGCTCCTCATCCCATGCCTCATCCCAAAGTGCCAGGCCTTGCAGGCAGATGGCACAGATGGTGGTTGCCTACAAGCAGCTCATGCCTGTGGGGTGACCCGTGTGGTGGTGGGGTGCTCAGCAGCTTTGGTCAAGCCAAAGGGCTGGCAAAGGCAACACTGGATTTGGCCTCAGTGTTGCACACAGCAAAGGGTGAAGGAAGGAAGAGGCTGGGCCCTTGGCAAGCAGCCCTGGCCCCAAATCTGAGCCAGCTACCCTGAGAAACCCCACAGTGCCGTGCTTCACTGAGCTCTGCTGCCAGCAGGATCAGTCCCCTGGGCTGCCCCAGAGGGGGAATGATTGTCCCTGCTTTACAGACAAGTAAAGCAAGGCACAGAGGGGCTGTAAGCCTGCTCAGGAGCCATGCAGGGAGCCAACCACAGCCATAGGAAGAGGCTTTCCAGCATTCATCCTCTGAAACATACTGCTCTGTGCTTATTCTCCAGGATTGGCACTACGTTAAACACTCTGAATGTACCTCTGGTGGGTTGTCTTCTTTCCCTCTCACCCATCTACAGCAGCATCAAAAATATGCAGCAGTGGCATGGAAGCAATTTAGATCTGATACTGCACTCCTCAGGCTGCAGCTGGGGGTTTCAGGCATCTGCTGTAAGCCTTTGTTTGCAATAGATTATCATGTAGTTATAAAAATTTGCTCTGGGCTGAAGGTTACAAGGCAAGATGCCCACAGAGGAGATCACTAAGCTTTGTTGTTGTTGTTGAATTTGCTGTTTTAAACATTGTTTAAAAATCAATACAGTTGGGTTTCTAGAAGTTAGAGGGGGAGGGTGAGTCAAAATAAGTACTTTGAGATATTTAATACTAGATTTTTATCTCCTTTTTCTTCCTGCCTTACAAAAGTCATAATCCAATATTGGATCATTTCTGTTCATTTTTGAGCCAGAAAGCCTTGCTGTTTCCAGCAGGGAGTTCTGTTCAGAAATCAATGGGATGATATGGCCCGTGGCATCAATTAAAAAAAAAAAAAGCCAGCAAATAATCATTGGCTCATAAGTGATACTGGGAAACAACCCAAAAATTAAACAAATAAGCAACCATAACCAAAATGCTGAGATTTATAAACATGTCACACTGTGAGTGTGGGAAGTTTTTATACTTAAGAAATTACACATGGATTATTATTCCATCTTTAAATCCACAAAAATATCTTTAAAAGAGCAAACTTGGGAAGTGGGATAAAAAACCCACATGCACTGATCTTTTTCAGGAATACCTTTACAAGGAAAATCCTTTGAAGCCTACACAGTGCCCATCAGACAGAGAAGACATCTTTAAAAACACATCTGATCAAATGCCCTTCTCTCACCTGACAATCTTGCCATTTCTGGAAATCTTGTCTTTTATAAACTGCCATACTCACACCAAAGGCCTCATCTTTTTCTTCTATGTAGAATCTAAAAGCTCAAGTGCAGGATCTAAAAATTCAGACTGACCACTCCTAATCTCTGCTCCCAGGATATTTTCCATGTTTATTCTGATATTACAGGTAAGACTGGAAGCACTCCTTGTTCTTTCAATTCATCTATTCTTTATCTAAGGATTCAGATATCAACTGCTTATAATTTTGCCAAGCTTTAATTACTTAATCTGGAAATTTCCAGGTTAGCTGTTTGATGAAAGTTGAAAATTCTTGCAAGGTTTCAGTCAAACTACTTAAACCATTTATAAAATCAAATCTAGAGGAAAAGACTGTCCCTAGCAATATTTTCCTTGAAACAAACTAATGTTCAAAGCAAGGAACTGAGCTTTATGTCCTTGTAACATCTTTTTGCAATTCCCATGAAAAGCCATTCAAAACTGTCCAGGGTATAAAATCACTGGGACATGGGAAAAATTCAGTTTTCAGAGATTCATAGATTTTAATCCCAGCACCCAAAGACTTTTCTATGCACTGGAGATGCTTCAGTGTGGGCCAGAACAGGATCAGCCTGGGCACTGCAGCTCTGAGCAGCTGAGTCCACAGAAATTGACAGCAGGGTACAAGACACCCAAAAACAGAGTGGGGAAACTGCCATGACAGCAAGAAAAAGAGGTAGCATGGAACAGATGCAGTATGACTAAGATAGGGGTTTGCTTGAAATACAAAATGGAACTGGGATGAAAACCTGGAAGGAAGATCATTGTTTGGCTCAGGATAAGGAGGATGGTACACTTTACTGGGAATACTCAATTCCTCACTTGCCAACCACCCTCAACAGTGACACCATCATCTTGGCTAATAGTTTATTAGCTAAAGTTCCTTTCCTGCTGGTGGCTCATGTTGGCATCAGTAAGATACCACGAAATAGGATGAGTCTGTTTTTCTAAAATCAAAGTGCACCTCACTCCCTCTTCCCAAGCCTCATTCCCTTCTCCAAAGAAAGCACATACAATCCTGTATCAGGACTCCCTAGGAAAGTATGGGCACATACATGGAAGAGCAGTATAGTTTGTGGAATTTGTATGCTACCATTTCTTAATGTTAAAATGGTTGACATTGCAACCTCAGTAATGAACCCTTAGGAGATTCTGGATGTTATCTACTAGTACCATATAGTAACCATTACCCCATGTATTATATTAGCACTGCATGATTAAGCCTCTATCCTTTAATATAACCCTGTCCCTTAATGTTAAAGCTGGAGAGTGGGGATCTGTGGCACAATGTAGTCCTGTACAAAGATGTTCAGATTAGCTCTGAACAAGCCTGTTTGCACAAGACCAGCAGTCAAGTTGTGTTAGTGTTGTGGTTGACTCACACAAATGCCTGGCCCATGTAGGATATAATTCAATAATATGCCAGTTCTGGCTTTAAAAGTTGCTGAATGCCAGTCTCTCAGCTGTGCCAGGACATCTGTTTGTGGGCTAGGCTGCAGAAGAACTCACTGACATTAGCTGGGTTAGGAGAAGTCTGTTTGGGAGGGGTGCTTTTAATCTACACCATTTGACACTTGACTGTGATCTCACATACAGCTGTACCAGCACAGCTGAGCGCCTGGTGCTCAGCCCAGAAAAGTAGGGTGGGAAAAGCCAGGACTTCTTATGCAAGTAACTCATCCAACTAAACTCACAGACAGGTCTTTTGCAGGAATGAAGTTTGTCACTGGGTCATTACATTCCCCTTCCCTTTCAGTGCTCATCTGCACATGCTGTTCTAGACCCTTGCTTCTGTTGACCATGACCTTTGTCCTGCACTGAATGCAAGGAAATACTTGGATATTGCTGATGCAGGTGCTTAAATGAGCCATCCCACTCCACGCCAGTGTGAATTTGTTCCAGTGAGTGGCAGGGGTTAAAGAAAAAGGAAGCATTTGCATGTGGATTTTAAACAGCTTGGCAGCCTGTCAGTCAAAGAGCACAAGGCTGATATATGTAATAGAATAAGAGCATCTACACAGAAAACAATCTACAATGGAATGTTAAAACAAATGTAAAACTAGAACTCCAAGAACAGCCAAAGCTCCTGAATATTCTGTGCTGGATTTTTATGACCTTGAAACAATGACCTGGAGTAGTTTGTTCCCTAGTGTGCACCACAGCAGACATGTTCAAACTAGAGGATTAACACCTCACACACCTATCAACAGACACAGGCATTAAGCAGGACGAGATAACAGCATGGGCAATCAAGAAGCACTGCATCCCAGCTCAACACAGGAGAGTTATAAACACACAAGCCTCTGAATCCAGCAGTGAAAAACTCAAGCCTGCCAAGCTGAGGATGGATTGAAGTAATGACTAATATTTCCTGGGAAAATATCTTAGGAGTAAGGAAGATAAGGGGAATAAACATCCCAGCACCTCCAGACAGAAATAGCGTACTGAAGATATAACCCATCCAGTTCCCTCTCCCTATCTACTGGACTTAGCAGTATTAACATGCTAATTGACGTTAGATAATGACAATGAACATTAATGACAATTTCTGCTCCACCCCCAATTTATTTAACAAGACTGCTTTTTCATTCCCAGCCATCTTGGAGGTACAGTTCAAGCAGCAGGAATCATACTCAGCCAGACAGCTTCTGAGGATCACAGCCAGG
Source organism: Peucedramus taeniatus (assembly GCA_013400575.1). Lineage (NCBI taxonomy): Eukaryota > Metazoa > Chordata > Aves > Passeriformes > Fringillidae > Peucedramus > Peucedramus taeniatus. Next base: position 99,675 of record WBNO01006309.1, read on the forward strand.
AACTGGATATTGTCATCAGAGAAGGGTGGGTGGCTGGGAAGGGAGCTGGAGAGTCAACTCAAATTGATTCAAGAAGAGACACTTTTTTTCTATATGCATCTGTTGGAGACCAGGACCGGGGAAAAAAAAGACATTTCTTTGCAATATCATGTAGATTTGGTCTCAGGTTTACTGGAGTCAGATTAGACCAGCCAGACCTCTTCAGGCTGCCACACACTCCCTTCCCTTCTCTCTTCTACACATACACACATCAGTATATATAAAAGATTTCCATTCCTTCCACTTACTGGGCACTCAGTAATATTTTGGGTCCAGAGGCTCATGTTGGAGCTGTCCTCAATGGTGGTGCATCTCTTCTGCTTGCTATCCCAGCCACAGTAAGGGTCTCTGGCTCCCAGGCATTCCCTGCATGTACAAAGACAAAAAATTAAAGCCCTTCAAGACTGTCTAGCTCTAAAGACACGTATTCAAGTATAGTCCTTGTATATGACAGCTGTCAACCACACTGAGGCTCAGCAGAAGAAACAATTTCTTTAAGCAGAGGTTTACCTGCTTGGAAGGGGGAAAAAATGAATAGGAGGGTGATAGGACACAAAGCAAATATCACTCATAGAAGCTGTAGATTAAAAATCAGTTCACTCTTCTCCAAGGCCTAGGGAAAGAAAATGACTTTACAAATTTTAGTCAAAGAACACTTGTCATTGAGATATCTTTGAGGCCCCATATAATCACACAGCAGGCCAAATCTCACACAAAGCGACCTCTGTGACTGTGTTTTCTGACACTGTGTCCATCCAAAGGGGTTAGACAAGCAGAATTAGCCAATGGACTGGTAATAAAGGCTTTCTATTAGTCTTGGTCTTTGCTGGAACAATGGTTTCATTTATAATCTCAGCATCAAGATGTCAAGTTTGGAAAAGTCACAGCAGAACATTATTTCTAAGCTTTTGGCTGCTTTGAACACTGCCGTATTCATTTTCCTCCTGAATCCATATTTACAGGCTAAGTGTGTGTTCCCAACATGTGAGCTGCTAAACAAAAATATCTAGGGCTATTACTGCCCCTAAACAGTGAAGCTCAGCCACAGAAGTAGTCTGTACAAAGAAAATTCATCTGTATTGGTCGTTCCCATGAGTTGCTTTCAAACTGTTAATTTTCATTAAGAAAATATAAAGGTACAAGCCACATCATGCATGTATTAGTGACAGACAAAGAGAGGACTAAACCTAAAAAGATTCTCAACACTATTTTAATCCCTATGATCTATTCTCTTCTATCACACAAAAGGCTGATAAGATCTTTCAAAAAATCCCAAATGACTTGAAAACTGCCAATTAGACAGCAGCAAGGGACTGAGGGGAAAGATTCAGTTCAAGGAGCTAAACAGGAGAGTAATAAAATGTATTGTAAGGCAAGGTATCAGTATGATTAACGAAACATCAAACCACCCCCCCCTCAAATGCAATGAGATGTGAACTGTTCCCTCCCAGAAATCTTTGAAATCCTATTAGCCTGTAATCAGCTGCAAATGAAAAAGCAAGTCCCTCACATGCAGCTGAGAACACTCTATTAGTCTGTACTGACTCCACAGTGATTTGTCCCAAAGCAAACCCCAGATTGCTTTGATGTCTGGTACCCATTGCTTTATACATATCTATACACAGACACATTTATATTTTAATTATGAGTTTCCAGTTTGTTCTGCTCCTACATTTCCTCTGCAAAAGATTTCACACACGGAGTTGTAAGGAACAAAACTTCTTTTTCATGCTTTAGGAAGGTGCTTACAATGACTGTCTCTACTGTATTTTTCCTTCAGTTGCTTCAGCACAAGCAAGGAACAGGCAAAGATGATTTTACCCCAGCCCCAGGCGACAGAACATCAAATATTTACCTAGAAAATGACTTGAGATCCTCAGTCCAAGGACACAGAAGGGACATGTGCTGCTTTGCTCATTACTTTGGCTAAAGACCCCTGTCCTGCTGTTTTGGCAACCCACACCACTCTCACCCATGAAGTGAGGCTGCTGCCCCATCCAGAGCTGCCTTTGCTGTGCAGCAGCCCCTCAGCAAGGGCAGCACCCAGTTCAGTACAAAGCAGACCCTGGGGCATCTCCCCACATTCCTGACAACTTGGCACCTCAGGAGGAAACTGGGCAGTTTCTAGAAGGTAGAAAAAGAGAAGCAGTGGAGAGGGGGCCAGGGGGCTTTTCTTCAGAGAGCCTTTTGGTCAGGCTTTCAGACCCTGAGACCACATGCACTATTGTTTCCAATTGCATGAAGCCATTTCACTGGGCACCAGCGAGTTGAGAGAGGTCATTGTAATTCATAACAGGGAAGGCTGCTGCGAGCATCACCCTATTATGATACACATTTTCTCTGAATTTAATTTATAGGAAGACATGTGCTGCATAAATTCAGGAAATAATGTCCATATGTTCTGTGCTGCAGCCCTCAGCCACTCCGCAGGCTGCAGCACAGCCTAGTTAGGCACTGACCACTCTGCTGGCACTGCCATAATGTATGTCATGGAGCTAATGGGCTGCTCTTGGCTGGGAGCAGCCGGCTCTGGATCCCTCACAGAGCTCTCACTGAATCACAGCCCGCGCTGCCCTGCCACTGCCGCGAGCCTCAGCTGACAGGCGCTCTGCAAGCGAGCTGCACGGCACCAGGGGCCTGCTGATGGGCACTGGGAAATGCTGGCATGGCAGGGCCTGCTGATGGGCACTGGGAAATGCTGGCATGGCAGGGCCTGCTGATGGGCACTGGGAAATGCTGGCACAGCAGATCCTGCTGAAGGGCACTGGGAAATGCCTGGCATGACAGGCTGTGGTGATGGGCACTGGGAATTGCTGGCACAGCAGATCCTGCTGAAGGGCTCTGGGAAATGCCTGGCATGGCACCTGTTGGCTGGGAGCTGCAGCCAGCCCCGTGTGCTGCATCTGGGTGTAATGAGTTCCTACCCAGCCCGGGCTCTGCTGGGCTGTCAAAACACACACTCTGTAATTTAACAACCATCACAGCCTGGGACTTCTCCTCGTCTCATGGCAGGCCCTCAAAACCATTTGAAATCTAAAAACAAAATAGCTATGCTGTCTGCCTCCCTTCAGGACTCAGAGCAAACTCATTTGCCTCAACTCTGGTGAGAAACCTGTTATATCAGCTGACAGCAATACACTTAGGGGTGAGGAGAAATGTATTTACTTACACAAAATTTAGCCCATTTTTTCTCCCTTTTTTAGGCAGGAAAAGCATGACAATGTATGTAATGCAAGAAAATGACATTTCTGGCAAATACTTCCAGTGAACACTTCAAAAGCCACCCTAATTTATATCCGTACAGTATCTTTAGAATATATATATCCCTGTTTATGTCATTAAAAGATAAAACCACATCAGCAAACACATACCAAAAGACAAATATATGCAAGCACACATGCATACCCAAATCGAAATGTTTCAGAAGTACACTGTCATTCTTAGAAGATCAGGCACCATGGTGTGGAAAATGCAAAGATATCACAGCATTTCCCTGTGCTCATAACACAAAATAAATTGAAATGTTTACATGTAAATACCATTTTGTATTATGATACTGCTGAAAAATCTCACGGAGGCCACAGGGCCTGCAGTCTTGCAGGGCAGTATGTAAATACTGTGAAATAAGATACAAAGGAGTTTACATACAACAATGAAATTCTGATGTTTCAAAGGCAATGGGACTTCTGCCACTGGCTCAGTTGCCCAGGTTTTATGTTGTACATAAAAGGAACATTTCACTTAAGTCTCCTCAGTAGCAGGCTGGGAATGCCTCAAGGAACTAAAGACACTATTCTGTTGTCTCCCACCACAATTCCCAGGGGTAGAGGGAACCCATTATCCCAGAAGACTACCTGAGCATAGCAGGTTAACACAGACTCTCTTAGTGCTAATGACTTAGTTAATGAAATCCTACAAAGTGGGATGCTTGTAAAAGTAAGATGATGATTATGATGACACCACATGGCCCATGCCCTGTTCCCCTCTGGCCATCTAGTAACCTCACATTCAGTGAGGACTTGGAACCTCCTGACAGATATCTAAGAGGTTGGATTTATTTTGATAGGGCATTACTATCAGTAGTGATTCTTTTTAATTCACTGCCTCACAATAAATGCCTTGTGTGAGGCATAAAGGCATACACTGAAAAATTCAATTGAAAAACAATTCCATTTGTGTCTCCTATTCAAGGTGGTTTTTTTCCTCCAGTTCCTCATTCTCACTTACTAAGGTCATTTGCACGAAAAGAAGATCTTGCTCATAAGAGCTCACCTGCTGCCTGCTGTTTGGGAGCTGTAAACCTCCCTGTTGTTGGCTGTTGCAATCATCTCTACAGCAGTGATCTGGGATAACACAAAGCATTAAGACTCTGCAAGAGGGACACTATCCACAGCCCACTACAGTCAAGAGAAACTCTTACCTATGACTCAAAGAGTTTTTATATGGTCTTTGACAGCCAGTGTGCTGAGCCTTCACTAATGGCATGTGCTGTAAAAGGGCTTCTGCTTCCAGTATGCTGGTGCTGCCCAAGATCCCTTTTTGTAATGTCCTGAATGACATCTTCTTTCAAAATCTTCATTAAAGCTTAAACATCTGTATTTCAAAAGTTTTTCATTCCCACTTTAATTTGCTCTGGATCTAGACAACCTCATCTTTTGGTCATTTTTCCCTGAAAGTTAAAACTTTAGACTGAAAATGAATCATCAAATCAATGAAACCAGACCCAAGAGGTTAGGCTTTGACAGACCAAAGGAAAGAAAGAATTACTATAGCCTCTTCCCATTCTTACTACCAGACAGAAGACACATAAAAATGCCATTTTGTACCAAGAGCCACAAAACTCATTCAAAATATTCTCAATGAAGAACTCTGCTCCTTTCATCTGCCAGGTTGTGCTTATTCTCCCAGTTTTCATTTCCTCTCTTTCATTTAACTTTTTATCACTCCTTTTTTATGACTAACAGCAAAGAGGAATGGAATGGCAGGACATGTTGATGTGCAGAGGCAGGGCTCTAGACCCAAAGGCTGAGAAGTTCCTTCCCAAATTGTGTTTGCTCACAAAACCTCACTGCACCAGGAGACAGTTCTGCGTTTTCACTCATGAGTTTGAAACCTGCAGTGAAGGTCCCGTTTGTCAGGGGGATGCAAGAACTGTCTCTGTACCTGGTTCTTTAGACCCCATGGGCATCACCACTAAGTCCATCAGAGTCACATCCACTGGTGCAGTGCAAACATTTATAACCCTGAGCACCCAAGGCACTGAGCAAGCTTCATCCATGCTCAGCATCTCAGGAGCATGGGCAGCATAGGAGTGCCCCTCTCTCTTTTGGGGAATAAGGCCTCAGAATTCCAATTCCACACTGGTTTGTTGCACTCAGAATGGCTACCTGTGAGGGAACAGCCCTTTGCAAGCCAAAAGGGGTTTTAGCTGAGTTAGTTGTAAGCATGAGGCTGTTTGGCAGACAGGCATTTCCTGACAAGGTTAGCTTACTGTCCCATTGCTAGCAACCTGCAGAGGAGATGAACTAAACAAATAACCATATTAACTTCCAGCCAACCGAGTCATAATTACTGACAACCTCAACAGCCCATGCAAGGAAGAGTGGACCTCTGTCTTCCCTAAAGCCAGATGGCATGAAAAGAGAAGTACAAGAATCAAAAGGATGATTGTGGTTTAAGAAAATAAGATTATAAAGGGGGAAAAAGCACCAGACATTCTAACAATTCCTCTAATTTTGATACCTTTAAAAATTCAAACAGCAGAAATGAGTTAGTAATCTGTACAAATCCATTATCTTTCCCCATGAGAAGAGAAGCCAAGTGGAACTGAGCTGCTTTAGTCAGATGCTGGTCAAGTAGCAGCTTCATTTCTCAGTTGGTGAATATAACACATTCCATGCCAGATGTTACTGCCCTTTCCTCAAGACCAGTAGCCACATACTACATAAGGAATTCACAGGGCTATTTGCTGAGCAGGGCCCTGCTTGGGAAGAGCATACTACAGCTCCCAGGTACCACCACCGTGAGGGGTGCAGTTGATGTTAATCTGGACAGACAAGATTTGGTATTTTGGCATGTGATATTGGATGCTGAGGCAGAGAAGCTGAAGTGTGCATGTGTCATTTATCACCCACACATGCATCAGTGATTGCTGCTCTGCACATGATTTGTTTTGAATGCATAAATTAAAGCCATGGTGTAAAGCAACCTCCAAAACTGAAGTCCATTTATGAGTCAAACATGTTACTTATTAAAAAAAGCAGTGCACAGACAGAGGATTTTCAGGCAGTTTCATCTCGTTTTCTTTTCCACATCAGGGAAACTCTTGCTAGAGTTCACCTTCTGGCCTACCATTTTCAATATCACTTTAATCGATTGAGTTTTATAGATTATGGCCTCGCACAAGCTACACAACTATTCAATTTCTTACTTTCTGACATCCCATTCCATCATCTTCCAGCAACAGTGACTTCTTTATTGGATAGGAATTTATTTTTATTTTTAAAGCTGTGAAATAAAACAACATTCCATTTATTCAAACATGAAGATTAATGCCATCTCTGATTAAATCTGGATTTATGTTTACATTAGTAAAACAGATTAGTAAAAAAAAAAAGTGTTCCTTCACGAACACTTTTAGAAACTCTTGTCACTGTGCCAAACAAAACTGACCTCTAATAAAAACAAAAGTACAGAGGGTCTCTGACTACCAGTGACAGGATCATTCATCCACAAGAAAACTCAGATACTATTGAAGTCCTAATGAAAGGAATAGCCAGAAGGAATTCCTGAATGCAGGGCATGTTTGTCTGGGTTGCAAAGCACCACCGTCTCCAAGCCTCGGCAGGCTTTTGAGCCTTAAGAAAACATGCTCCCCAGGGCTGCCATATGGGAAGAGGCAGAGGGGACCAGGCATCCTTTTGGAAAGGCAGCTTGGGCAAATCAGTGCACTCAAGTGTTACTCCCTGTCTCTGCCCTGTGTCAGTCAGTGTCTGGAGGCAGCTGTCACATTAAAACGTGTACTGCTCCTGTGCTTCTGTCTGTGGCTGCAGATCTGAGACCTCTGTGTGAACATGGCAAATTGCTGTAGTTTGGTGGAGACAGGCAAAGGGTGGCTTAGACAAGACCAAATCCACTGCATAAGATGCAGCCAGGTGCTTTATGCAGCCTCTGCAAGACGCTGATGATTTAAGAACACAAGTTACACTAAAATGGGAACTTAGGAGGGGAAAGAAAATTGCAAAGGCAGAAAACTTAGAAAGCAGCGTGAACGATGATAAAGAAACCTGAAAATAGCCTACAGTTGTCACCTAGGCTGCACAAAGTAATCCATATTCAAGCAGCTCCTTTGTGAAAGTTGGATTTTGTTAAGATCTGGGTAATTATTTTCTGCTCAACAAGATGCAGCTTAAACTGGATAGAGCCTTTGTAGATTAATGTATTTTGGAAAAGTCAAATAAATATTAGACCATCCATTACAGCCTGAGGATCAAGCATATCTCCCTTCTAATGCAGGGATATTTAAATACTGTATAAGGGGCAAAATGGTCCTGCTACATATTCTCCAGTGCTTCTTCCCATGTAATTATAATAACACCATTAAACAATGTTCATTCCTCTTTTTAACAAGAGAACATCACTTAAGTAAATGGATATCCTTGAAATCTAGCTTTACCTCTTGCAGACTGGAGTGTTCCCATAGTTCTACAATACTTGGGTATTTTGATACAAGTTACCAGACTGTACAATATTATATTTTTCTATAACCCATACATATTTTATGTATTTATATGTACTTCAATTTTTAACTTGAACCAGCAAAACCAAATTTGCTCTGATTCCAGACACTTCCTCTTCCCCAAACAGGTAAAACAGCACATCTCCTGATAAAAAGTTAATGATGCATCTGTAGCAATACATTAATTCAGTATTAACATTGGACACATTTGTGTTTTACCCTGCAAATTCTGCCTGAAGCTTGAGACAAGAAGAAAACCAGCCATAGCAGCAGTAAGACTGCAGACCCTTTCATCAGGAGCCACGTTACTGAATGTGACCACTGCCTAGAATACAAATCTTATGACATAATAGTAGCAAATGGCAAGAATTGACAGATGCAATGGATATCTGCCCTGGGGCTTGCTGGTAGCTTTAGTTATTAATCTTGTTTGTATAACAATAGCATTGATGTCATCCTAACATAACATATTCCAAGAAAACAACATGCTTTCCTGTCAGTTGCCACTGTGTTGAAAGTAATTTCACACAGCCCACCTAGCAGGCATCAGATGGTAATGACTTTTAGACAGCATTGATCTGAGCTGGCCTACAGCCAACCTCCTAGAGGTAAAAGGATCCATACACTAAACTGTTCCTAAGTCCTGTTGGCAGGATGCTTTAAAAATAGGGAGCAAACAAAAGTCCTGGCATGTTCAACTTATGTCTTCCCTCCTGGCAAACCCAAAATGAATTGGCAACCTAGTCATGATAGGAAGGAGACAAAAGGAAGTGAGTCCTGAAATCAGCTGATTTTGTTTGACTTCTTCTGAAGTGACCTTTGTCTCCTTCAGCAATTGTATTACTCTGGACTCCAGCTACTGCTAAATTCTCCTTCTGTTCACTCAGGGTCATTTCCAGACTTCAGAATTAAAAGTGGGAGCCTAAAAGCATACAGGCTGTTTAAAATTAATATAATACATGTCATTGGTTTGAGCATTTAGTAGAACTAAGAAAAACTGTAATAATTCATCTGGTTGGGAGCAGAGCCCCTTCCTATTTTGTATCCTTTCTCTTTTTTCAGCAACACATGCACCAGAAATCTCAGCACAGGCTTATTCCTCAAACTCAGCCTCTTGCTGCTTTCCCTGCTGGTCCTGCACTGCATTTCTCTCCTCACTGTTATTTGTGATTCCTTCATACTTAAATGCCATCTACAAAGTATGCTATTTTCTTTCTTCCATGCCATTAAAGATAATGTCAAATAAGATGAAACTGAAAACCAATCTCTCTGGCATCTTACAGGAAACATGCCCCTGCTCACTACCTACCTCACTGCTTATCCCTGTCTGCTTTTTATTTCCAATTTCAGACACGTCCCTTTCCCAGACCATTCAAGGGAAGCTCTTTGACTACTATTCTGAAAGCCATGTTCCTTAGACCTTACCATCCTTTCAAACCTTAGAGGTCCATATCCTACAAACAGTGTGGATGCACTTAACTTTACATATATAAACAGCTACATTAAAGAAAATGGGAGTAATTGCCTGCTACAGCAGATGCAAATGTGTTGTCAGGATAGAGCAAATGGTATAATTTTGTACTTCTATTTAAAGAATACAGATCCATTTCATCTACAAACTTCATTCTTTCCAAGAGCTTTAGTGATCATGGTTCTGTTTGATGTCTTCATTCTCTGTCAGGGGGAGTCTCGCTATTTTCTTAAATGCAACCAGAATGTCAAACCAGATGTTTAGTGATTTATTCTGATGTATTATTGGATACTGTGGATGACAAAACATTGGGCTGAGCACTCTCCTTCCTGCCTATGAAGTCTTCCAACGCTTTTCAGCATTATTGGTGATACAATAATTAGCTAATTCCCTTAATTGTGGAGAGGCCATATCAGCCAGAACAGATGGAAATTAATGATTAAGCTTTATCACAACATTTTTGTAGTCTGTTACCTTTCCTTTTGCCTCTATTTTTAAACGGATATTCAATGTGCTGAATATTTTTTTAGACTCTCAGGCAGAAGATCTTCAAAACAAAATCTGGGCCAGATTTTCAACAGCCTCAGCTAAGAAAAAGGTGTTGGATTTTCAAGATCTTTGATGAACAATCTGGCCATCAGTGTCGCCTCAGCGATCTGCTGGATGCTGGGCTCCACTGAGCAAGTGTCCCTGTTGTTCCCTCACCTACCTTTTTAAACATTTTTCTTTTTACCCAACAATAGTTCATTGTTTGTCCTTCAAGGAACTATCATCATTCTGATGAAGAAGTCAGAGGATTTCCAGCCTGCATTCAATTAAATCCTTCCCGAAAACTGGAAAATTTTTAGACCTCTTCCCAGACTATGTTATTTCTCCAAACAAATTCCCCAATAGCTTTAGTCCTGAAATATGGTAATCCTGTCATTCAGGTTTTAGAATCCTACATTTAAGTGCTTCACTCCTTTGTTACAGAGGATTTTCCATCATACAAGGCTTTAAAAAAGAAGAACATAACATTAAACTCCAAAGCAATCCTCCATGTGATATCTCAAACCCCTAAAAGGTGGATGTGGTACAGTGATCGTGCTTGGAGCTACAGTTCCACTTTGGAAAGAGACAAAGAGGGCAGGAAACTCTGCTTCTTTAGTGTAGCTGCTGACCCTTTTCTTCCAAAAACTCCCTGGAGCCATTTCAGGAGTTACTCACCTATATGTACTTAGTTTGTCTGATCACTGGCCCAGAGCTATTTAGAGGTGAGCTGTGCTTCTCTCACAGATATCAAGTCAGCAAATAAGAGTCCTTGTCAGCTGAGTCATTTCTGCCAGCTTTGCATTAAGTACCATGGCTGGAGGGGATGTGTGGCAGAATTTAGGCCAAGTAAGAGGGCAAAAACTCACCATCACTCAAGAGCAAATTCCTGCAATCAGGTCAAAAAGCAGGCAAGGGTTCAGGTAAGAGCATGTCATAACTGCGTGCAAGAGGACCTGGCTCTGGAAGCAGGAGGATCCACAATGGCATGAAGGTAACCTGAGGTGGCACTGACACCACCTGGGAGATGCCTCCAGCACGGCAGGGAGAGCACAGGCAAGCCAGACTATCCCAGAACCACGCTGTACATCCAAAACTGCAACTTGCATCATGTTAACTGCAAGTTTTATGCAAAAAAAAATTATGGAAGGAGAAAGAGGAAGGAATGAATATCAAGATAAAGTGCATTAAAATAAACTGCTCAGGACGGGGAGAGGAGAAGGGCTGGGTATTCAAGAGGCCATCTGGTCTTATTTCTGAATGTTTTCTTTTCCTCATTTAAATGTGCAATCAAAATCCTTGGCCCACCTCAGGGTTTCCGTGTGCTCAGAGGCCCATGGTTCTGATGCTGCAAAAAGTCAACAGGAAGAGATCATAAACTATTCCTTGGAACAACTAGCTTCATTTTCCTATCTGTCTGATTGCAATTCTAAAAATGCATAACTGCACTGCAGACTTTGAAAAAATTTCTAAGCTACGCCTTACAGATACATCCCACCTGAAAATAACTCTGCAGAGCTGAGGTCCTTCAGCCCTCTGAAATTCAGATTTGGGATTTTGTTCAGGCACATTCTAAAGATACATTGGTGTCAGTGATAAGGCTGCAGTACTGGTTCTTCAAATATTCCTCGCCAAAGCTTGGGGGCAAATTGAAGTAAAAAAATTGAAGCTCATTTGAAAATTGCAGGGAAGTTACAAAGATTTCAAAGCCATGCAAAATTCAGCAGCAAGCACAGCCAAACTACCACCCAGCAAAGCAACCTTCAAACATTCTGCATATTCAAAAGGCTTGTAGGTTTTGCTCATGTGAGACATCTTCCTAAGAGTCTCCAGTGAGTGGGGAACAGCAGCACTCAAGAGAGCAGGAAAGACAAACACCAGGAACACACATGCACAAGGGAAGGTCCCTGCAGCCAAGTCCAGCCTGTAAATTTGGGCAGCTGGCATTACAGATGTCTTCCTGTTGCTAAGAGTGGCTGTTCTGAAAAGACAGACTGAGACAGGTCAGTGGGCACACACAAAACACTGCTCAGACACCCACTACATCAAGACATGGGGCTGAGTTACTGGTCACCATTTAAGAGATTAAATTGGTGCCGTGTCAATAAACAAACAGTAAAGGAGATGGCAGAAATCCTTATCCCTTTCCATCTCTTCTGTTTGCTGCTGTTTTTCCCTCTGCCCCAATTCTGAGGCTCTGTAGCAAGCCCCGAGGTTTTGAAGCAGCAGAGCAGCAAAGATCACTGGTCGGGATCAATGCTGGGGTCAATTTTCTCTGGATAGATTGCCTGTTCCAGGGAGGAGGAGGAGGAAGGCAGGTTGAAGGCAACAGCTCTGCATCAGCAATCATAAACCCAATCAGCCCCCAGGTCTAAAAGGCTGAAAAGTTTCCTGATACAACAAATACCACAACAATGTGGTATTCCTGCCTGGGAGGCACAAATTCTCTCCATCAGCTTCAAGCTTCCTGAGCCTCCCCACCAAAACAATTACATTATAAAAGCTGCTGAAACCAGAGCTTTTCAAGGAGGCCAGTCACGAAGTCACAGCACAACAAAAAAGTAAGCAGGGAGTGTTGTAGGGGCGGGAGCCCTTCTTCCCATAGTGGCTGAATATTGGCGTGTATTAAATATAGACACAACAATAAGCAATAAATCACAGCCCAGGAGAAGTGCCAGGTGGAATGCACTGGAGGAAATTAAAATATCCTTCTTGATACTGTTCAGGATTGAAAGAAATACAAAGGAGGTCAAATTGACTTATCACCTACATAGCCAGGATGCTAAGGGGAAGAAGGGTTCCAACACCTGCAGCTGAAAAAATTGCAGTTGAATAATTTCCTAGACACACACACACACACACCAAAAAAAAGCAAGAAAAAGAGCAAAGAAAACTCGTAGTCTAAAATGTAATAATAATAAACATTCTCTCAAACAAATAAATAAATTATGGAATTTCTTGGCTTTCCTACATTTTCTTATTTTTTCCTTCCTTTTTCCAAACATACAATCCTTCCACAAGACTCACCAACAGGGCAAAGGATGGTTTGCAATGTACACAAGAACACTAAATGGTCAGCACCCACATTCAGCAAATTCTGGCCTCCCACATCACATCCCACCATGCCATCAGGAGATCCAATCTTGCTATTGCCCAGCAGGTGGGTTTTGCTGATTTCCATCATGAAATTAGTCAATGGAGGCAAAATTTGAGTCTCCCAACCCTGAAGAATTGGGCTGTTTTCTCATTCCACTCAAAATAGCCTCCAGGAAGTTTGTTTTAGGAAGAAAACCAGCACTGGTACACAAACTTCCCAGTAATTTCAGCCAGGACTCAGTGCCATACAGTGCATAAAACTGAGACTGCTTTTGGTCACCAGCAGGCAAGGGAAACTCTCTGTGAGGACAGGTTTTTGTTTTGCTGGGATAAGCTTCTCCAAGGCTGCTCTGCAGCCTCCAGGACCTAAATATGGTGGTCCTGTGAGATACTCCACCTGTCTGTTCTCCAGTCACTGCTTTTTTCGTGCTTGCCCCATTTTAAGGCAATTCAGCAAACCTCCAACATTTGAATTTTAATGGAAGTGTCATACAAAGTACTTGGGCAGACTGAAAATAGGACAGCATCTATAAATTACTGGAAAGCTGAACTCAAGGTTAGGAAAGGAAAGGAAGAACTCATTTCTCTTGAAACTGGATCATATATATGCATACACACATAAATATTCTCAGACTGAGACTATACAGGACAGCTGTTATGCTCTACCTTTTAAAATCTCTGATTTTAAGGGATGAAGACAGGATGGCATTTTCCAGCTGTGGTTTTCTCTTACTAAACACTTCAGTGTCCTTCTGTTTTAGACATACGTGGATTTAGACAAGCTGATAGATAAACTCTACTTGTTGAAAATAAAGTTATGGTGACATTTTCTATATCAGTTTTTTTGGCAGGAGAACAGGGACATCTTGCAGTAGGCCATGGAAGAGGGAATCTGTTTAAATGTTGCTAACAAAATCCTTCCTCTTGTCTAGCACAGAGGACATCAGTTTCACACAAAACTTTCACAGAGGGAAGCAAGGCAAAAGCATGAGAGGAGAAGGAAAAGTATTTTCAAGAGATGTAAACAAGTAAATGCCCACAGCAACCAGCGAGATTATTTGAGCATCTGTCTCAAACAGTTGCTATCACACTTTCACCTGCTTAAATGGAGAGGCACCATTTGAATGCAAAACCCTTCTACAGTCCTGTGTGGAAGACTGCTCTGGAGCCAAGGCAGACAATTAGAAAAAGTCATTTTTTCTACTCCCTTTATAAGGTACAATCAAGGCACAGAATCTATCCAGGTGTAAGAGGTGTCTCACATAGTTGAGATGAACTATTGATTTCCAAAAGCAATAACAAGTTGCCACACAGCCCAGCCCTGCCTCATCCTATGTTTGAGAGGTGATCACTCAGATAAGCAAGGAAAGGCTGGCTGCAACCCAAATTCAGAAATCTTCAGCCACACTGCCAATAAGAACCACCAGGAAAACACATGGACTTAATAAAAGCAACACTATAATATGATGTTTAAAAAACCAAAAACCAACCAAACAAAAAAAAACCTGAAGTAAATATTGTAAGCCCTTCCTTGGTAAGGAAAACATATGTTTATATGATTAATTTCCGAGGAGGTCTAATTAACATTTACAAAAAAAAAAAATTGCTTATCCTCATTGCTCCTGTTTTGCATGTATCTATCAGGAGATGCATTTCAGCAGTGTCTTTTGTCTCTCATTGATGAAATAAAAAGCCTTCTAAACCTAATCAGACTGGAACATGTTACCCTGGTGCTTTTTTTCTTTTACCAGAAGCGGGATATATTACAGAGGCAGATTTACTTACCCTTCTGTTCTGTACATGGAACATCTCTCCAAAGGAATTTTTAGCACTCCATTATTTAGACCCACAAAGAGTGACCTGTCGCTGTGTAGGATTTGGAGACTCTTGATTGCTTCCTGTTGTCCATCAGGGAGGATTTGCATTTCCTCTAAATAACAACTCCTCAGACTCCTGTTAGTGGTAGAAAGGGCCTTCAAGATGGTGCCATACTCTAATAGAACAAGAAACAAGGCACAAGTAAATCTTGGAGGCAGAGATTTCATTTCACACCTGCCTAAAGAGTGAAATATTAATGTCATCTTTACAGAGCTGGTTTAACCTAGTTCTGGGTCACCTGCTGCCCATGGTAGAGAGTTCCAGCTACATCGTTACAATCCTCAGCAGAAACCACCTGAGAATGCACTTAGATGGGATTTCAGAAGGATGTGAACCATCTGGACAGTGAATACCTGGCAGTTTTTCCCAGCTGGAGCATTAAGGCAGAGGAGTCTGGTTCTGTTACCAGTGAGTTACAGAGCAAGGTGACCCAGGACAGCAAAAATCATTTCTGGTGCCTTGAGTCTGTATTTCTATTGGTTTATGGAGCAGATCAGTGTGATTTGATGTCATGATAAATGACAACAGATGAAGCAGCCCTGCTGGAAATCTCTGAGGCCTCCATAATGACTGCATGGGTCACAGACCTAATTGATCCTCTTCCTGGAAGAAGCCAGCTTGACAAGGGGATGTTATGGCATGAGGAGTGCATACACAGAAACATACGTGTTTGTGCTCACAGTGCTCTTAGCTAAACAATTTAAAGATCTGCTAAGCTGTGGGAGATGAATGCACACCACTTTTCACTGAAACCCCCAAGAGGTCTGTCAGCCGGATTGTTCGTGAAACTTAATCTTTCTGTTCCAGTAACTTCTGCACTGGTGCCAAAGCTCAGCCATTTATAGTGGTGGGGTTGGCCATCATGTGAAGTTTCTCTTTCACTTACATGTAGAACAAGACTGATGTTTGGGCTCAGTTAGTCTCAGGATTGAGTTTGTGTTCAGGGCTGCCTCTACTGAAGCATTTCCTGGGTTTAAACATTTTCAGGAGATCTTACTCTTCAGCCACCACTAACCAGGGCCATAAAGCAAACATGAGTAAGTAGTTAAGGTTATGGCATTGGACCTTTCTACACCAATGATACAAGGCAGGAATTATTCCAATGCTCTGTAAGGCTTTGTAGCTTGGACTCCTCACTTTAAATATCAAGGTATCATATTGGCAGAACCATGTTGCATTTCCATTTAAGTACAATCTTCTCATCATAATCAATGTTCAAGGAGTTCCCATACTGGGAGTGTTGCTAGAACATATAAATAATAAACCAAGATGATAACTTTTGAAAAAAGTGGTGGTAAAAGTTAGATAAATTATTACACAGTCCTGAAGGTCCATTCTCCTAAACATAAGAATAAGGCAATGACTCTGCATTCAGATGTGAGATTAAATGAACACTCATGGAAGCAATCCATCTTGTTCTAAAGTCAAAGCTTCTGCTACAGAGGATAACAACATTATACCCATGAGGCTGGCCATATGCTCTGATTAATCAAACTATTTAATTTAACCTCTATCATTAGTATGACTATGGGCTAAGACAACCATTTATAACACTTTGTCCTTCTTCAGCGTTTTCACTTTTCCAAGATACCTGTGCTTTTCAGAAAAGGCAACATGTTTTGCTAATTAGAGGATGGAAGTCAAAATCAAAAGACTAAATCATACACTTAATTCTACCACTGGCTTGCTATGCTCCACAGAAAAAGCACTCAGCTTCCCTATCTGCCTTAAACTTTAGTGCATGCCCATTCCCAAAAGCACTGGGAGTCATACACCTGTAGGACTGTGAAAGTGTAAAGAAAGACACAATTACATCCCTGGGCAAGCCTGGAGGTTATGCATTATGATTACTTATTCAGAGATGGGTCTGTCATAGCATTGCGAGGCAACTGACATGCATGATACCACAGAGCATTCCAGCCACTTCTGCTCTTCCCCACTGTTATTTATTAGCCTGATTGGTCGAAACATGTTTTTATAAGAGGGAGAAAAATGTTATTGTTCTTTGTAAACACAATGGAGATTTATAGTCTGATCACTTGGGACTCTGCCTGAAGTCCTCCATCCTGTTTTTAATTTACTCAGGCAAACAACTTCCATGCAGTTTTGTACGAAAATCATATTGAATGACAACTGTGTAAGGACTTCACAACCGGGCTCCCAGGGCTGCTAGGTCTACAAGCAAGCAGAAGGAACTGTTTAAAGCCCTCACTCTCTTACCTGTTCCAATATACATGACATGGTAGAGAGTGTCCTTCCCCTGAACAATATCAACCACCAGTTTGGAAAATCGAATGCTGTCCTGAGTGACGTAGGGATCCACAGTCACTGGCTGCACCACGTCGTTCATCAGGAACAGGCGCTGTGCGTCCTGCAGCACCCTCTCCGTCAGGTTCTCGTTAGGGCTCTCATCGTTCAGCGTCCCACACTAAATACAGAAGAGTGAATTTCAGAAAGTGCATCTTCTCCCCAGCCCAGCATGGAAACTCATGTCCTGTTGATTTCCTGGGGAGGTGGGTCTGGGTGAGGGTCATAGGACCAGGCACGTAGCCTGATCATAGGTCCTTAGCCTAGATTTGGCCTGTAGCCCACTCTTTGAAAACTTTTCTCCTTGTGGTCCACTGACCAGCAATGTGGAGTTTCATTCCATTGTGATACCCTCAACCAGCACAGCAGAAGGGCAAAAGCCTTCAACAAACCATGGAGAAAAAGAAAAAATTAAAACTAGCTGTAGAAACATTTAAAGGTAGCAGTGGAGAGAAAGTTTTTGTGGTAATAAATCCTTGAAACATTTCAGACAATCTTTGGACACTACCTAGCATCTCAGTCTGTACAATGAACAAAACCAGGAGTTTAAAAAGCTTAAAAATTGACTGGTTTTGCATCAAACCAAACTTGCCATGTTGCTTTTCTTTGATGTGCTCCCCTCTGGACAGCCCCCTCCCCCAGCTGCATCTGAAGCAAGGCAGGTTAATGACAAGCTCCCCCCACCCCACACCCTTCTCTCCTGACAGCAAATGGCAGATCAAGCCATGACTACCCATTCTCCAGCACCAAGGGAGGCACTGAAACAGGACTCAACTCCCTCATACATCAAGAACTGGGGAGAAAAAGAGCTCATCTTGTGTCCTTTAAACAGCATAAGTCCTACCAGGTGGATAATGCATTTTAAGGTCTGAGTTTCCATCTTAGATTAATTTTTAGAACTCAATATTTTCAAAAGCCAGTGCTAGTTTTTTGGTCCATGTCAGTTGCTGGGGCTGGATCTCACTCTTCCCCACAATATCATGCATGTAGGGCAGAAAATGTATCACTCCAAAAGGCAGCAAGGTGATTGCTTATTTATCTTCCCGAGACCATGGAGACAGTGGTACAACTAAATCCTGCCAAGTCCCATACTCAGTCTGTGAACAACTTCACTACTCAATAAATGAAACTCACACTCGAAAATTTTCACTGGAAATAAAATCCCCCACATTTCTTTTTATTCATTTTGGATCCAGTTGTTTGGGCTTTCCTTGAAGAAAAGTCAGAATACTGAGAATGAGGATGCTGATCTACTGCAGTTGAGCTGCAGTGTACAAATTTCCCACATGCTCACTCTCCATACACATCACAGCAACTCTTGGTGGTATCGCTGCCTTTCCTGGGAGCACCACAGAGCCCTGCTCCTCCTACGTGCTAAAATGAGTTGTCAGGGATTTAACACACATTCACACAGTAAATATGGATTCCAGTGGCTGCTGTACTAAGCTTTACAATATTCTAGAGGTTGTGTGAACTAGGAGAATAGTTATGTTAATTCTTGCAACGTTTTAATCAATTTAAGCATCTTCCTGAATAGCCAGACTAAGGAAACATCCATGGGTTTTTTAGGTGTCCTCAGGTGAGTTTTAATGCTTTTTTCTATTGCAATGGTCTTTTTTTAGTTCATGACTCATCCCACATTCTAAAGAGTTCTTAGATCTCTCTCTTTTGTTGTATCCTATGCTCCTTCTGGTTCACACCACTGTCTTCCTTCGGATATTTTTCTCCCCATTCACTTTTCCTTCTAGAGCATCACCTACAAGGAGTCCCAGTGGCAGGAATGTCATTATTGGTTTTGTTTTTTGTTCTCAGCAAGTCACAGATAATTCTTGTGGTCTATTGGCAGCTCATGTGCTGACACAGCATCCCTCTGATTTGGTTTAAGGTTGTTTCATTCTAATTTCCTGATTATCTGTACTGTCCTGGTCCTCTGCATCCTTCAGTATTTCTCCTTCCTCTCTGCAAGAAAAAAAATTCTGGCATGCTTCCCTCATCTTTCTTTGTGAACACTGAGGTACAAAAATTAATTTAATGTTTTTGCAATATCTGCCTTTTTTGTCACTAAATTACCCTTGTCATCTCCTTAAGGCACCTCACTGACCTCTTGTTCCTTCTGTACTTGAAAAACATCTTAATCTCTTCTTGCAATCTTCCTTTTGTCTACCACATACCTCTTTTTCCTTTCCTTATTTTCCTCTGACCCTTTTCTTTCATCTTGCTGCTGCAATCTTTACACTTCACATTTTATCTGATACTTTTCACTACATGGAAATGCCTTCCAAACTCCTTTACTATTCCTTCTGGGTTAGCCTAGCAAGGGACAGAAAGTCCTTGATTCTCAGATTGCCTTAATATTCCCTTTAAATTAAAACAAAACAAAACAAAAACAAACCAAGAACAACAACAAAAACCTGGCTATGTTTGGCATGGCTGGACTTCAGCAGGGCTTTGTTTCTTGGTTTTGAGTGCACCAAGCTGAGAGGGTGATCAAGAGGCCAAGCCTGTCCCATCTTGTATGGGCAGGAGCCCTCAGTCAGGTGCCAAGAGGGAATTCAGGAGGAGAAATCAGGTTCCTCAGCAGGAAGACAAGGCTGTCCCTGCCTGCAGCAGAGACCTGTCTCCCATCTGCTCTTGCTGTGATTTCAGGCGACTGTAGAGCTCTTTTTGGAAGGTCCTTGACATCACCAGTTTGAAGGCAGATGGCACTTGCAGACAGCCTCAGCACATTTGCCATAATAAAGGAGAGCCAGATTCAGAAAATCAGTCTGAAAGTATTTGCCATGGGGAAGCAAGGACATGAAGACAAGTCCATCCTCCCCAGGATTCCCCTGCTGGGAAGGGGCTGAGGTATAAAATGGACTCATGCTTCAGAAGACTCAGGTTTGTCAGGGTTGTCATACACATACTCTGCCCCACGCTGACTGGATCTGGTGATAAAGCAACTGAAGCTGTTTTATAATATTCAAAATTGCTTTAACTGATAATCCTGGAAAGTTGCTCATTCATAAACTCAAAGATTTTTAAAAGGAGAAGGAACCCCTGTGACAATCCTCATGTGTCCCCTTCCACCGGTTACTGTGGCAACATATCCATGGCTTCTGGCTGAGCTACCATGTGTTAGAAAGTCATCCATCTTCCACTGAAGCACTGGTAGCCGTAGGGGCCCTATCAAGTGATGGAAAATTCATCACTTCCTTGCAGAGTCACAGTGGTTAATTACCTTTCTTGTTTAAAAAATACAGATTGTCTCCATTCTAGTTTGACTTTGTCCATCTTCAGCTTTCAGTCCTTCCCAATTCTAGTAGGGACATGTCTTATGTCCTCTTGTGAGAATCACATCCTCAGAGCACATGTGTCAGTGATAAGTGCAACAGAGATTTAAATCATTAACTACTATAAAAAACCCAGAACATTCTTATTATTCCTTAAACCATTCATTTTTTGCCATGAATTCTGTGGCAAGGAGTTCCACAGACTAAAACACTCATAAATGAGGAGAAATACAATTTATCTGTACCGTGGGTCTACCTGGAAAAATGAGCCCTACACAAATCAACCCACTGAAGTGACAGAACATCAAAGGGACTGCAGTGAACAAGGGCAACAGCAGTACCTGGAAGTTGGGGATGGGGTTTAACGTTGGCAGCCAGGCTGATCTTGGGTTTTCTTGGTAGCGGAAGGGGCCGTTAAAAGCCTGAGTGATGGCACTCAGATTGAAGGCACACACTGCTGAGGCAGCTATGCTGTTTCTGGAAAAGGGGAGGGGAAAAAAAAATCAATTTAATCATTAGAACATTGACATTTTCATCATAACAGACATCAAACTCCACTCAAATAAAATACACGTAAATTGCTAGGTAGATGTACAGTGATACCAATCTCACAGGAAGTAAAAATAAATAAATAAATAAACTGTAAAATGCAGATGACTCGCGTGACAATTTTGAGAATGAATTTAAAGTTTGGTTTTAAAATGTCAGAGATTTAAGGGCCATGGAAGCAGTTCTGACAAGAAAGGTGAATACAGTTTAATTTGCATGGATTATTTGTGCCTGGTTTTACTTTTATTTTTTTAACAACCCATCTACCTTTATTGATTACAAGCAAGCTAATTTTTAATCTCTTGTTGATTTTCAAGGTGAAATTCTCTTTCTACAGGTTCCTGAAATCTTCAGCTTTAAAATATATCACCTAGTATTATATTTATATACATGCAGTGGAAGGGAAAAGGTGACAGTGACAAACCAGCTGGTTCTGACAGCAGCTCAGCATGCAAAAAGGTCTTGCTAATTCATGAAAACCTCTGTTTTCAATGACCACAGTTCACGTCTGTGTGTTCCCAGGAGGGGACAGGATCTGTCTGGGCAGACTGTTCAAGCACACTCAGACAGGGGAGGCACAGCAGAGGGAGGGAAATGCTGCTGTGGGAAGGACTCTTTGGAAAGGGGTGTGTTTTAAGGATGCTGGGCTGCCCAGTCACACTGCACACTGATCAGCTGCCCTTTGCTGCTCCATTTCAGTCCTGGAGGACCCATTTCTGCAGGGTCCTGAGCCAGCTCATCTCCTCCTGCCTCAAGAGGGTTGGAGGGCACTTCCTAGATGGTGACCTCAACAAAACTAACTCAGAGGGACATTTGGTAAGTGATGACCTGAAATTCAAACCTGCTCCCAGTTCTTCATTACCTCCCACCATTTTTTTTTTTTAGGAAAACTACAAGTTTTAGAGAAAAAAAATCAAAATAAAACTAAAAATAGGGCCAGCATGAGAGACTGATTCATCACAGTGCCTTTTAAATAACCCAAGCCCTGCTGTATGAATCTTTCTGCTAATTAAGGCAATTTGAATTCCCTGAAAAGAACACTTTTTTTTTTTTTTTTTTTTTTTTAAACTAAACCAATAATTACACTCTCTTGCACACACAAAAAAGGCCTTTCTTCACCATTCCAGGCTGGAAAGCAGAAGAACTTATTCTTTCACAGCATATTTCTTCCTAGCAATACAACATCAGGAAGAACTTCCTGCTTTGCCTTCCCATTCTCTGTTCCCCCCTGCCCCTTGCATCCTCAGAATGATGGAGTAGCTCACTTTGAACATGTCAAAGCAATGCCAAGCAAACCTTTCTCCACTTCTGTCTGAACAATGCTGATGCAGTGCATGCTCACAGACAGCAGCTTTTAAGACAAACCTAATGATGGATGACAAGTAAATGCCTTGAGGCACACACAGGAAAAAAGAAAAGACAATGAGGGAGAAAATGAAAAAGGAAAAGAAAGAATAAAATTCCACTAGTCTAACGAAAATACTTAGAAGAGAAAAAATGAATATTTTTAGGGCCTTGCTAAGGACTTCATAGTTTTGCCTTTTCTCTTTGCTGCAAAGGAGAAAGGAGAAAGGAAAGAGGTTTTCCATTAAATCTGTGGACCATTTTCTTTTCCATCTGTGGCCTGGCATATTTCCCATCCCTCCTTATGAAAAGTTTGATTCCAGTCTCAAGCCAGTGACATCAACGGGTGCAGCTGGCCCCTGTGTTTTGGTGTGAAGTGCAACTTCCTTTTTTCCCACCTCCTACCTCCTGTGACTAACCAGCTGGTTTAAAGAATGGGTTAAGTTCAAAGAGGTTTTAACATTATTACCTCCCAGAAAATTTTAATAAAAGCATCTTAAATATTTCATCAGCAGCTTCCCCCAAAAGCTCTCCTTCCCACTGGGTATAGCTGGGTATAACATAACATGAAGCAATAAATCTGTATGTGGGTGTTACCACAACCACTAATTCCCCTTTGTTATTAGATGACCCTAAAATTCATTAAACATGAACCTTTCAAGGCAAAAAGTACCTGCAAACAACAACAACAAAAAAAACCACATAGTTTTGTGTTGCATTGGCATTTGATCACAAAGAAACAGACTGGCGCATAAATTAACCCTCTTTGGTATGCAGAGCTCATGTAGCATGATATAAGTCCCAATGAAAGTTAAAAGAATAATTACCATTATTTCTCTAGTTGGATGACAAATTGGAACATTTTCTCTTTGAACTTTTAAAAGAACACCATGTTGTAGACCCAAAATGCTATTTGATCTAACTTCAGCTGTTATCAATTACTAATTTCTTCAATTACATAAATGTTGCATATTATATTATCTTCAAAAGATACAAGAGAGATCCTACATCCCTGATGTACAAAGAATGCTCAAGTGTACCCAGAGGAGACAGGTAACACTCATCACGTCTCATGTTAAACTTGGGAGATGGACACAGCAGAAGAGAACTGTCCCAGCCAAAGCTAGTCTATGTCTCCCCCTTGACTGTCAAAAAAAGTCACCAATTTGATAAATAAAATACAGTTATTAATAGTTTTCTCATTTCCAACACCCATTCTTGGCTGGATGAATGGACAAATGGATAGATAAAACACTATCAATATGCACACAGAAGTTCTCTCCAACTGAAAACAAAAAAATGGGGTCAGCTCAAGTGCCCAAAGCAGTAGCCAGATTTCCTTTTAATGTTCAGGAAGTTTGGCTAATATCCTCTAAATGTTCTTAAAGAATGACTCATGGGCCTTTCAATCTAAGGACAGATCTTCCCCTAGCCCACAGTCAAGGTGCAGTGCTCAGTCATTTATTTTTTCTAGTTGCTTCTCTGCTGGCTGACTTTTGACTGACATTGGCAATGGTGGAACAAAACAAAACATGGAAGAGGGATGAGGGTGGCCAAACACTTACCTATTTCTTGGAATTTACAGAGGGGGAAGAACATTCAGGCTCTGTTGACTCACAGTGAGGCTCTCAACAGCGCTTTAGCTCAAGAAGGTGGGGCTGATGCTTTGTGACTTCAAGGGCTGAAGTTCAAGCCCTGTCACACCAGCAGGTGACACACTAAAACAGGAGGGTTTGTACTTCAGCAGGGCTCCACTGCTTTGGTTTTCTGTGGGCTCCCTGGGAACAGGCCCTTATTCATATTGGACAGCATTGCACACAAAAACCCCAAACAAGTTGGCTGGCCAGCACAAGGAAGGCACTTTGAGCATTTGCCGTGTGGAGTAACTACTCAGATTTTCATTCTCTAGTTTACACGTCAGGCTAACACCCCCCTAGAGAACATGTATTATTGAAACTCAATACCATGCAGACTGGTTATAGCTTGAAACTTATCATCCTAGCCTTAGGCATCAGAGAAAAAGTTATTTGAGTTTTCCTGACTTAAAAATATACATTATGAGTTTTTTAATATATTTTTTAATTAACTCCTCTTCTCCTTTCTGCTTTCATAGCTACACTAAATCATTCCAATTACAAGTTTTTTCAATATCAAGCCAAGAAGAGGTGATTATGAACTATCAGAAATCATACCTTCCCCTCAGAGTTCCAACACTGCTTTTGATTTGTGGACCTCAAACAGTCTGGCAGAGGTAAAGCCCCCCCATGCCACCTTGGATATTCTAAATGGCTTCCGGCCCTCATGACCTTGCTATTACAGTGTTGTTCAAATGCAATAGATGTTTTCAATCTAGGCTGTTGTGATCCCATGTGCCTCATTCTTCTCCTGCCAGCCCTTCTCTCCCAAGTGTGTGCACCTGTCCCTCTCATGGGCCAGCTCCAGTATTCACACAACTGTCCAGGCAATTAGCCTGGCTGGAAATTAATGTGTTTCTGTTGGGTCATTTTTAGATCATCTCTCTAAACTACACAAGATGGACTGTCCCTACAAAAAGTCTGAAGTCCTTTTCTGAATGCCCAGGTTTTTATCAAATTAAGTTACCCTAAAACTGCACAGTCACCTTTTATGGACTCCAGGAATCTGTGAACCATGAATTAAAACCACTGTCCTAAGGCTATGTTGTCATGATGGATAACACAGATCTATCTATTCTTTTACGTTTACCAAATGATCTTTCAAAAATGATTGCTCAGACTGTCTAAGAAATCAATACCTCGTCAGTCTCAGACTGCTGGGGATAGAGGAAGGACAGTAAAGCCAGTGTAACTTACACATTAGTAGTGAAGACACCGTAGATCAGATCTTGCTCAGGAAGGTAGAAGGTGCTTTGCAATTCGTTGTAATAGAAAGGGATTTCTCCAGCACGGGAGCAGTTCAGTCTGGCCTTCATGAAAGTTGTCCATGTGTCCTCCAGCAAAAACCTCCCTCCGATATCATTTTTGCAAACCCTTGCCACACGAGAATACACTGTTTTCCCACAGTCATGTTCCACCGCGTTCTCACGGAAGAAGAAGTAGGTGAACAAGCCGATGTCGTAGGCAGCAATAAAGTTAGGCTCTGAAAAACAAACATTTGAAGAGATTTATATAGGTTAGAAATCAATCCATGCTCACTGACTTGCTCAATGCATTGCGCTGCCAGCTCCATTTATGCAGCCTGTCAAAGCTGGGACCACAGGGAGTTTGGAGTCAGCAGAGGACATAAAAACAGTAGATGGGAATAATGATATATGAGGATATAGCTCTAATACCTTTTTTCAGATCTTGGAAAGGGCCCATTGTTTCTCCACTTTATTGGCAAAGCTGCTACTGATTTCAGTGAAAGCAGAGTTCAACACTTTGCATATGCATGACTATTCTCTGTACCTATACTCATTTTACAAGATAAAGCCTTCCCATTGGGCTGCTTCACCTATTCATTTTTGAAGTGGACCTTATGATGTGTTAAATATGCTGTGTGCATCCGCCCAATTCCCCAGACAGCTGCGCTGAAACATTCAAGCTACTCTCCCAGCACTGTCACATCTGGCTTTTATCATCAAACCTTTCCAGTTTCTAGGCACAAAAGATTATCTTATGTCCATAAAACAAAACCATGCCAGAGACTGACAGTAGTGAAATCTGCTCTCCTTAATGCTTTTTCTCCTAAAATTTTTGGTATTATTTGAACTAGAATTGAAAAGAACCTTGAATTTAGTAGGTTTAGTAATAAATATTTTAATTGGGGATATAACAAAGCTTTAAAGTGTACAGTCTTTTATCCTCAAAGTTTCTTTAGTAAAAGGAAAAGTTTGGCCAATGAATAATATTTAACCAAACCTCCCCCAAACCTGTTGGTTTTATAGGGTGTTTTTACAATGTTCATTTCTGAGTAGTGCTCAAAGGAAGAAGAATCAAGGGAAGTACAGAATTCCTTTAAAGCTGCAGCCCACGAGTGAAAGGAGAACAAAGAAAGGCAGCCCACTGCTGCTGCAACGCAAGTTTGGGAGGCAGATGATGGTACAGAAGGGAGGACACTGCAAATCATCTCCTGTCAAACTTTCTCCTTCAAACTAACCATGAACCTTAAATGGACCATTGTGATCCCCAATCTGACCTTCTATCTAACACAAGCCAGAGAATTTCACCCTGTAATTCCACCATCAGATCCTGTAACTAACAGGAGAAATAGACCACATCTTTCAAAGGAGATCTGATATTAGTGGACAACGTCACCTGGCTTTACATCCATCACTATCCTCAGTGACTTGTTCAAATCTCTAAAGACTGACCCAGCTGCAACCTGTACTTCTTTTCCCATTTGACATTATCTGGTTTCAGCTTCCAATCACAAGTTCTTGTCATGACTTGTCTGCTAGATTAAAGAACTTTATCCTTTCCAAAATCTTCTCTTGATGTAAGTACTTCCATATCATGAACAAAACACCTTTTATCTCCTTTTCAGAAAGATAAATAAATTGAGCTCCTTAAGGCTCTCACTGTGAGGCAGGCTTTCCAAATTTCAAATCACTGAATGGCTCTTCTCTGAATCACCTTCAGGTTTTCTGTTTCTTGTTGAAAAGTGGCCAGAACAAGACAAAATTACTCCAATGTCACCAATACTGCACAAGGTTATAAATCCAAGAGTCACATTAGTTTTTCCAGTCACATATGAGAACTTCAGTTACTGTTTGTCTTCCCTAAACTCCCCTATTCCAATGTGGCTTTCTTCTGACTCTTGCATTCATGCACAGACAAGAGGAACATGTTTCCAGTGAGCGTATATGGGCTATGATGCTTCTTGGTCCTAATTCACAGTCTTTCCCGATGACATCCTTTTCCTTACACTTCAGGTCTCCATGCTGACTTCAGTACGGTTGCAGAAGCCTAGTTCAGTCTTATTAAGCTCCAGGGAGTGCACAGTCCCACTACTCTTATCTTTAATTGAAAGATCCTGAAATCTAATAGAAATATTTCAAATATCTGGTCAATTTACCTGGGTAAAAGGAGATTGGGGGAATATTGGGGTCTCCATCACTACAGTCTGCTCAGACTAGAAGTGCTGTGCCCCATCTGGAAGGTGTGGACTCAGTGCAGGGATTGCTGGTTGAAATTCTATCACTTGCTTGATGCAGGGTATTATCACACTGGGGTAAGAGCTGCTTTTAATAACTATAAATTCACATCGGCATGGACTCACATGGAATATAACGTGCTGTGAAATTTCTCATTTTTGGAGTGATCTTGCACTGCAACCAGGCATCTTCAGCTGAGTCAGTGGAAGTAAAGAGTGCCTATCACTCTGCAGAACTGGGTCAACAATATGATGCTTTAAGTTGATTTTGATCTTCAAATCTTTGAGTGGTTTTCTTGTTAAAATGATGTATTTGGTCATCTCACAAGACAGGGACCCATATATATGTTAAGTAGCCTATAAGACCCACTTTCTATATTCTAAATCAACTTTTCTGAAATAATTCCAGGCTCTTTTTAAATGTCTTCTAAGCTGCATTGATTATTACTCCGGAAGCCCTTCCCCATCATAACTCTGGATCTCAATATGAAAAGAGAGGGAAAGATTTACAAGCCTGTCAAGCTGACTTTAATACATCTCTTGCTCAGATGTGACCCACATGACTTTACCATTGAGCCATTTGGAGTTGTATTGTGCTGTCCTAAGCGGGGGAACATTTCCAAGGCTGCGGTAAATAGCAGGATCCCGTCCAGAAAAATCAATCACAGTTGCAGCATAGAGTTCTCCTCGTGATGTAATCACAGCTGTCGAGTTATGCCGAGGGTCGTATGGGCACCGAGCCACTCCATTAATTCTGTCAATGATTTTGCTGAGATTTCCTACCTGTATTCAAAAGGAGAGAGAAGAAAATTTAGAGTGTCTGACTTTCTTAACGGTATAAAAAATTTGGTTTTCCCTTGAGTACATATGAGCAAATCCCTGATTTTTTTAAATCAGGTAGCTATGAGTATGTAATCTTAGTGATGACTGAAAACTGATCTTTACAGCCAACATTTGCCAATGTAAGAAGTTGTGTCTGAGCCTCACTGATCCTGTTGCTTTGTACAAAGGGTGATTCCCCAGCCAATAAAGCCCAAACCCCCTTCATGTAATCAGGTGCTCCTGGCGCAAGCACAGGTTTTTAATCTTCTGTAGACACCTCTTGAATACATATTGGCCTTAAAAAACCATACAAACATTTCTCTGGACCTGCTCCTGCCTCCCTTGAATCCAAAGGGAGTTTTGCCATTTTTTTTAAAGGAACTTTAAAGTATTCAGCTCAGGAGTTACTCACAGTAAGCTTGTCTATATTCCCCATTTTCAGTGCCATACCCAAGGTTTACATGAGCAGCACTTTGTCCAGACCAAACTCGCCCTTAACATGAACTTTTTGTTCCCCAACTGCAGACACAGTTATTGCCCCAAAGTAGCCCAAGGAAGAAGACCAACATAATTTCAGTCACATATTTTGTGCAGCTGTGATAGCTTGCCAAATGACTGTCCTTCCCCAGAGCATGTATCCAACCCTCTCCACCACTGCAAAAGAGGCAGAACAGACCTGTCGACTGGAACACACTGGCGAAAAGGCGTTGGTACCACAGGTAAAAACCTTCTTGCCATAAACAATCAGCACTCGGACATAGTTCTGGCACTCCTCCTATAGGGACACAAGACAGAGACAAAGGATTTTTGAAAATGTTATTACATTAAAAATATCTGTATTGCAGCGGGAATGCACCTTCCTTAGCTCTGACTTGGCTGAGGTTTGTTGCCTCAAGCAGCACACAGCTGTAGGGAGCCAGCAGTCTAGGTGAGCAAGCCCAATTTGCTGGTTATTTCTCTAACCATAGCCCTGCACAGTCCTAGGGTAGGATGTTAGCCATCAGGTCAATTTTGTCATAGCTACAAGTGCCTCTTTCTGTGCTCTGCTTAGATTGGAGGAGAAATTTTCCCTCTTTCCACGATGATACTTCTGACCTATTTTCCCAGTAATGCTTCAGCTTTGAAAACATTACCCAGACACCTACTCCAGTGAAGGACAGCACGTCTGTCTGCACTATAATTCAAACCAGTGCCAGCAGGAAAACAGCAGGAACTTCTCTTTAATAAACCAGGCTGGTCAGAGAATCTCATGCTTGAGCAGGCTGTTACTTCCTGCCTCCCAGAGGATTGTATGCTCAGGATTTTCCATAGTAGAAGGAGTTTCTCTTTCAGGCCAGGCCAGTGAGAAACAGCAAGTTCCCAATCTCAGTTGCTCGACCACTTGCTCGTACCAGTACGCAACTCCCTCCACATGCCAGTCCCCAAAGGTGTGGGGGTCCTGCTGTCCCACGCTGTGCTGGGGTGGCAGCACAAGGCTGCAGTTGCTTTTTTGTTCAGAAAATCACCTTCATGTTGTTAGAGAGAGCCATGGTCTCTCTTTCTCCCCACAATCTCATATCCAGAGACCTGTGGAGTGCAAATGAGGCTAACTGAGCATCTCCTGGAGTTAAGTAGTGGGGGTGGAAGAGGCCACATGAGGCAGGAACTTTCTAACAATACACACAGGAAAAGGGAGGTGAGAGACTAGGATGCAATTCCCAGAGGCAGTGCAAGAGGCTGCAGAACCACGTGCCCCAAGGACCATCCAAAGAGCCCCAATGAACCACATGCGCCAGCCTGTCTGCCCCAGGCCCTGGGCCACCTCAGAGGAGAGGATATAAGCAATGATTGGCTCCAAGGGAAGACAGTCTATTATGTTATACCATAAACAGAAAGGAAACTTCTTTAAAAAATAGCAACCTCAGCTGGGTTACTCGGGCTGCTTTGCTTTCTTCCCTCCAATAGATCATCATTTGCCACTAAGTTGAGCCTACAGCTGCAGACACCACTTGTCCCTCCTGTAAGCAGCAATCATTCAGCAAGCTCCTGTCTCACAGCACTCCATGCTGTTGATCGTTTCCCTGAAGACTTCGTTTGCAAGACTCAGCAGTGTAAAAACACCCCCTATCATCTGGGAAGGAAGGGGCTTGCTTAGCTGGATTACACACGATCTAATTTCATCTGCTGTACAGAAAGGATCCAACAGGAAACCTGCCAGTGTTAGCCACAGATGGCAATGCATGGACATTTTATGTGATCCTTGCTTTTGAATGGCACAAACTCCACTCCAGAACCAGCTCAGGAGCACTTGCTGGAAAGCCTCTGGAAAGAGGCTACTGAGTGCCACAGAGCACATGCTGCCAGTCTTGAGGGACAGCAGGGGCAGCAGGAATCAGATACCCAATGCCCGGCACCCAAAAATGAGAGCTTAGGTTCACAGCTAGGTCAACTCTTTTTATTTCAGAAGCAGATCAGTCATGGGGACTGTGTATCAGTCTATCAAACAGGACCTTGAGAAGCACTGTCCCACCTGCTGTGTGTTGAGAATAGTGGTCTCATTGCTTCCTTTACCAAGACAAAGGGCTTGCCATCCTCTCTGCCCTCTCTTGTCATTGCTGCGTGGTGCTGGGAGCCCCGTCAGTTCCTTCCTGCCCTGGAGATGTCTGCATTTCATGACTGGGTTAAGTAATTCCTCTTTCTGTAGAGTACAGTTATTCAATCCCACATAATTTTAAGACCACTATATATTTGACTGCAAAGTACTAAAAACTCTTGAACGAATGCTGTTAAAAAAAAGTATCAGGTCGTCTCCCAACAGAGTGTTGTTTTCAGAATATGACTGATTTGCCTCTGACCTAGAATGCAGTTCTGTACTCAAATTTCACACAAGAGAGTACCCACCTGCTCCCCCTCCACTGCCACTATTCTCTGCTTTGTGCAAGGTCTGAGTGCAGCTTTTGACCTAAACCAGCTAAGACCAGTTATGTTGCTGGACCCTTTCCTGCCTAGATACTATAATGTATTCCTAACTAAAGCCCTGTCCAGCCAAAATCTAAAATCCTAATTTGGAGAATTCCCTTTATTTGCACAGAGCTGAATTACAGATTAACAAACCGCAATTTCTATAAAATCTTCCCAGCTGAGAAGATAGCACACAAAAAGAAGTTCTGTAGAAGTTCATGTGCTGCAGACTACTGGCAGTGATTAATCTATTGCACACTTTTACTCCATTTTTACTCCTTAAAAATAATGCTGCTAGGTGTGGGCCATGTCCACCTGTAGTCGTTCCTACGAGTTAACTGAGCAGGCATTTTCCCTAGACCTGCCTTACTGGTGATGGTAGCAGCACTCCATGCTCCTGGAGGAAGAGCAATGATAATAAGCTCCTTTCATGCACTGGTCACAAAGAAATTTAGACACTTATAATAATGTTCTGAAGCTTATAATATTTGTCTGCCCTGCTCTCTCAGCTGGGGAAATGGAAACAATGCAGATGCTAACCTCGCTGTGGTGACACACTGGGTTAGAGGACACACACAAAGGTCTAACTACCAGACCACATCTCTCCAACCTGCCTGGCTCAAAGCAGAGAACAGAGCTCACCTCGTGTTTCTTATTGCTGTACCCACGGCCAGTCACATCAGTCTATGAAGCCTCCAACAAAAACAAAGAAACAAAACTACTTAAGTGCTCCAACTTGCAGGATTTTTCTCAAGACGGCGTCTGGGAGACTTAATTAGATCCTCTTACTACCCCATTCTCAAAATAAATAGCAAGGAACAGCCTCCTCTCTGTGTTCTTTAAACCAGCTTGGATTTGCTCTGAAATTTCATTCAATAACACTGCTCTCTGCAACAAGTCATAGCTGAGGCAACTGGTTAGTAAAATGATCTCACAAGCCCCTACAGAAAATAGGAGCTATTTAATTCAGTTTCCTCCATGTGGCTGGAAAACTCTAGGCACACAGGAAGCAAAAATCAGATGGGCTGTAATACAAGCAGAAAATCTGGCAAGTTTGAACCCACTTCTGTCCAGACAAGACAATATTTGGATCCTGCTCTCACATAATGGAGCAGACAGTTAAATCTGTGTATGATCAGTCTGCAAATCTCATCACCAGAAGATATTACAGGGATCAAGAGATTAAGGTTTTAAATAAAGGGGGGAGACTATATATTTATATGGTTAATAAGAATAACTTAGTTATATTAGTTAGGATTATTATTAAATATATGGCAGAGCTGATAAAAACCTGTGGCTCACTGCCAAAGTATTAAGCATATTTCTGATTTTTCTATGAATTGCATGTTACACACTTTGAGGTTCTTGCTCCTTCCCCAAAATTACCTGGTACTCATCCCTTTATTGAGATAGGGCCATAAATTTAGAAGGTATCACTTTTCTCCAGTCTAATGGCTGATTCTTGTTTTCCTAGAAAGACACAGGACAGGACTGCTAATACTCAACACTACAGGCCACAGGATAGCACAGTCAGAACAAACTGCATGGAAGCCCCTTCCTGCCACCTCCTCAGTTTAAGCCTACTCTCATTTATTTAATTTTTTGTAGCATTTAGAATTACTGCTCACACACTGTCTGTGAATGCTGTGGATGCTGTCCATGACTGTGGACAGGACCAGGTCTTTTTCTAGCTCACAGAGACATCAGGCTGCTTTGAGAGCACAATTCAAACCTGAGAAGCAAGAGTGGTGCCCTGTTATTGCCTTCATTTGTGTGGACAGATCAGCAAATGGAGGGGCTGACCTCCTGCAGCTTCCATTTGAGGTAAAATTCAAAAAGTTCCAGGTTGCTGCAAATAAGCCAGCTGTAGCTGCTTCTTAGTTGCTTATTCTGTCATCTCTTAACACCAGAATTCTAAAATGTTATAAACCCTAATCTCATTGTACAGATGCATTTTTCTTTGAAAGCATAGCTATATATAGGCACTACTTTAATGGCTTTCTAGTTTAAATAAACTACCCAAGCCCTGTTGTCAGAGATCTCCTTTTTAATTATTGGTTAACACTATTTCATCACATACTGATATGTTTTACATTTATACACTATATGAGAAAAATAGCTGTTGCAGTCTGCCATGCTCAGTAGAGAAACACAGACTCCTGGAGCACAACCTGGAGTTCAGAGAATCAGCCAGCAGAACTCCAAGTTACCCCTTCTGTGACATTTTAGAGTGCAGCAAACATTTAATTTATCTGCTGCAGTTTATCCCAATTTATGAAGAAATAATCAAGACCCAACTTGGTTCTTGAATACTGTTATTGATACACTCTCAGATATCTGTATTTATTTCTTTGGAAAAGCAAGTCTGTCACTCAGTTTAAGCCAAGGCCCCAGCCAAACTACCCTTCTCCTCTGAGTGGAACAGATAGCAAAGAGAATTGCTAATGATTTTTCTGGCCAAATGTTCTTTAATAGATTTCTAATCAAATTTGGGGGCTAATTCTGCATTGATAGCTTAGCAGAAGTAATAGGAATGTAGCTTCAGGTCTCTAGGAACAGTTACAAAGGGGATAAAAATAGCTGATGGCCTCCCAGCTATTTCTGTTTCCCCAGGGATTTCTGTGGTGCCTCTCCTACCTGGATGCCTATTATTCTTAAATGGTGTGGAGTTTCCCAGTTCTACCAGATAAGCAGATAAGCATCCTCTGTGTGACACATAACCACTGGAAGGCCTGAAATAGCTCATTTCTCCTTTAGCTCAGCTATTTCTATGCACCAATCCCATTCCACTGGGCTGAAGCCTTGGGCTAGGATTTCCCTGAAACCTTGTGCATCCACAGCAACAGGACACCATACAAAAAAAAAAAGGAAGAAGCTATACTGGCAATGCAGTGGGACAACCCAGCTGAATGCCTATCAGATATTAATCTCATTTCTTTCTTGCTCCAGTAGTGTTATTAATGCATCATCTCCCTCCTGGTTACACAAACCTCTTAGGGCAGAATGTAAGAGCTGCCATTTTTCACTGTCATTTTCACAAATGGTTTCTTTACACATTTTAAAATGATGGTGTGCTGCTTTTGGAACATTAACAAATAATTTGGGGCTTAGACAAAAGAAAGACTAAAGTTCTAATGTTGAAAAAGCCACATTTTTCCATGTTAGGCAAAATTCCTTAGATGTGGTAGATGGTGACTGTTATGCAGAGACAAACCAATTACAACCTAGGAACTGTGCAACTCCTAATGAAATTAAATACATCTCTTCCCCTTCTGCTCTATCCATCATTCATTTTAACTACAACCTCTGGATGATTTCATTTTGGAAGACACAGAGAAAAGCAACATAACACTGACTTTGTTCTCTGCACTGTCTCAGTAATGTGGATGTTTTCCAGGGGACAGTTTAAAGATATTGATCATGCTACACTTTATAAATGCTGCAAAGAAAAAAAGAATGATTACTTGTGGAAGCCAGCATGGCTCTCCAGAGACATGGCAAGCAAAGCATGTACACTTCTTCGAAGAAACCAGAAGTTTTAGTTGATAAAAATAACATCAGTGAAAGAGACTTTTCTGAGGTGTTTGTTTTAATACTGCAAGATATATTGCAGAAAGTTAATTTTAAAATCAGGTTCAGGAACTTATACATTAAGTGATTAAAATCTCATAAATTACTGTGATGAAAAAAATCCTTAAAATGAAAGCACTCATAAACTTGCTGTTTCAGTGGAGCCCCAGCTGGGGTGGTACCAGCTCAGTATCAACATTTTTCTTAACAAACATTTAACCTAAGGATGGCAAAAGTTGCAATATCAGTGAGGCCAATGCCTCACTGTATCTATATCTATCTATCAATCTATAGATTTATATATAGATATATATAGTGATATGTGCCAGGATGGATATGTGCTGAGCTGGACTTAACAAAAAACCCCCATTTTTAAAAGATGCTATGCATTAAAGAAAGAGGAACAAAAGGGCTTTATGTATAAGCATGGAGATTACATCCCAAAACTAGTAACTGTGAAAGGATTTAGTGGTCACAGTGGCCCTGCAATTCTGCATGATCTGTGGCATGATGAGCTTACAAAACTGCCATGTATAAGAAATTAGGAAGGTGAAAGGCTGTTTTAATCACACTTAGGCATTAGAGAGATTGACAAGGGAACACAGGTGAAAAATTGGAGTGTGCAGAAAACAGACAAAAAGTATTCAAGAGCAGTAGAATAATTACTTAGAGAAAGAGGCTTGGAGAACTCATCTTTTTACTTTATCAAAAAGCCAAAGTACTGCGTTAAAAAAAGCATGTAAGTGCCACTGTAAAAAGTAAATACTGGTAACTAAAGGGCTCTTTAATCTAGCAGAAAAGGGCAAAATGAAACCCACTCACTAAAAACTGCAGCCAGATACAAAAAAAAAAAAAAAAAAAAAAAAAAGAAGTACATGTTACCAGGGAAGGTAATCTACCATTAGAACAATCCAGCAAAGCACAGTGAGCACATTTGCTTCAGGCCCTCAGTGCAAAACTTTCCATATTTTTCAAAAAGGTACAGCAGACAAACACAGGCACTGAGCTCAATTTAGGAATGAGCAAGTGAAATTCATGGCCAGAGGTGTCAGAAAAAAAGGTACCTTCTAACCTTATATCTAAGAGTATCTATATTATATCTATATCTATATATCTATATCCAGATTTTTCGTCTGCCTCTTCTCTAGACAACAGGTACTCAAATGGGAAGTAACTATTATATAATAATAATTACGCTTCTGTGATATGCATTTTGTGGCTTTTATTCTTGTGCTTCTTATTTTTCTTAGGGTACAGCTCTGTGCCTTTTAGGAAGAGAGTTTCTAAGCAGCAGGAAGAATCTTATTTAGATACTTAACAGGCACAATAAAGAAGGCATTTTAATACATGAGGCAGTTTTGAAAGCTTCACCTAAAATACATACATTATTAAATGGGCAAGGAAAATGTACCAGCCATATAACTTAGGCAAACTACACTGTGAATTATTGTAAGATCCAAAGGTTCTCCTTATTTCTAGCCTCTATCACCACATATCTAAGTGCCTAACAATCCATAACACATTTATCATCAAATCATCTGTGCTGGGTAGAAACCTGCCATTAGTCAAGTTTTGACAAAGCAGAGCTGAAGCAGACAGAGCTCTGCACCTTGTACCAACATTGCACAGCAGAGTCAGAAGTGTTCACAGCAGAGCTGCCCTCACCTGCTGCATTCACCCAGCCAAGGGCAGAGATCCTGGGTCTGATCTGGACTTAGCTGGAGTAGAGCACTTCAGCTGCCTAGACTGAACTTGGTATTTTTGAGTTGGTGCTGAGTCATTTCTCTGCAGTATAACTAACAATGAATGTATAGGGGACTCAGCTGGAGACACACAGGGTAGAGTAGATACAGAGCTGGGAGATAAGTGTTTGCTTAGCTACTGCAGAATCCTTCTGCCTTTGCAGCTTCCTGTCTTCTTGTCAGAGTCTTAGTCAATACCTTTGTTTGCCATTAATTGTATGTCAAGAAGTACCTGACAGTCTGCTTAACTACCATTCCTCCAAATTTCACTCATGGTCACTGCACCACCAAACGATTTCAAACTCAGTGTCACAATCAGCATAAACTCAGCTGTTCAGAGCATTATGCTCATGAGATTTTTTTGCAAACCCTTTGCAGTGTGAGAAGGCAGCAGTGAAGATACTCAGACCATTGCTTACTTTTGGCATAACAGTAACAAAGATAGATTGAAATTACCCTAGAATTTGTTCAGTCAAATGTATGGCTTTATCCAGGGGTGGACAAAATGCTTCTAGGTTATATATAAAAATTCTTCAAGAACAACAGGACACAAATCTCAGAGACTACAATGGAAGAAAAGAGGAAAATGTTTCTTCGCACATCTAAAGTGCAAATTGCACAAATTCAGAAATTCCTCATGTCTTGGATTTTGGTGTTTTTCAATTTCGTCCTACTTCTTCTCACTGCTGGCCATGTTTGGTGTTTGCCCATTCCCAACCATTTTGCCTCCATGTTGATTTCCTGCATAATGTAGTTTCTACCTGAAACTCTAACAGATGTTCTAGGATACCCATACTCCTGTTCTCCACAGCTACATAAAGCAAATTGTTGCCTATCTGGCAAAATTCAAGCTAGTTTTTTTTTTTTTTTTGGTGTACATGCAAGTTTATACAGAAATCACATTAACTTTATTATATAAAAATAATATTGTCAATGGAAGATCAGATAATCCTGTGTTTAAAGCAACAAATTGGAATGTTGCAGATTCCAACATTTTGGCCTAGCCACACAACCATTCTCTGCTTGATTGTCTGTGTCTAAACAAATATTATGCTTATTCTGTCTTGTCTTTTGCCCAGCTCCTCTGGTTTGGACTGAGAGTTCTTTGTGTTGTATTAAAGACAATGGATACCCTCTCAGTTGAGGACCTAAGATTTTTGAAGTGCACAAATATCCCATTTGAAAAATTGAAAAATTTCCTCCTTTTAGACAGATGCCTTCATTTTAGCTTCTCGGAAGAAGGGTGGAAAGGCCCCATGGCTGGATCAGAAGTGCCTGCAAACTCCAAACTTCTGGGACAGCATGTGCAAGTTCAAGCAATTCTTACTTCAAAGTGCAGTTTAACAGAGTGCACCTGCCTCCCAAGCAGTTCTGTGATACTCAGCCTGAACAGATTGCAGTGTGTGAGCAGATTCAATTCTCACCTTCCAGGGAATTATACAACTATGAACTCCAACTGCAAGCAAACATTGAATCCCACGTGGCTGAATGCCAGTGGCTCATTGCTGAAGACCTGGGCTAAGCCAGCCTGCCTGGCCTCACACCCCTCTGCACGATGCTACCCCTGGCTTGTCACCACTCCGCTCCCTGATGTGTCACAAATTGTGTCCTCTCCAGCAGTGAAATCACCTTTACATTTCATGCAGAGCTAGTGTAATAACTTGGATGGGGGGGCCTTTGAAGTGGCTTGCTTGGTGGTGCTTTTACCCATGTGGCAGTACAGCTAAACTGCTGCAAATTTGCAAGCTCGAACTGGTGTCAGACATTCTCTATGTGGATTTCACATGTTGCAAATATATTTACCCATAACATCATTGTAACAAAGCAAAACTTACCTCTGTTTTCCCTTTACTTTGACAGGACCTCCTGGTGTCTTCATCTGAACCCCATGCTGTTGCCTGAAAAACCAAAGTGCACAAGTTACACAAGAATGCCACCAACCACCATGTCTGGAGACTCCCAAAACAAAAGCAAGCATCTCCAGCCAATTTACACAGCCCAATTTAAAAGCAGCATTGTGACAGTAAACATGTATCTAACTCCCACTGTGCTCACAGTGCACACAAATGATAAATAGATGAGAAGTTCAGAGGCGGTGGCAACTGGAATGTTCACAGAGGACAAACTTTAATTTACATGTAAATATAACTTCTGATCATCATTCAGCTGGAAGGTCCAAGACATAAGCCCCACACACCAAGTCATCACGTTCTTTTTAAAGTGATAGCACTGTATAAACCCCCAGCTTTCATTACCAAAAAGAAAAATTCCCTACAGCGAAGTCCAGCAGTTCTGCACAAATCTGTTGGTCTTCTTAAATTTACCCCCAAGATTATCACCTTCTAAGTAACCCTGCAGTGACTCAAACTGGATCAAAACTGGGAGCTGACAGGTGAAACCCAGAGAGATAGGAAGAGGGTAGAGAGGTTGATGGTGATTTGTGATGCCAGACAAGTGGGGTCAGGTCCTGAGGTAGAGTAAAACACATTGGGGCTGAGTGCACTATTGACTGGAGGCTGAGAGCTTGGGGGGTCCCCAGTCACCTCAGACTGCTTCAGAATTAAGAGACCCCTTCCTTCACAAGAAAAGTCAAGACCAGAAAAGCTGCATTAGAGAGAACTTTTAAATGTAAAATATTTAGCAGCATATCCAACTATTAAGTGCCTTCCCCAATTTTCCTCCCTTCAGCACTTTTTAAAAATAGTCCTAACAAATTCAAGCAGGTATTGTTAGCTGGAGGTGAAAATACATATAAATATCCATACTATATATAATACATCATTCTGAGTACCAGAAAAATAGCTTTGTTACATAGGGAAAGGCCAGGCTGACAAAGTTCAGATAAAGATCCAGAGCTCCCTTAACAGAGCCAGGTTTTCTTTATTTTTATTTTCCTCAGTCCATTACCAACAAAGGAAATAGCTTCAAAGTTCGGTCCGGATCTGAACTCTTCTTGAACTTCTCACTGCGGCCAATATGTTTTTTAAAACCTAGGCTGCCATAGAAATTGTCCTCTTGACACATGATAAATCCAGTTTTTTGCAGGAAAAAGTTGGGAAACCACTAAAAAGAGAAGATGAATTTTCCAACTCCCAGCTTAGGTCCATGAAGACACTTATTCAGAACTACAAGAAATGCAGCCAGCCAGGAAATGCATTTATATACAACATTAGGGGAAGGGATAGTTCTATTTTATTTTAAAAAAAAAAAAAAATCACCAACCCAAAACCAAAATCTCTCCATTAGCTGAGCATTCCCTTCAATTTGACTTGAAATAAAGACTTCATGAGCATAGGCAAAGATCTGGTGAGGAAAGAGCACAGGTCTTTCCCTGGAAGCCACTTGGGAAATACCTCCCATATACTGCAGTCCAATCCGGGGTGGAGGCCAAAAGCTTGTGCCTCAGAAGTGTTTTTGTGAGAGCTGGGATAAGGCCTTGCTGAAAAGGATCATTCAGTCATGTCCTGAGAGGGAATGACACTGGATGACAGAGCTCACATTGTAAGCCATCACAGGAGAGCAAGGAATTTTGCCTGCTGACTACCAGGAGCCATTGACATCAGCAAAGCAACTGCACAGTGGGATTATGATCGGTAATCCCAGCTCTAGCCCATGCTCATTAAAACCCAGTGTCTTTGTACCTTCAATCAAGTTTTGACAATTCTAATAAAAAAAAGGAAAAAAAAGTTATTCAGAAAAGAGATCACTTATTGTGAGGCCCTTCTTCCCATTTTAAAACCAGAGACAGAGAACTTTCCATTATACAGCCCAGTTTATCTTAACAGTGCTTGGCAGGAGAAAATTAAAACAAAAATTGTTGGTTGCTTCAGCAATCGATGCTGCTTCTCTGCAAATACTCTGGGTCATCTGGGATTGCAGCAGTGCAACACAGAAGAATTTGGCCTCCCAGGGGTCACCCAGCTCTTCCTGCCAGACACCTGCACCACAGAACTTTGCATGTTGCAAACATAGCTCTAGTCAGAGCACTGCTCTCCTCCAGCGATGTTCTAATGTGCCTAAATGTTTTCTTTTATTAGGCACATTGCCCTTCAGCCTTCTGAAGCACTACCTTGATGAGTAGTGATAAAGAAGATCTTAGTGATGGCCCAAATTATAGCAACATGTTGTTTGTGACTACACCATTAGTCAGGGTGCATATCATTAGAGCTAAGAGGATAATTAAGCAATATGGCAAGCCAGAGCATGTTTTACAAGTCCCACATGTCTTTGGCAGGACAGGGGGGAACTAGCTTGAAGGCTGAGTAACTCCAATGACCTCTGGTGACTCAAAGAAAATATTCATGACCCTGCAAAGCAGAACATCTTGACAATAATAAAAGTATAACTGCAAAGCCAAGCAGCTAATGTGCACTTAAATATTTGTACTGCAAGGTCCACTGACCTACAGACTAGACCAGACCTTGTGCTGGACTCCCAGGAGCCCACACACATCTGTGGCCATGGCCTGTGGCTTGGACCTGGCTAGGCTCCGACCTCTGAGCCTGGGGCTTTCACATGAGCTCTCCAGCATTGTTTGGTTTCTTTACTTGACTGATCAGCTGTCTTTTCAGGTCAAAATGTCCCACCCCTGTCACCTCTGTTGCCTTGGGCTACTCTCTGCAAACTCCCTGTGGGATGCTGGTGCTCCGTGTCCTCTCACAGGTGTATCCAACCCAAGCCCCTCCTCCATGGATGAACATATGTTCTTCCTCTGCCTTAGATCCATTTTGCCACAGGATCAATCTACTGGACATTTGACAGAGCAACTTTCAGAAAGATCTCTCTCTCTGGCATGCCTCTGTGTGTAACCATATATTTATTAGTGAGGCACAGACCTACTTAACACTTGCATAACACCACAGCACTGTAAGAGATGCTTTGTGCTTTGTCTTCCTTACCTGATCATAATGCTTCTCAAAAGCCAGGTTCTTGAACAATGGCTTAGGTGCCTCTCCTCCCTTTCCTCATATCACTCATAAACCAAATTATTTTTTTCTTTTTGTTTTTTTTTTTTTTTTTTTTTAAACTGCTTTAACTGCCTCTGCACACTTGGATGAGATACAAACTGTATCCACCAGATGTTTTTGGTCACTCTGTTGGGATATCATCCTGAATTTATGATTAATTTTCTCAGTTGTCTGAGATATTTCAGTTTCCCAGCCCCAGAAAACACATCTGGGATTATTTTTATACCTCCTGCTACACGTGTCAGTCAAAAGCAATACACATCTCTGGACCCATATGCAATAAAACAATTTTCATGGCATGGGTTGTGGAAGACAGTCTGGATGAAGACGTGACAAACCTGGGAGCAGGGCTATATGCAAACACAGGACAGTATGTACTAGCCATGTGCTTAAGCAACCAAGCAAACAGCTTCTTAGGCTGTCAGGGTGTCAGCACTTCCTCCCATTACATCCTTCTAGAGACCACTCCAGCTTCTCATGCTACCTCCTTACAAACTCCCAAGTATTTCTTCCCTCATGCATTTCCAGAAGAAATGCAGTTTCTAACAGTGTTTCCAGCCACTTTGAGGAGCTCCTCTATAACCACATGGCCATTTGCAGGATGGGGGGTACCCAGATTCATGTGCCATGTGAAGGGAACAGCTCAGGACTGCAGCTGCTTGCAAGATGAGCCATGCAACCAAGGGCAGGACTGCCCAGCCACCTGTGCAGACAGACACCAGAGGACAAGCAACTCTGTCCCTGAACTGAAAATGCAAATAAACATGCCTTCCTTCAGCCTATTTGCAAGGACAGCTGGACCTTCACATCTCTGTTTCTTGAGTTCTATGCAGGCAGATTTTCTCAAAAATTTCTCTAAAATTTCTCTAAAATTTCTCTAAAAAATTTCTCTAAATTTCTCTAAAAAAAAAAAAAAGCATGTTTGTGTATTATTTCTGCATTATTAGAAGTCCCATGAAGGAGACAATCACAGAGATGCATTCATGTGTACAATCACATGTACCTGGTGTGACCTTGCCCAACTAGAAATTAACAGAAGGGGCCACAATAGCTAAGTCTTTTCAGTGCATATCTGAATATTCAGAGGTCACATTCAGACACAGAAAGAAAGAGTTAATGTCTCTTCCAATAAATTATAAGCATCACAGTTTGCTACCAGTTCTGACTGCAGATCAGCAATGCTCTAGAATTCTAGTTCATCATGTGCTGTCACATCAGTTATTCAGCACACACTGCTGAGAGAAGCTTTCTAGATACATTTATTTAATTACCTGCACATCCCAGCGTTGGCTTCCAAAGTACCTGCCTGTCACTAGCAAGTCCTGGTATCAATAGTTATGTGCATCCTTAACTGTTAATGTGAAAATTTCTTAGACTTCTATAGACCAGCTTTTACACTCAGGTCAGCAATTTATACTTCAACACAACAATGTGAATTTATAGATTAAGCATACACTAATCCCTGCACTGTACTTGCACAATAGAGGTTGCAGGTTTTCATGCAAAACCAAAAAAGTGCTTTAAAACTGGAAAGTTAAGATTGGAGGAGAATATGTTACATGCATATTTATTAATTCAGCACATTGTTAATTAGACCTATCTAAGGTGATTTATTACAAATCTATCCATCTGTTACCAACCTCACTTCCATGACACAAGTGCCACATGCAAACCACTTGCACACTTGCAGACAGACCCACAACCATGTTGTTCTTTCCTATTAGGGAAAAATGTGTGATACCAGAATGCACATTGCGTATGTTTGAAAGGAAACAAAAATCCCC
The DNA here is from genome assembly GCA_013400575.1 of Peucedramus taeniatus. Taxonomy (NCBI): domain Eukaryota; kingdom Metazoa; phylum Chordata; class Aves; order Passeriformes; family Fringillidae; genus Peucedramus; species Peucedramus taeniatus. The sequence continues at coordinate 142,834 of WBNO01006309.1, forward strand.
CAAGTACAAGCATACTGGAAAAAATTAACAAACTCAACAAACAAAACCACCACAAAACAAAGAAGCAAACACCCCTCAGGTCAGGTACTGATTTTGTGAGATGCCAGCTTTTTCTAGAAGGTACTGTGTTCCTCAGGTTTCTGCTACTGTCAGCAGATGCAGAAGCAAAAGCAGCACCTTGTGTCCTAGGCTCGGGTGTGCAGGGATTGCTGACGTGGGAGTTTCCATTTCCATCAACCCTCTGCAGTGCCCACAGGAGATTTCTCAACCTGCCCACGGAATGCGAGGTGATTTTGGTTCTCTGCTTGCGCTGCGAGGGCACCCTGAGCAGAGCCTGCCAGTCACATCCCCCTTTGCTGAGTTATGCATGAGGAAGGAGGGCAGGAGGTGCTGTGCTGTGACAGCTATTGTGCGCTAGAGACCTGAGCTGGCAGAGTTACTCCTTTCCCAGTGTATTTATTTACATCTTCCTTTCCACTAACTGTACAAGGCACTAGTATGTTCAGGAAAATGTACCTCTGGAAAAAAACCACCAAAACCTTGCTTCCTAGATTCCATATACAGGCCAAAAATCTCCATCTCTTATTTACATTTGCAAATTTTTTTTTTATCATTTCACAGCAAGGTATGGAAGATTTTCTTCAAGTCTGCAGAGAGAATAACATGGAGGGACTATGTTTCCACCCTGCATTTAGAATCTGCCAACTTCAATGTAAATAAAGCACATATTTACACACCCTACTGGACCAGTTTAGCTTAATCACATTCTTAGGGACTTCGCTAAATTGGGGTGCAGAGTCATTCCCTCAGTGGCTGCTCAGAGGCTGGTTCATTCCCTTACAAGATACCAGCCTCAATATTCCCATCCATACTGATGAACAGATTTCAGACCTCTAAAATATCACCCATAGATTCTTTCTGATAATGAAAAATCCATTTCACAAGTGTTTCCCTATGTTTCTATATACTTTGTAGTGTCTGCATAACACAGCAGCAGTGTAGATCTACCCTTCTCTGGGCAAATGCTGCAGCATTTAAAAGAAATTGATAAATGCTGGGTCTTACAACACCTAGAAGAAAAACATCTTTCAAAGAAGTTCTATAGGCTGGATGCAGAAAATCCATGAAGAGGTTCTTCCATTTCTATGATGCTTACAGTGAAAACATTCCTACAACACTTTAGCTATTTCTTCCCTATTTAATCCTCCAGAACTTCTCCATAAATACTTGCTGTTTCAGTCTAAAAGTGGAAAGTTAAATTCCCTTTTTGAAGCATTGGTTTTTTGTCTCTTGAGGACAAGGAACATTTACAGTGCTCCATAAATAATAACTTTTTGAAATCAAACTTCCATATAATAAAGCACAGTAGCTAATGGCCTAGAGGCCATTTCTGAAGTTTCAACACTGGTAATTTATTAAAACTGTGATAAGCATGTCTGATAAAAAGATAACTAATACCAAAAGAACATAATGCCAAACTTCAATAATTAGCTCTGCTTCACACAGCAGTATATGAATTGCAGATCACTGCTGCGTGCAGTGACAGGTATGAGGAATGATCATGGAATTCAGTCAATTCATGGCAGGGAGAGGAGGGGGTTTGGATGAAGGGAATTGCATTTTGTGTTATCAAATTATTAATTGATTTCCCTTAAGTGATTTCAGATCCTTCAAGATGTGGTAAAATTCAAGCTGTTTGCTCCACTCAAACCCATAGTGCCTAATAATAGACCTGCCCAGACATGGCTCTCCTGGAGTGGCTGGACAGTACTCAGCTGGGCAAGACCTCAAATATAACACTTGGAAGATGGAGGTTCACAAACAAACAAACAAACAAGTGAAAAGCATCCATCAGTGGGTTTCAGTTCCTATAACCTTAATATCTGAATCAGACCCTCTCTCTACAATGTCAGCATCTCACTGTACAGGGACTGCTCTTGGCCTGGCATTTATTGGCTGGTGAACACAATTGTTCACTCTGTTCATGCCAGAGAAGAAGTGGATGCTTCATGCTGGCATAGTAAGGATGGAATAATGCTCACTTTAAGAATAGATATTTCACTCAGTTCAAAGCAATACCATCTTTGGATATTCATGATTCTCTGTTATCACATCCTGGCAAAGGGAAATGCAATAGTCTGAGGTATTCCTCTGCCCCGGTTCACCTATTGCACAAATCAGCATTCGACCAGTATACAGGGAGGAGCATTTAAGACTGACTTTGTTTTCTTTGGTTTCATTCTTAAGCCTTGTTGATTTAGAATAGTCTGTCCACTCACTTTATGTTTCCAGGCACAACTGCACAGAGCACCACACTAACACCTGGAAGAACAGGGCCCTAGACTCCAGATAAGGGAGCTCTTGCTCTTCTGATCAAGTTATCTTAGCCCAAATGAAGTCCTATACCTCAGCTGAGCCATGGTCACTCACCCTGTTCCTGGTCCTCCTCTGTCTCAGATGCAAGGTAAAATGCTTCAGTTTTCCTCCTGTGCACAGCTCTGCAGCAAGCGGGTAAGCTCCTGTAGCACGGTTGGGTGTCTGTGCCTAAAGGCACAATCTGCTCTCAACTGCAAATGTTATTCTTTCAGAGGAAGTTCTTAGCTGCTGTCAATTCTTCTTTGGTGGTCAATGCTACTGATTTTCTCTCTTTCACAGCTTCAAAATCCCTTGTTATTTACTTGTATTATAGAAGCACGTAGAGGAGTGAACTGAGATTGTGACCCCATATTTCTAGGCAATATATAAACATGCAGTGGGAGAGAGTTTCTGCCTGAGAGCACTTACAATCTAAACAGAAAACACAGGCACATGGGAGGAAGGGAAAGCCAGATGCACAGAGAGGTCAACTGACTAGGAAAAGCCACCGAGCATGTCAGAGGCAGAGATGAGCACTGACCTTTGCTCTCTTGTGGACTAAAAACTTTCCTGTCTAGCACAAATAAGTTCTTAGACAGCATTTTTTTTTGCTAGTGTCACAAAATACACCCACTGAATCAGTGGTGCGTGAGGGAATGGGGTTAGAGATTAGAACAATGGGCAAGACTCCATGCATCCTGTCCTCTTCTTTCTGACATCTTGGGGCATGGCCACAGTCTCATCTACAAAAAGAAATTTGAATTTTTGTGCCTTCAACTTCCATTTGTCCTGCAGGAGATTCCATTAAACAACATAAGGTCTGTAAATCTGACACTCCCCCTTCTCTGCAGTGTCAGGTAGGAATTTACAACTCTAGACTATGCATTCCCTTATCTGAAAGGAGCATTGTGTGAGGCTTAAGAGATCATGGTTTCTGCAGTGTACCCAAAGGCAAATACTGTACAAGTCCAAGGTCTTATTATTAAAGACGATTGTCTAAAGATTTAGTAAAGAACATTTGATATCAAGTACTAAAACTAAAATGGTGTTTTCTAAGATAAACAACAGTCATGTACAGGTTACAGCTTTTTTCAGCTCTTCAGGAATTTTAATGTACGAAGAACATGTTACAATGAAGCAGCCGGCTCAGTCTTAGGTGCTGTCAAATTAAAATTCATATCTGAAGCAAGCAGATTGTCTTGCCACTGCTTTAAGTGTATTTTCAGTAACTCTTCTGTAAAGCATTTGTAACTTGATGCTGAATCCCACACAGAGGAGAATTTGAGCTTTTTAACTTAATGGAACTTTGTCATCCCAGTTTGCTGTTTTCGAAGGACCTGTGAGCCTCCACTGCAGCCCAGGACTCCATGTGCAAGCCTGTATAGGTACAGCCTTTTGTCAAAATGCATTATAAGTAAAGTGCAATAATAAATGGGGTATCAGGTAGCAGTGGACAGCAGAGCACTGAGAGACAACAGAGCCCAACCACACAAAAGGGAAAGGTCACAGCTCACCAGCCACATAACTCATTGTGAGGTTTTCGTAACCAGAAGAGTTTTATTATATCAGGGATGGGATTCTTCTGAGACCCACATGGGAGAAAGCAAGAGGAGAATGCACATTAAGCAAGAGAGATGCTGGCTTAATGGGCTGATTCAGAGAGGGTTAAACCTCTCACTGACAATGATAAGAAGGTTTGTGGAAGACCCTTAAAGTTAAGACAAGTACTAATGCAATGCCACAAGGATATGTCCAGAGAGAGGGGAATCAGTGTAAGGGTACAAAGATGCTGGAATGCAGAGCTGTCCATAGTGATAAAGAAAGGAGAGCACACTCTGCTCTGCCTGTAAGCTGAGCTTTGACAGTTACATATTTACACAGCAATGTTAAATGAACACACCAACGCGATGCTTTGGAAGGAAGATACAGTTCTGAAGAAGAGAGATAAAGATGGCACTGCATTTCTGTTTCCACTATCTAGTGTTTGTATTTTTATCATTCCATGTAAAGAAAAATGTCAGTCTGTGCCAATGATTTCATTTAGCTGGTCATCTACTTCCTTTTGCTTGAAAGTGCTTAACTGTGCAATGATTTAGTTGCAAGTTCTATATAGGAATGCTTATCTTTTTTTGAAAGCTATTGCTTTTAAGCATGAAAAAGCATGTATGGGGCCAAATATAAATTGACAGTCTCAGTAAACTGGGATGATAGTGAAAAAAGACCTTGAAGCTCTCACCTATAGCCAGTTTACAGTGAATGACAACATCTGGAACTGAAGAACAGCAGAGGGGATGTTGGGGAAAGATGACAATGTTTTTCCTATTAGTGAAGATTGAAAGCATACAGAAACTGAGATGAGACTTTCAGCACACTGGGTAATTAACTGCCACAGCAGAATTTGGTTTCTTGCCATGTCACATTCAGTTTACAGCTTAGGATAACAAACATTTACAAAATGTACTGGAGATTACAGAGACATAAGATTATATGTTAAATCAATAAAATAACTAAATAAAGAGGTTAAAATATACTGAGGGAAAAATAATTAAAGAAAAAATTCACTGCAGTCAAGCACAGGTCAGGAATATAAGTACAGCTGATGCACAGGCAGGTGCAATTATCATTGGCCAGGTGGGTATCACATAGCACCATTTCTCATAGCACCAGCACTGTTTATTCTGTAAAGAACAGGCTTTGTTTTGGGGTTTCCTTTCTTCAGTTGATACAAACAAGGTACAACAAGCTATTTCTAAGAAGTGAGCCAACAAATGTAGTCACAGCAATGGTTTCCCCTGATATAGTGGAGGCAATTCTTCTTTCAAGGCTCCTCTACCGCCAAAAGATGTCCATCTCCACCCCTTTATGTTCTTTGGCAGAGTCGCCATTCAGAACCAAATCCCTCCTTCTTCTTTGTGGCCTCTGCTGATAGATGTGACAAGACTTCTAAGCAGCCTCCTCTTACTGTTTTGCACAATGATTTCTGGAGTAGGACGTTCAAAACCCCCTCCAATGGACCAGCCCATATTCAGTACAAAATCAATTTACCATGGCTATAGTCTCCTTTGTATTTCTGCATCAAGCAAAACGATTTTGTTCTCCTTCATTTTTCTCGAGGTTTCCTTGCCATTGTAACTCTTTGAAGCTCATTGCTTATGGAGAGATGTTAAGGGTTCTCCACTACACATTTTTTGCCTTCCCTCCCCCTCTGCTTATGGACAAATCCTACACAGTCAACTGACTGCAATTTTGTGCACCTGCATTAAGGGTTCAGCTATGAAACGCAATCTTTCCGTATAAGCTTGAAACCAAAAATGCAATCACTGAAGCACATGTGAAATGCCTGTGTATTACCAGCTTCCTAAAGTGGAAAAACCTTGCATTCTTTATTCCTCTCCAGGTTGCATCATTGAATATACTTGTTCAGCATTTGTTTGTTTGCTTTGAGAAGAAGCTAAAATAAGTTTGAGGAACTGTCCAATTTGGATTTGATTCTTACAACAATTAGGCTAAGATTCAGGAATCAAAATCAGCACTTCCTACAGTATTAAAGAGACTAATGTAGAACTAAGATGACATTTTCACTGTTCTGTGCCTCCTGTTTTTCTTTAGGGAAATCACATCTATTGCATTGGGGGGTACTAATACTCCTTCAGATGACAAACACTGCAATATATTCTCATTAAAACTCTGTACGAGGTTGAACATGGTTTGAGTCTTGCCTTGGCTTGGAAAAAAAAAGAGGGCAGTGCACAATTAAACAAATAAATGTGTATGTGATTTATTTTATCCTACCAAAATTCTTTTCTGGTTGTGCACTTATGCTTGGTGTAGTACAATCAAAAGGGGTAAAAAAGCACTGGAAATCTTTAAGTGAAAGCTGCATTATTGAGACCAAATGAAAGCTCTGAGACTCCTTTAATGAGCCAAGGCCAGTCTTGTGCAAGCCAGAGAGATTGGGAAAGTTTTGCAAGGCAGGCTGAAAACAGAGATCCTTCCTGAACCACGGGAATTTAAGTGAAACCAGACTCTCCCACTTGCTCTTCCCAATTTAAAGTAATTGTTTTTGAGCTTCAATAATATGGGCAAAAAATTCCAAACCCTAAACTAAAAAGGAGTCTTTGTACTTTCCCTGTTCAGTTCAGGAGATGTATATGACAATTTCCATTTGTTTTCCAGCACACCTAGAAAAAGGATCCAGACCCTGTTCCTACTATGATTTTGACATGAACTGCAGAAGCACATGGACTACTCAGCTGCATACTGCTAGGCATTTCTGTTGGAAATTAAAAGGCAATTCTGCCCCAGTGGGCCTAAATCCTAGCATAGAGGTGAAACCCAACACGTGGCTGGAAAAAACACACAGAAAGAACGAGATGGACCAGAGAGACAACACATATCTGCAATCAGGGAGTTCACATGGTGCACAGGCAAGTGTGGTGCAAGCTTCCCAGGATAGTTTGTTGACAACACACCTAGATTTTGACCTTTAGACTCTCTGGCTTCTATGGGGTTTGGTGCTCAGCATCACAAACGGTCAGAAAAAGGCCATTTTTGATAAATCACTAATAACCAAGAATAAGTAGGACCTTCCAGAAATTACCAAGCTGAGCTTGAAGAGAAAGTCAGCAATGAAAAGTCCTCAATATTTCATAAAAGAGATTTCAGTATTTTTTATTGTTCTTTAGCTACATTGTGCATTACATCTCTGCTTTCCTCCACCAGGTGCCTAACGCTCTTGATAAGCTAATTACAGCCTTCTGCTTATTTCATGTCAAGCTTAACTCCCAGTCTGAGCCTAGCCTGCAGTTCTGGCATGTATTTTCCTTAATCTAAGACCATCTGTGCTCCATCAGAAAGGAACACTTAAATACAGAGAAAGTGAAGAACCAAAAGTGCAGAATTCCTTGTATCCTGTCTCCAGCTCCTCTCCCCAGTATTTCCAATGAAGTGTGAAGCCAACATCCATCCAGTCCTAAATACTTTGGAAGGCTCTGATGCAGCAATACTTTTCAGTGGTCAGTGGGGAAATGACAAGCCAAAAAGGACCTGAATCTCTCTATTTCTTCATATCAAGAGCTTCATAATTCAAATACCACCACATTCCCTGCAACAAACACAGCGGTTGAGTCCAGCACTTGATCAGTGTAAATCAAATACTTGTCTCAAGAAGAACAAGGAGTCAGTTTGGGGGGAAAAAAGCAATGGGGTTAATTTATCAAGAATCCAAATGATATTTCTCAAGTCTATTTTTTAGTGGAAGTGCACTACAATTTAAATCAAAACTGAACTGCAGTGTTAAGGACAACGGCTCTCTGCCACTCCTGTGCCACCACGAAAATTTCAAGTGTTTCTAAGCCCTACTGTCCCCTTGCTGGGCACAGCCCCTGCCTGCTGCCACTGCCAGAACCTGACCACTGTGCACAGCATCAATCCACCCATCTTCCTCCCAAGGCTGGGAAACAGATGCCTTCAGACTCCCTGCTTGGTCTGTCACAGTTTGCCTTGCTTCTGCCTCCTCTTTTCCAACACCAGACGTCAGCACCTGATGCTGTAGTAAGCTCTGCCAAGCTTCATCTCAACAAGGAATGTATTTGCTCCTTCTCCTGCAAAGATGGCTCTGGTGCAGTGTCTTTTATTCCTTCCTCCCAGATCCTCTGTTCTGGTCTCCAGTCTGCACTTTCCTGCCAACCCAGGATTTTTCAATTTCCTTCAGTTTGAGTCCTGTCCTTACATTCCTACTTCCACCTGGCTCTTCCCTCACCTCCCCTCCAGCACATTTGCATTTGACCTCTATGAAGGTCAAAGATTCCATGTATGAGTTTTGAGAATATGCCTTATAATTAAGATGAGAGAATACAAAATGATTCTACAACAGTATTAATGCAGCATACTTCTTTGTGTTTCTTCCTAACTCCTTTCTGGTGGTTTTCAAAGCCTTCACATTTATCTTCTATTGAAAAAATTTCTTTTTCTTTTTTTTGCCTTGTTATTAAATCCTCAATAACTGATCTCACAGCAAAAGCTACTAAATTTGTAACAATTATATTAGCCACATACATTTTTTTCTCCTGTCACTGTGTTTACCACTATTATATTTATGAACCATTGATCATTCCTTTCTGCCCCATGCATCAAAATTCTCTCCTCTTAGGCAATTGCAGTTTGTCTCTTAATATTCCTAGGCTAAGTTAGGGTTTTTTTTTTCCACATTCTTAATAAAGCTTAAATCACTTCTCTCTGGGCAACCTTGCAGCCTATTCAAATGGCTGCAGCCCTGTTAGCTCCTTTTCCTTACTTACATGGAAGTAAAATACTTTTCTCTAAAACCTCAAAACCTTGCTTTGTCTCCTGTCTGAAGTGAATAATCAATAATTAGTGTATAGAATTCTTGACAGAAAAGTGTTTCTGACGAAAACATATTTTTATTAACCACCCCCACATTCCTTCCAAGCTGTTCTCTATTTTACACAAATTTGCAGGTTTATTCATATTCTAAGTATTTTTATCTGAAGGGATACATTTGAATAGCATTCTTCCCCTAGCAGACCCTAACTATTCTATTTTTACATTCAAAGGTTTTCATTCAAAATGTTTAGAAAACAAGTAGTGAAAAAGGAGTCCATTTTAAACACATGGGCATGCTGGAATTGCCTAATTGCTTACCTAAAGAGAAGAGGTGAAGATAACAACTGCTTAATACTACATATACTATGAATCAGAACATGACAATTTTGTAGGCTCAGTTATAGCAAATTTCCTATATTTACAAGGGGCATGTAATCACATATAACATTTAGATGTTAAACAGAGTGCCACATATTTCAGAGCACTTCAAAAGGACAAAGTGTAATTATCTCAGCTTCACATCTGGAGAAAGGAAAGCTCAGACTGGGGATAGCTGGAAACCACCTTACCTCTTCGCAGCTGTCTGCAAGTGAAGCAGCCAGCCCATGCTATCCAAACTCCTCTTACAGAGAATTCAGAAAAAGATGTCATTTTTCTGCATGTGCCCTTCCCCTGACTCACCACACTTGGTCTCTGCAGTCTCAGAATAGTCTCTTACTTGGTCATGTTAGTGATAAAAATGTAACAGATAGCTATAACCATGGTGTGGTATCTTCTAAATGAAAGAAGCATTTCAGTGCCAGTAGAACAACTTAAGATAATTGTTCCTATTAACTGCTCAAGCTGCAGTGGCACCTAGCAAGTCCTTTATACCCCACAGGCACATTCCCCCACCCTCCTCCAGTGGTGTAACCCACCCTTCCTTTCCCATTGCCCACCCAGTAGCAGCCAACCCACAGCAGCTATTGCCTGATCTCGTTCAGCTGAAGATTTGCTGCTCATCCTCCAGCCCAGGAGAAAGGTTTCTGAGGATGCAAACCTCCCATCCTTCTCCAGTCAGGGTGGCTGGAGATGCCACAACATAGTCAAGGTTGTGCCCATTTACCCATCTGTCCTCTTAGAGTGTGGGTTGAGCTCTTCTTGAGCTCAACCTGGGGAAGGCAAGTGAAACCTTGGAGGCCAAAGCTCCTTGAGGCTTTCAAAGCATTCAGGGATTCAGCTGCACCTGCCATGCTGAGACAGGATCAATATCCTGTGGGAGTGATGAGCAAACTGTTCCCATCTCAGCTCCCCAGCTCTGGGTGTCTGGTAACAGCTGTGCAGGCCAGGTCTGTGACTGCTCCAGAGCTCCAATAATCCCCTCCTATTAGTCATTCAGAACTGCTGCGCCTAAAAGAAGCTGTAAAACACACACCAGCTAAACTGTTACTAACAGAGAAAAGCAGGATTATTTACCTAGGGAAAAAAATACACACAGTAATATGAAATGTGTTTACTATAAAATATTTTTTTTCTTTTTTGCTAAGAGTTCAATAGTTGGTTTTAGAGGAAACGTGAGGTCATTTGTGGGCCCTTGAGAGATGCAAATCAATAAATGGTGATTTTTTTAATGCTCTCATTATAAATGACTGGATGCTAACAAGGTCAAACTTAATCCTGTGCAGAGAGCCAGTGCAAGGGACATGAAGCATTTAGATCTCGCTTAAGCTCTGCTTTGAGAAGAAAATGTAGATATTCCTCTGTATTCTCAGTCTTTAAAAAGCGCCAACCTGCTGCTTTTTTTTGCAGTAATTGGCCCACGTACTCCATTGTTCATCTTGTAAGATGCCCAATGTGCTCCTTTGTGTTTTCAAGGACTCCTCTTACTCCTGACTCCGCAGCATGTGCGGCTCGGCTCCCGCGCCAGGGCTGGGTCGGGACGCGGCGTCCCAGGCAGGAGGAGCCGGGACCGCTGCCGGGATCCAAGGGCGGCTCCTCCGCCGCTAACCCGGGCTCGCTGAGCGGGGAGACCGCGGGAGGCACCCCATCGTTCCAGGACAGGGAGCAGCAGGAGCTGGCTGTGCTCGCCTGTGGAGCTCACTAGGTCACTGCTCCCACATCGACCGCTCCGAGCCAAGGTGCGCATCGAACCCATCCTGTGCTGGAGCCCGCGCCAACGATCGGGTCACAGAGCCTTGACTGGGGCAGGAGCGATTCGGAAATGGGTTCTGTGCCTTGCAGTACGCCAGCCGGGACAGCTAGCAAATTGACCACTTTCGTGCCTAAAAAATATCCCACATACCTAAAGTAATAAGGTTTTTGAAAGCATATTTCTGTATAAATCGCATTTTGTATAAATGTTGCCTTAGGTAAGGTGTTGCCTACAAAAAGAGGCTGATTTGCCTCTCAGCACATCTGCAGGGCTGGGTTTTTGACAGCAGCCACAGATGAGTGAGTTTGTCAGGGCAGGGGACAGCCATAAGCACATTGAGATCCCCCAAAGCCTCCTGGCGCTGCTGGAGCGGGAAGCAGCCCACAGAGAAAAAGGGCTAAATATGCAAACCAAAATATATTTTGTAATGATAAAGAAGCAACATTGGTGTCAGGAAATGCGAAGTCCAAGGATTTTATTTTTCTTTTGATTTTCTTTTTTTTCTCTTCCATTTTTAAAGTATGTCTAATGGTCCTGACTGTAAGTCGCAAGAAATAAGAACATTAGTCTTCATTCCCTACACATAAAATGCCTGACAGGGTTGTATCAAATAAAGAGTCCAATATGCTACTGTTATCAGTAAGTGACTTCAGCAGCTAATTAAATTCTCAGTTTCTAAATCCTGCTCATAATGTCTGCTGACAAAGACCAAAACCCCTGTAGTAATTTTGGCTTCTAGGTGAGGTAAGGCTGGGAAGGAGAGAATGCCAACTAACAAATTACCCAGGGAAGCAAGCTGGCAATCCACAGCTGACATCCATCATGTAAACCTCACTTTACTGTGTGAGCATAACAGGGTAGCTCCCTTCTGGATGCAAATCAGCTTCGTGGCCTTCACTGACTCCAGGAAGGCTGCCCTGCTTAAAGTACAAATCCAGACAGGTACAGCCCCTGGACCTCCTCTATAGGGGTGCTATACCCTATGTATATGATCCTCCCATGGATGGGTACATATATAAACATAGATATGTAAATATATATAAGAACTTCCTATACTATGCCTAAATACTCACTTTAGAGGACAATTAAATTGATCATGACTAGACAATAGACTCTAAGCCAGTTTAGCAGACCTATGAATGTACATATTGAAACATTTTTACTCACTAGAGCCTGCAGTATGTTCTTAACTCAGAGAATTCTCAAAAGAAAACCAGTATTTATTTAAAGCTAAACCTGGGCTGAAAAGCTTTGCTGGTTATAAATGGACTCATGAGCTGGGTTCTCTCAGACAGAGGGATGTTGTGTTCAGAAATCACTCAACACTATGGAGTGTGAGAAGAGATTTGCTTTCTCTGCTCTCTGAATTTCAGCTAGTGAGTAGCATCAGCAGAAGTTTGGTTCCCAAGAGCAGATGCTGGAGCCCATCACAGAGTACAGCTCCCTGCAGTGGGGAGCTGGAGAAGTGTGTCCTTGAAGGATGAGGTGTGGCCTTCAGACATGGTCACCTCCAGTCTGACATGCATTATTTTCATCCCTCATCTCTCACTCCACATAGAAGTTTCTCTCTTACATAAATCTTGGGAAGGACGACTTGCACCTGAAAGCTGCAATCTAGCTCCTGACCAGTCATTTTAAGAAAGGGAATATTCAGGGAGCAGATTTTATTTGGGGACCCAAAACCATAAGAATAAATAGTTGAATTTACCAGACAGTTTTTCCAGCCAATATAAGCTTTATTATGGAATAGCTTTAAACCTCTAGGCTGAGAGTGAGAGGTTTTAGGTGCAGCTTTGGAAGGTGATTTATGAATAGATTTATATGTTAATCTGTTAATAAAAAATGTTTCATACTGATAAAATATGTGACAACCAGGACTCCGTTATGAGCCACGTATTAAAGACTGCATCTGCTCTAGTAGAGGTCTTTTGATTATGTTTTTAAATGAGGGAACTGCATTGGCCTGAAAATAAAGAAATAAACCTTGTATCTAGAAATATGTGCTGCATAATTCAAACACTTATCTGGGAATCTGCAAGAAACAAATAATAAACTGCTTCTGGAAAGTGAAGCTTATTCCTGAACATTTCAAAATAGAGTTCCTGTCAGGCAACTCAATGGTACATAAAGATGGGCAAAGTATTCTTACTCTTTCCCAAAATTACTTCCCAAACGGGATTTTAAATTGGATGATAATCTTCACATTCCAACTCGATGGAAGAAATAAATACCTTCAGCAAAGTTGGGCCAGCCCAGCCCTAGGCTTGCACTGCATTTTCAATGCCTAATTTTCTCATGATCTTTGAAATGATATTTTGAAAAATAGGAACAGCTCTGGCTCAAGGATGTTTCAGCAAGGAAATCTGAAATACAGTACTTCTACCTCTCTTCTACTGGCAAACCCCACAGCACTGTATAGAGGAGTGCTGCAGCCATATTTCACATGTTAAACACCAGGCGGACAAACTGGGCAGATTAACTTTACCTCAGGCATACATGGGCAGAGCCAGCAGCACAAATTTGGCCCTCCAAGCCCAGTCTGGTGCCTATCCAGCAACTCTTGGGGATGAAAGATTTATCTAACATTTGCAAGTTTACTGATGAGTGTCAGGGCTTTATGAACATATTGTGAATCCTTAATATTTCTCAGTGAAGTATTTTCACCAGGAAAGATTACTTGAGTGACAATTTGTGCTGTAAACTATATTACTCACTGTTCCCTGTTGATTTTGTTTATCATATTTTATTCAACTATACAGAGAAAAACCAAGTTAAACTCTGCCACCTCTCCTCACACTTCTATACACTTACAGAGCATGCTTCTCATCAGCAGACAGAAGTGTGGCACTACTGAGCCCTAAATAAGTAGAAAATAATGCATTTAATGCTTGGTTTGATTCAAAGTGCAAAAGACAAAACCTGTTCCGTTTGTTGCTATGTGACATATTGAGGACTGATAGGCAAGTTTTATTATTATTAACTACAGTTTGTTGATACATGCTGTTGATTTACCAGTGATTATGCCAGAGAGTTAAAGATCCCTTCAGGGAGTAGCAGGGAGGGAAGTGTGTCTTCAGGAGCAGCTGTGCAGTTTAAGAGCTTCATCTCTGTAGCAGGGATGTTGCTGCTTCTTAGACCAAGGCAAGAAAAACTGGAGTAAAACCATCCTTATCAGAAATGCACTGGGCAGCTGGCTGCAGTTTATCTTCCACAGGACACTGTGGAAATGTTTTGCCTCTATTTCAGGTTTGAAAAAATGCTTATTCCAAAACTCTAACAATATCAGCAGAAACATTTATTTCAGTAAGGTTCAGATCACGATTTAAGAGCTGATACTGCCTCAGTATATTGATAAATTACTTTTAGCTTGGTTTTAAGTCTTATGCCTCAGTGGGACTGAGAAGTACATCAAGTTTTGCCCTACTGACTGGGTAGCACTATCCAAAGTGCCCCTGTGAATACAGGGGATCTTATTTAGAAATGTGGAGCCAAATTTCAGAAGCAAATGAAATTGAGTGTTCTGTAGTATTTTTGTGTTTTGCAGTGGGGTACCAGTAGATCTGTAATTGTAGACCTAGGTGCTACTGGACAGTTTGGAACTCCACAGGCAATCCTTCCTAATTCAGGTTTATGACTGCTGGGGAACTCACACACTCTCTGCACTTAATCCACTCTTCAATTTTTTTCCTTAGGAAAAAAAAAATTTAATTGTCAATTAAAACATATTTTGATCTCAATTTTTTTTTGTCTTTCTTAGGTGTAATAACTTATGGTTTCCAAATAGTTTTGCAGTTATATATTCTTTCACTTATTTATTATTTCACTTGCTCTTATTCTTTCATAGTCTGTTAAAACACAGTACAAACTCTTGAAGTGTTTTAAATACTTGAAACACTACTAGCCTGACATACCAGCACACAAACTTCACAGAGCTGCTTAAAAACTTTTTATAAGAGATCTTCCCTTAAAACAATTGAAACCAAAATATGTTATGAAATCCTAATATTTTCTATTACACTTACCAGATGAGAGTCCAGAAGGACACCTTAGATTCACAGAGAAGGAAAAGGAAAGGAAAAGAAGAAAGAGGAAAGGAAAATGAAAAGGAAAGGGGAAGGGGAAAAAGGATGCCCCAAATAAACAAGGACAATTGTTTGAGATGAGATAAATGCACATGTAAATGCTCTCTTTTGATGCAAGAAAATAACTTGACCCAGACTGTTTGCATGCCAATTAACCACATCTATCTCGTTCTCCTTCTGATTTTAGAAAAATGTCAGAGGCTTGCTTTCATCTAAGTGCAAAAAGATTGGAAATCTTTGTATCTCAAAAAGGTTGTAAAAAACATTTCCTACTCAGTTTAATTGAGAACTAAGAATCCAGGTAAAATCACAGTGAGCAGGGGGTAGGCACTGTACTGTGATTTATGAAATGCCAGCCAAATTGCCTGCTTCTAACACACACCCTAGAATAGCATTCCTTGCTAAGAAATCCCAATCAGTACTGTGAATTTTAAAAATTTTGCTTAAAGGCTTATGTTTTAAAATTACTCTTCCACCTACTCTATTAATTACCAACTCCAGTATAAAACTAACTTTTCTATGGCCTCACCATGAAAGCTGCAGATTAGGAACTAGCCTTGTTTCAGATCCATGCATAAATTAACCAGCATGCTCTCCAAGTGCACATCATTTAAAAGAAGTATTCTATAAAATGCCTGGTAACAAGAGTTTACAATACATGTAAGACAATCATTTAAAGATGGACATGAAAGAGAGGTTTTGTTTAAAAGAGATGCTAAAGATTTAGGGAAGAGTATCCATTTTAAAACTGAGCTTTTTGACTGCTGCAAGAATTTGAATGCTACATGCCAAAGTTTCCAATATTAACAGGTGTTTTTGGACACCCCACTCAAGATGCTGATTTTCAGTAATTCTTTAACAAGGTGCTTCAATTTTGGCAAGTAAAAGAGGTAGACAAAATCACAAATGATCCCCAAAATACCTGGGCCATAACTTCCGTATGGATATTGAAGATCAGCCAAAAATGTTTTACACAAAAGTATTAACCACCACAAAGGTTCTCATGCAACTAAAACTCATTTGGTGAAAAGCTTCACAGGTTCCAAATGAAATTTCTGAAACACATTTTGGAAACAAAGAGAGGATGAGGAAAAATCTCTGAGAAGTTGGGACATTTGGTTCTGTGGAGCAGGAAATGAGCTTGTTCTGTTTCAATTTTTTCCTCCACTCCCCCTACTAGTTCTCATGTAAAAGACTGGTGCCTTGGAGAAACAATCTCAGCAGAACCAAAAGAAAATTCTAAGTGAGGAGAAAACATCAACACATGGTAGAGCAGATGAGAGATAAGAAAGAAAAAGAATTGACCCCTTATTATAAAGGGGCCCAAGAGCTGACACATCCCAAAATCGACCTCTCTTCCTTCACTCTCCTGAAATCAAAATCCTTCAATAGGGTAGTGCTGTCTTTTTTACACAATTCTTAATCAATAACTTCCCAGTTAATACTAAATTTTGTCTTTTAGTTTACTGCAATTCCAAGAGAGTAACTTCCTATCTAAACCACGTGGCATGCCTCTTTCCCACAGGAACTGTGCAGCCTCAGGATACAGCACAAGAACACTTAGGAAAAAACAGCTTTATACTTCATCGAACCATGCTTAGAGGGGTACATTCCTCTCACTGCCAGGCTTTGTCCCACAGCCAACATATCCTGATGTCTCTCTCCATAGACTGTGCTCCTCATGTTTCTGCCCTCTTTTTGTGGAAGTACAAATGCAAGGGAGCAGATATCTGTCAGCACAAACCTGCACCATGAAGCAGATTTAGCACCACTGGCAGGATGACAATGAAGTCACATGAACAGAAATAAATCAGAATACAACTTCGAGATGAAAAACTATCCCGATTCAGGCCTGGCAAGATCCACACTGTATTTTATTTACAAGCAAAGAAGAGATACAAAATGCAAATTAATATTGTGATTATTTTTCGAAGTGCACTCTCTCCCTTATAGAACTAAATGCAAGTTCCTTGCATTTCTTGTCTCACTTTCTGATCTGACCTTTAAAATGATGCACAGTGAAGGGAAGGTGGTGCCTTTAAAAAGCATCATGAGCTTTATGGAGACAAGCCAAGCAGCTACTTAGGCAACCATTAGGTTGGGAAACAATCACTTCCATCATTCCCAACACGTGTGTCAACATAATTCCATGCTCTCTTTGTCATGCAAAAAGTCTTGGCAAAGTAACCGGATACACCCAGAAAGCAGGAGCGAACTAAGCTCATTATGTTAACCGGAGATCCCACAGCAACCTCCAGTGCCATAGAAGGAGACTTCCCATGTTTTGCAGTGTAGAAAAGGAAACTCACTGCACTGAAGAGAGCCAAGCCTGGCTTCAGAAGTGTGTGAGGGAGATTCACAATTGGGTTTTGTGGAAGGGGATCCCTGACAAGCAGCAGAGGCTGTGTCAGGCTGTGTGATAACAGGCATTGCAGAAGGTATGACACCTCTCATGACTACGAACTTCCCTCTCCTGTGTGCTCACTGGAAACCTTCCAGCCATGCTAATACAGCTCTGCAAAAGGGAAGGCACTGCCAAATGGGAGTAGCAGCTTCTCTAACTCTTTATTGTTGTCATTAGTAACTCTGGACTTTGTTTTCCTTTGAAAGGAAGATTCAATGCATTTTACAACCATTAAACATCTTTTCTTCTCTCCATCTATACTTGTAACTCTTACAAACAGCAAAAGGCTTGTGCACATCAGAATGGCTGGCAGTACTACTCTAATGGCTTTTTTGTGTGGTCAGGTACAGGAGCAAGGCCTCTCAGCCTGTCTGAAAAAATGCTGAATACTTCTTTGGTGATCCAGCAACTACAGAAGATGGTAAGTATCCCAAAGCATAAGTGTTAATTTATTTAAAGATAAGCAGCTGGTGTTTTCATTAACAATTTTTGCTGCATCCTTCAATTCCAGATTCAGTGCAGTGAGAGTAAAGTCCCAATAGTGCTGGATATTTTCAAGTGCTTTCAAACTTCAGCTGCTTTACCTTGGTAAAGGCAATGGTAACACACATTTCTCAACCTGTTTTGCCTCTTGAATGCTTGCAAGTCCAATCATGGTTTTAGTAATGCATTCAACAAAACATAGCTCCTCAACAATCCATGTTCACAAAGGCCTGCAAGGGCTAAAATGAAGATGGATGAGACTAGTAGAACATTCTCCAGCATGTTGCTGACATCTCCAAAGAATGCCAAGGATTTCTATTGATTGTTCTGTTTAAGCCTGTATCAGTCGCACTACATGCTTTCCTCCTTAAGATGCCAAATTTTTGGCAGATGCCATTACCACCCAAATTCTTGAGAATCAAAACCAGACTGCACCATCCAAGAGGGCAAATGTAGCAGAACCCTTCCCCCCACCATTATCACTGGAGTGGGAATAAGCATTTGGTTCTGACTCTGTCTTCTCCCTGCTCCACCACTTTGGGCAAATTTACACTATATAGGCTTCTGAAAATGTACATCAAATATTACAGAACTTTCATTAATAAGTCAAATAAAAGAAAAGAGTAAAAAGTGAACATACCTGAATAAGAGAAACGTTGTGTAGACTAAGTCTGAAGAGGTAGTTCCTGCATGAACAAGCAGAAAAATTACAAACTATTAGGCTACCAAGGAAGGAAGGGAAAAAAGCAAGTAATTAAAGCAAGTAATAGTTTTTGGTCATTCATGTCTACAAACAAAAGGTTTTCCTGGACTCCTCTCCACAGAATACAAAAGCAGTTATATGCCTGTTCACTGACTTGTTCATCAGTATCTTAGTGAACCTGGTAACAAAGTTCTGAGCAGGTCCTAGTATTAAATATTCCAGAATACATACTGAGGAACCACAATGAAATCCCATCCACAAAGGACCATTTGCAAACTCTCAGCAGGCTTTAGTTGAAGTCCGTATGGGCTGCAGTCATGTTTTTACTGAATTCTGAGAAAACTGGGATTGGATAGAAGCCAGCTGGAGCAGAGCTGACTTCCTACTATGCTCCCCCAAGCCTGTTCTTGTGGGAATTCCCATTCAGGACTTCGTGGAAGAGAAGAGAGCAGATACTTCTCAGTGGAATCTCTCTGCACAGAAAATCAGCAGGGAAATCAAGGCAGTGACTGCAGATATTCCCAATCCTCCTGTCATCGTCTCTTCACAGGCAAAGCAAGGGAATTCCTGACAGAAGTCACTGTAGCATGAGATACCACATATCAGCTGAGCTCCTGTCACCCTTCCGAATGTTCATATCCCATCACAAATAGGAGGCAACACATATTTGCATAAACATCTATAGATAAGGCTTAACAGGATTTATCTCACATTTTTGCTTGCTTAGGCAATGCAGTTACCAGGAATCAGCTGACATATTAAGTCATACAGACTGGATTGTGTGCTTGAGGCTTTTGGCCACATCTAACTTAATTTTTTTGCATCCCATCTGTCAGAAGGTCTAAAGAGCTGTAATCCTTTTCCAACATCACTGACACCACAATCTCCCAGAGAAAACACATTTACATCATACAAGGTGAATTGAAACATACTTCTGGAAGTGGCTCTTTTTAAATGGTAGAAAGTGCAGCTTTGATGCTATAGGTTCATCTGCTCTAGAAATGCCAGTATACAGACATTCCCCCTCCTAGTGAAAATGCAAGTTCAGTTACCCCAGAGGAAGGATCTTATAGTGATGAAAAGGTCCTAAGGACTCTTCTGAAGAGCCTTCTGTAGGGTCAGTACAGCAGCACACCCTGACCAGGCAAAAAAAGTCATTCAAACTTTGATAGTGAGAGATTTATATTGGGTCACAATAACCACGACAAGGCTTGAGCAATTTTTCCTCCTTCTGTTATGTATCACTTGTGTACCAGCTAAGTCATAAGCAAAGAGTTGCCTGTGTAGTTGTCCCAGTTCTATAAATACATCAAAAGCTCTCAAATGCTGCTGACTGTTAATAAAGAAGGATGGGAACAAGGATGATGGGGAACTTGGGAAGTGAAACTCCTGATACCAAATCTTCAGCTGATATAGCTCTGACTTGCTCTTGACTTGCACCATTGTATTCTGTACTGGGACTGGTTACCCCGAGAAGAATGAAGGCCAATAGCAATATCTGAAGTAAATAGATCAGTGATTATTATACCTCCTGTAAGTACACAGAGAAGTATACAAACACACACACAGAAGAAATCTCAATCCTTTCTCCTACTTCTGTCACTGAAGATCCATCTGTTCTTTTGTACAGTCTGAAACCCTATTCTGTCTCAAAGGGCTGCATACTTTCCCCCAAAAAATTGTTAACTCTTTAGCATCAGACTTAAATAAAGGTGCATGCAGCAGACCAGAAGCACTAACCTACACACAGCTAAAACTTCAAACTGAAGCTAAACTCTCATCCAGTGACAGATCTGACCACTCCCTTGGAACGCCACATACCTACTCACACCAAAATATTAATGCAACTCCAGGACATGAGATATCATGGAATAAGCCTTCTGCTGGGAAAGGCCTCCAATCTTACAATACCCTCAGGAAAAAAGTTCTCATAACTAGAGACTTGAAGTTTCTCTCCTGTTGTTAAGCATGCTATTTAAATGCATTGATTTTGGAAGTCTTATAATGCAGATTTCAGCTCCTTGTTCTAGGCTTGCAAAAAGCTGGACAGTTTGACTAGGTAATAAGTTTTAATATTAGGGTTTTTTTTTTTCTTCCCTGAAAGCACTGCAGAGCAAATTCAACCAAAATATCTTTAATGAAAGAGACATATCCAAAGGACACAATTTTCATTCCACTCAGCAAAAACAGATGCAGACAGGGATAGTGTCCATTTCAATATAGCCAGTCTGTTCTCTCAGTGACTGCTGTGTAGCACCTGCACAAAGCCACTCAGGTGGCTGAGACCTGAACCAGGCAGGAACATAGTGCTAATGTGAATAGTACAATGATCTTCCAAAAGCTTTATACTAACCTTAGCTCTCTAAGTCTGACCTTGAGGCTTTCTTACAAAAAGGAAGGTTTCCCCCTGTTTTTTATCAGCTTGCCTCACCTGGTGAAGCACAGGCACTGGCAGTTTCTTTTTGTTTGTTTGATCCTTCTCACATCTTACCAGCAGCAATACAAACACCTGTAGGCAAACCAGGCTATCAGACACCTCCTGACTCCAGTTGACCTGCCTAGCTAGAACTGACTAATCCTTAATTAATAACATGCTCTTTTAACCATACTTGCTATGTAAAGCCGTACCAGGAGTAAAATGCCAAAGGGAAACATCTGCTGAATCAGACAGTGCCATTTTTATGAATTGCATTTTAACTGCAATTTCAGTCCAAGAATGAGCAAGATCTCTGAATGACAGGCATGGTTTATTGTAGCTAGAATTACCCCATTTGTGTCCTTTTTTTCTGCTTGTGTTTGAAGTTATGTCTGTTTAATACCTTGCTGAACTATAATTTAGAGCAGCTAAAGGAGTATGATTAAGAAGTATATGAGAACACTGAGATCTCCACATGAATGCATGAGGTACCTTCTTGGTCTTTTTTTCTGTCTTTTTCTTTCCCTCCCATCTTCTCTTGTAAGTGAATGCTGGTTAATGCCTTTCTCTCCTAAATTAAACCCACTGGACTAGGCCAGAAGAGCAATTGCCTGGTGCAGCCAGGATATTCTAATATCCTCCTGCTTCTATATGAAAAGCTGGTGCACAAATTTGGAGGGATAGGACAACCTTCTTAATTGCTCTCCTAAAAGGTCACACAATTTCACAGCATTAAACCCAAGCTTTGTTTTACCCAAGATTTGGCTGCATTTCAGCCATCTCCACGGCAAGTGACTACACTCCTCTGAGTACTCTGGGACAAATTACATTATGCCTCAAGCTACTAATTATTATTACAACTAACCTTATTTTTCATAAACATCAGTGCCTTTCTGAAAATGCCCATGTTAAACAGTAATGCCCTGAAGTTTCAGGCAAGGCTGTGGTTTTGTTGCATTAAGACACAGAGTGGGTTGATGATGGTTCCTTTGGAGATTGATTCCCAGCCAATGCCTGTTCAAACGACCTGAGGGCAGATCCTCTCTGTCATCTCTGATTGCAGTGGGTTATTATTCCCCAGCTCAGATATACAAAGTTAGCTTCTGTAAAGACTGTCCTGCTCTATAAAACCTAGGCTTAAAGAATTTGCCATCTGAATGTATAGAGAAGAGAGAAAAAGATACATGACTCTCATTTAAATTCAAAGCACAGATTGAGCAATTTAGCCAACATCACAGAACATATCTGCAGCCCAACCAGGAGAAGATTTCCTGGACCATTACTTTATGCCCTAGTTAGGAGAATAACTCGCACCCAAAGTTGGGGTACAACATGTAAACCTGTGCTGAAGTGTCATTTACACTCATGAGTAGATGTTGAATTGCTTTCTTAACTGGGAGCTCTATCCTGAGTTCATATGAACAGAGTCAAGCTGCAGCAGAAATCCTTTAAATGAAAGTATTTGTTAATTGGCTTCATAATTTGTATTTGGCTGCTTGTAAAATGATTAAGTGCTCACTGTGCCTGGTACCACAAAACACATACCAGAGCAGCAAGAGAGCAGCTGAGATGTGATTCAGGAAAGGGTGTGGGAGAATATACCCACTTAAATCTGTTTGCCATGAAATTTCCAAGTCAAATCTGCTTATTAATTATTTATTTCATGTAGCCAATAGCACCTTGGGTGAACTTTGTAACATGGTGCCCAGGCACTTGTTCACACGTTGCCTGGCCTTGAAACAATTTCCTTTGAAGGCAGAGCACTTTGGCTATGATGCCACTGAGCAACAGAGATATAAGACAAATTTAAGCCTTTCCATTGGGAAGCCACATAATAAGAGTGCCTGAACAATAACAGAAACCCTTCATCTTAGGAACTCTGAAACCATAAGCAGTACAACATGCTTCAGTCACTCATTCAGGACTCCTTCTCAGCGCCTCTTTTCAGGCATCACATCTGTCAGCACTGTACTGGCTGATTAAAAGGTGCTTCCTCCTAATTAAGAGAGAGCAGCTTTTCATTTCTGCTGTGGTAGATCAAGAGGAACATCCCTGCAGCTGATGGACTGATCATTTATAAATAAAAGGCTATCCTAGCTTCAGATTTTTTTTTGCTATTTAAATGAGGCAGGCTTGTTCACATTTCCTAACTCCTCACACACCAAATAGGTAAGAAAACCTCTCTATATTTCAGAATAACCTCTGCTATCAAATTTGGAGCCATGACAGCCCACATGCTGACCATGACCAGAACCTCTCAGGACTTGGATATGCACACAGAAATCAACAATATGCTGCCTTAACTCAG
The DNA here is from genome assembly GCA_013400575.1 of Peucedramus taeniatus. Taxonomy (NCBI): domain Eukaryota; kingdom Metazoa; phylum Chordata; class Aves; order Passeriformes; family Fringillidae; genus Peucedramus; species Peucedramus taeniatus. The sequence goes on from WBNO01006309.1 coordinate 166,061, forward strand.
CTGGTTATCAATACATGTTACATCTGCTCATTTGTTGCTACTTCCCTACACCTTATAGTAGGTGTGAGAAGTTTCCCCCTTCTTCCTTACAGGGCAGTCTGTCTTAAGCTCCCTCTCTTTCTAGGCAATTACTCTGCAAGTAGAAACAAAGCCAACAGAAGCTGATAATAATGTTTGATCATGCATAAAAATACACGTTGAGAGAATGTTGTGGTTTAACCCCAGCCAGTAACTACCATGCAACCACTCGCTCACTCCCACCCTCCTCAGTGGGACTGGGAGGAGAATTGGGAAAAGGTAAAACCCACAAGCTGAGATAAAAACTATTTAATTATTGAAACAAAGTCAATTGTTGTTGTTGTTGTTGTTCTTACAATAATAATAAGAAGAAAGAGGAATAAAGCCCAGTTTTCACAGGTGCTGCACAATAAACTTGCTCACTCCCCCCTGCCTGATGCCCAGCCCGTCCCCCAGCTGCAATTGGCCCCTTCTGGCCAACTGCCCCCAGTTCATGTACTCAGGCAAGATGTTCCAGGGTATGGAATATCCTTCTGGCTAGTTCAGGCCAGATATCCTGGCCACTCTTCTGGCTTCTTGTGCATCTGCCTCCCCAGAGCATGGCAAACTGGAAAGTCCTTGACTTAGCATAAGCATGGCTTAGCAAAACCTATAACATCAGTGTCTTACCAACCTTATTCTTATACTGAATCCAAACCACAGCCCTGTACCAGCTATGAAGAAGAAAATTAACTCTAATCTAATCAAAACCAGGACAGGGAAAGTTGAAGAGAACTGAGTGAAGAATTACTGTCCCTTTTGGGAACTAATATTGCACTGCTCCTATCATGCAACACAGCCTGGGTGAGGTACTGGAGCCTCAGATAGGCTCATGGTGCTCTAGGAAGAGGTTCCTTGTGTAAATAAAATAAAATAGACTATTTCAGTAGAGAAATGCTTCCTAATGTCCAGTAGAACCTTCTCTGTCACACTTTTAAACCATCCCAGTGCATCCTATCATTGGATGCCAGGAAGAAGAGATCTGCATTTCCCCCTCACTTCCTCTCCTCAGGGTGGGACTCTGCTGCAGTCAGGGTCCAGAACTGTCACAGAGTAGATAATAAGAAAAATAATTAACAGAACAGGGTCCTTTGGGTGATATGAAACAAGACACAGAATTATGCATAAGACAACCAATGCTCCCTTCTGGCACTCCTGGAAGCCACGTGCTGGGGCTGAGCCTCGGGCTAGGAGCCAGCAACTCCTGTCAGCTCTTCCTATCTTTGCTCCTGGAGGCCTTAGATATACTTTGTACTTCCACACTACATGACAAACACAGCTTAGTCATGCTTCACAACTCCCAAGGAGCTGGTTAGTATCATTCCCCCCTTATACTAATGGAGAAAATGAGCCAGAGAAAGGTTAAATGACCTTCTCCAAAGCACACAGCAAGCCAGTGATGGAATCAAGATCAGACCCCAGGGCTCTTGGCTACCAAATCTCATGCTAGATTAATGCACAGTGCCTCTGTGCAGGTCCAGCTGTGGCTGAACTTTTCAGATGGTTATCCACATTTCGGAACTAGCCAACCATACCAAGAAACCCAGCTCCTGAAGGATGATTCTGGCCTTTGCTTTCAGAAGGAGTTAATTACATGCCTGGTCCAGAGTGTGATGTGACAATCTGTTTGCAAATGTTACTCCAGTGGTTCCATTTAAAGCTTCTGGCAATCACTTGCTGGAGAAAAGGTGGAGGACCAGCAGCTACCCTACAAGCTGGATCCTTATTCACCAGTAATTTTGTTTCTATTGAAGAAAAACTTGTCCAATACATCACTCTTCCTCAAAAATCAATAGATGTACAACAGAGAACCATACTAAATGGCAGACAGTAATATGATGCAGTTGCCGTATGAAGCATTGCTTTTCCCAATGCAACTTTTCTCGGTTATAAATTCAGCTGGAGCTAGAGAAACAAGCTCTTAGAAGAGGATCCTTATGCAGGCAGCATATCATTTGTATTTAACAGCTTCCAAATCAAGCCAGGGGCTCAGCTACTGTTTCTGTGTTGCACTGAAGCCCAGTTAGTACTTCTCTGTGGAAACAAGGATGAAATTCCTCTATGTTGCATTCAGTGGAGAACTACCATCAGCTTTAATGGCACAGGGCACATAGCATAGCCATGCTCCTCTAGATGCTGTATATTCAGGGCCAACTCTAGGAAGAGTCAAAAGAGGCAGACACAGCTGCAGAGCAGGCAGGACAACAGCAAAGCTGAGGCACACTTGGGCTATGCCAATATGCAGAAATCTAGATGGATGGATGCTGCTGGGGAAGGGAGAAGCAGAAAGGGGATTGGCCTTTGAATTGACAGCCTTGTCCCCTCTTCCATCAGCTTGCAAAGGGAACAGCAAGCTGGCTCTGATGTCTCTGGCCCTTCTCTTTCCCTTTTCTTCTTCAGGGCAGGAGAGGCAAAGCCTCACTGCAAAGTGATTCCACATCCTTGGGGGTTATAGTGTTTGCTATGCTCCAATTCAATTCAAAGAATGGGAATTGGGATTTTTTTCTGTAATATTGTTGGAATATATTTATCAAATGAGGGTTAATTTCTGCTTTTTTGTTTTGTTTTGCTGTATTTTCTTCCCTCTTTTTCACTAGATGAGTTTCTTTAAAACCCTAGAGAATTGAGACAAATTTTCAAAGCGCATGTGTGGGTTTGTTCTTATTTTCCTGGAAGAGTAACTCCATCTCTCAGACCATCACATATTATCCCACATGCCACCTCAAGTCTTTTTTGACATGTGGCTGACAGCTCCTCTCTTCCTCTCTTATCCAGCTGCAGTCACAGAGCACTTACAGCACCTTGATATGGCCCCAAGACACACAGAGACCTTTGCCCCCCTATTTGCCCATCATTTCAGTAAGTCACAACATAAAATTCCTCTTCTTCTGATGCACTGATTATTGTTCAAATCTTCCCTGGCAGCCTCCCCACCTGCCTACTTAGGCTGATAAACATCCTCAGTTCTATAGATGTATTCAATATGACTTGTATGTAAATACTGATAGACTTGGCTGGTGGGATTAAATTATTGCCCAATGATCCCTTCTCTGCTGGGTTTTTATACCTTTGCAGTGGCACAGAACAGTAGGCTTAACACCTAAACATCTGGATGTAAAATGGTATGCAAACCACTGTGGTGAGCTGTGCCATATAAAACTGACATATCTCTACCTTAACCAGAGCAAGAGAAAGTATTATCAGCAATGCAGAAGAAAATTACTCTGCAGCCCCATTTTGTGATGCTGTAAAACACATTATGTCCAAGTCTCCAAGGCTTTTGCCAAAGTATCCTGACCTTGTGTTTGCACCCATCCCACTCTCAGAAACACAATCTTCAAACTTAATTATTCTCAGTGCATTACTAAAGCAAGCGAGCCTCTCATGGGTGGCTGCTTTCGTGATAGGGTATCACCAATTTTCATTTTATCTGGAATATGAGATATTTTTCTAGTGAGGCCTGCAATTTGCTGTGTAAAGATGCTTCCTATCAGTCTGTGCTGCACGAAGATTGCCTTTCACACAGCACTGGCTGTGCAGGCACTGGCTGTGAAAGTGCTCAACCCCACAGCAACGCTGAGGTCACTTGCAGAGAGGTGGATGGTGCTGCCTTGCAGGCAATTTGAAGGACCAGCTGTTTTCCCTGCTGACAAAGATGACAGACCAGAGACTGCCACTGCCTCACCCTCTTCTCCACATACAACATTAATGTGCAAAACTGCCCCTTTGCCCTCCTACAGCTGCAGCTTCTTCTGCACATAGATCCCTTCCAACAACCTGACAGTGTTGCAGTATAGAATTTCACTTGATTTATTTACTCTGAGTTAACAAAAATTCACATTCTTTGCTTGAAAAGATGCACAAATTTTAACTAAGAAAAAAAAATTACACTTTGAACAAAATTTGGGCCAGGCTTTAAATCTCCCAGAATCCCATAATTACAAAAACTGTCCTTCATCCTTTCCACACCTTTTCCCCTCCTCCCCAAGGGGTATAAGTCAGGGACAGCATAGATTTAGGGTATGCCAAATTCACACTGGTTGCAGACCAGCAGAGGAAAGCAAACCCTATAGGTAAAAACCAGACACCCCAGTGAGGCTTCACCCTCCACACTTTATACAAGGGCTGAGCTGACCTCACCTGGCAGAGTATCAGAGAGGAAAATCTCCCTTTGAACTATCTCAGGCTCAACCAGAGAGGTTAAAACCTGCACTTTAAATCACACTTTTGTTCCCTTTGTAAAGAAAGTGTGCACCCCAACTATGGATTTAACTAGCTGCAGTGTCTAATCACAGCTTTCTCACCTTCACCACATTCTTTACGTCACAGGTCAAGCAATATCTTCAAAAAAAAAGTGGTCTTTTGAAAGTTTCTGTTAATTTCAGAGACTGATTTGGGTTTTTTTCCCCCTCACATCACCATATTATCTGCCCTTCTCCAGTCTATGATACAAGGATGCAACTTTAATTAGAGCATTCTTTTGTCTGATAGGAAAAATCACAGCGAGAAGGAAGGCATTTGTTTCTCTCCATTTCTCTGCACTAGTGCTTTCAGCTGCTCACCTATGATCTGGATATAATCAAAAACATTATCATGCTCTTTGCTTGCTCATGTCCTCATTAATACCTCTACTGGCAAGGTAATTTCTCAGCCCAATGTGACTTAGCGGGGGGTAAAGCTGGCCTAAGACTGTGCAAAAATAGCGCAAAGCCACCAGAAATGGTTCAGTCCATTTATTTCAGAAAAGTATTGAGAAAAATGCTGTAATCAGATGCTAACAGGGACAANGGAAAATAAAAAAGAAAAAAAGAAAAGTATTGAGAAAAATCCTGTAATCAGATGCTAACAGGGACAAATGGCACACCATTCCTGGCTGTTTTAGGGCGAGCCTGTGGACTACATAACTGTCAGCTATGCCCATTGGTTGTGCCCAATATTGACTTGTTTGCATGTTAGTCTCTCCGTGCTATATTAGACTTGACTTTTCTGGCCATGCTGAAGCCACACTTTCCCAGTGTGAGTGTATGGGATTCAGGCTTTCATGAACATTTTTCATCTTTGGAGAAGCAAGGCTGAGAGCAAGTGATTAAAATACCAAGTGGAAATACAAGAGTAAAGGGTCCAAATTATACCTCTGCCATGGATTTTTTGAGCCCAAAGAAGAACTTTGGCTCTGCCCACATTAGTCAAGACTGAGGTTGTGCAGACCTTGACTGGTATCTTCAGAAAGTGCAGGAGCAGCTGTGCTAGGCACATCACTGTACTGCTTTTCAGATATGCTACATATTCATGTGCCACAACATCAGAGACTTTTCACAGGACAGGGTGGCTCTTAATCCCTCTTGGCCTTGGATTCCCATCTATAGTGTGAAATTATTAGTGCTTTCTTGCCTCACTGAAGCCCTGTGAGAATAAATGTTGGTGAGGGGCCCTGATCATTTAGCAATAGAAAGTATTGCTGACAGATTTTATACTCTGTGGATCTCTGGAACTACTCTGACCCAACTGCTGCCACTGAATTGCCTGGTTTGCAAAATGTTTTTTGCCTAGATGACATTATCTATGGAGACTTAAGGGTTTAGTGGCAGCCCAGATGTGGACAGGATTGAAGGTGCCCTAGGGTAAGAGTGATATTTTCTGACAGGCACAGGTTTTGAGCGTTTTACTGCAGTGCTCTGGAGCTTTCTGTCAAACAGGCAGGAAAGAGCCTATGTCCAGCCACAAATCTGTATGTAACCTAGTGCCTGACAGACTAATCAATCATACACTAGAGACTTTCAATAAACTCAGGGTGCCAAACCTTCTGGCTGAGGGTCCTAGAATATATTTACAATTTGCCATATTTCTGCAAGCTGCAACTTGAAGGAACTCTTTTGGGACATCAGTCATTCTACTCAGCCTTCAGCTCCTAAGCCTGCATGATCCAGAGCTTTTTTAATGCTTTTACACAGCCATAAGCATAATAGTCAGAAAAGGGTGTGCCTAAGCTGCCATGCTTCCCCTAAAACAGCACTTGAAAATTCATACAGCATCTTCCCTGCTCCCCAAACTAACCATATTGATGCTCCATCCCTGGAAGTGTTCAAGGCCAGGTTTAATGGGGCCCTGAGAAACTTGATCTAGTGGGTGCCATATTTGTCCATGGTGGGAAGGCTGGAACGAAATGATCTGTAAGGTCTCTACCAACCTAAGCCTTTCTATAATTCTGCAATGTCTCTTCCCTTGCACCTATCTACTTGGCAATAACAGGCACATTCAGATCAGCTCTAAATCAAGTATGAAAATCACTTTTGTCCAGCATCAAGACTTGCATCACCAGCAGCTAAGTAGTTTTACATTTATTGCTGAGAAGTCTGGCAGTCCATAATGACGTGCACTTTACTTGCCAGTTCTGAGTCCTCAATGCAGCTTTTGCTCCCTACTCTCTGCCTCTGGGCTCTTGTTGGTAACAGCCAGTTGTGACAAGGGCTCCTGAGCTGCATTTCCCTGTGCCACAGCCACGGGGGATGGTCCTTTCCCATCTCCTGATGGAGCTGACAGCCCTCTTGGCAGGCAGAACTGTGAGGGCTTCTGGCCATGGTGCTTTCTGGCTGGTTTTTCTCTGTAATACCTCCACTCACTGTGAATGGCTGACCCTCATAGCCCTGCCTCCTGCATCTGCAGCCTCATCAGGCTACAGCCCCGAGCTCACACCCCTGCAGTTTCCTTCTGGGAAAAGTCAAATGTTTCCCTTAGGACTTCTCAGCCAGTCTCTGTACAGTCATTTGTTTGGGTGCCATCCTCCTGTTGTCCAAGCTGTTTCCCTTCAGCTTGCTGTTGTGCCAGATTGTCACACGGTGTCTCAACCACCCTCCTTTACACCTTTTATGTTGTCCTCGCCAGGGAGCTCTTGTGAAGCATGATTTTTGGCCTACTTCCAAGCAGGATCTTTCACTTTACTGGCTTCTGTCTGTGCCCAGCCAGCAATGAGAGTCTCAAGGAGTAAGGCTCCTTGAGGAGGTGGAATGTCACAGCTATACCATGTTCCTCCTCCACAAAACTCACACTTCCCGGGGCCTGGGCACCCTGCCTACAGCACAGGTGACACAGCAGAGCACTGCTTTTCCAACAGACAGGTGAAATCTGTCCATATTTTCAATTTGTGACCATATTTTCAATTTTTTTCTCACTAACAATAAGGTCTAGATTATAGTTTTTCGTCCCATTAAAGTAAGCTCAAATGGCGATCATTTGTGCTCAAGAGCTGAAAAAAGCAGCAAATATTTCAAAACAATCACTCATTCACAGAAGAAAAACAGTACATTAAAACACTAACACTATATATCCAAAACAAAAACAAAACATGCGAACTGTGAGGTTCAAAATGAAGGTTATGAATTTTTGAAATGTGTGTTTTTATACTTAATGAAATGTGACTCATAATATGGGTAGTGTAGATTTACAATGTTCTAAACTATTCATATCCTTTCTCGCAAGCGTTTGGATTTTACAAATGATGTGACAAGTAAATACGTTGCTTAGAAACCATGGTGGGCTTTTGAAACTAATTCTTTTGTTTCTGGGTTTTTAACTTGGCAGGTGTTTGGTGCAGTGGAGTTATCAAACTCCTCTGGTTTACTCTCAGACAGCACCAGTCATTTAAGGAGGGCTCTCAGATAAGGATAAAGCCTAAAAATCCGAGGCTCATGTTATTCCAGCTCCCTGTCTGCATGGCATGCCCTCAATACCTCTTACAGTTTCAGTCACACTGTGTCCAATTCCTGAAACCAAAAACTCTTGTGAACCCCCGGGTTTTCTAGGAAGTATTTTCTATGAAGCTTTGAAACACAGGACGAACTAAGCCAAAGAGATGCTGTGGTGAGGTCATACTGCTTTTAAATAGAGACAGACAGAAGCAGTCTGAAATAATTTATAACTCTATCATCTAAGAGAATGATGTTAACCAGGAAATTGAGAAGTGGGAGTACTTATAAACGCTACCCTGATCCCAAACTCCTTCCACAACCCCAGAATAGCTGGCATTACTACTAGTATGATCTACAGCAGCACATTTAAACATGGTTAACATTTAAATTTAGGTTTCATAAATTACACCCTGCAGAGATGGATAGAGACAGCTCCTATCTCTTTGAGGTATTGTTTCATTTGCAAATTCAAGCAGATGGTGCACGAGCAACTAATGACTCAAAAAATCACCCCTAAAAATAGTCCAGAACAAGGTGTGGATTTATCAGGGAAGGAGGGAACAGAAAATGCTTTACTTCCCCTTCCCATTTCTCAGGCACAGCTCTGGGAGCTCAGTGCACCCGGAGCTGTGCAGCACCAAGGACCCCATCCACACCCCATTTTCAAGAATCTTCCTGTCACCTTCCACAGGGTGGAGTTGAGATGAGGAAATGGGCTCAGCACTCCTCACTTTCTCCACACCAAGCATGTGTATCCGACCAAAAAAAAAAAAAAAATACCCTGGGAAATGACATCTTCATTAAATGTACCCTGCACCGCTCAGCGCAGCCGTGCGGCACCACTGAAACTTTCAGTCTCCCAGTCAGGTGGATAGTACTTCATGAAAACTGACTTTTCCAAGCAAATTCTATAAATACTTGTCACTGTTTCCTCATGAGGCCGTACCCTGCAATATAGTGTACCTCTCTGGGAAGGCAGCTTTGCTGTCACTCCCCTGTTTGTGATGATGTTGTACCCCTGTCTAAACACACTCGTACAGACTCTCAGGGAGGCAGAGAGTCCCTTCAGGATGTGCTGTGGGGTTTGAGGAGGGGTGAGGGACTGCGTGGGGGAAACCTGCTGTGCAGCCCAATTATGTAAACCACAAATTCCTCAGAGCACCGTGCCTGTGCAATGCCTGGCAGAAGGCACTGTTCACAGCCATCCCCAAAGCAGTGCTGTTCTGAAGTAATAAATATTAATAATTTCTGGTTAAAGATCCCAGCACAAGTAAAGCCTCAGCTTGAAAAGTAAAATGTTTCTGTATGAAAAGCAGGAGGGCCTCTGGCAATTTGAACAGCTACAGGAAGGTAAGTGTTACTATTTACTGCACATATACAGGCAGAAAATATATATTAAATCACACTTCAGTTGTTTCTCTGAAGCATAAAACTCTCCTTCTGCTATGTATCTTGCTCTTTTCTCTTGCTCGTACCATGAGTTCTTCCATCTCTGCTCCTCATGTCCCTGTCCTCTACTGCTGAATACACTGGGAAGAAGGCACTCTCCCTCCATTTTTGTTAATAGCAGACTGATACCACAATGTTCTCTGATTCTAAGTGTTATACTTTAAGTGATTTGTTAGACCATGCTTAGTATCTTTATTTTTTTTTTTTTTGGTTGTCTTATCTGTTTATTATGCAATAAAAAATAGTTGTTGTTGGGACTCATGATTCAACCACTTCTGACATATATTATTTCACTGAAGCACAACTCTTTTCCCATTACAAATGCAGCTCTAAATTTGTAAGACCTTGCCTGTGCTTATGTGTTTCCTCCCTCCTCTTGTGACATCCTAAATAAAAATAATGTTTAAAAATAAAGGAAAATATATGATAATTATATACAATGGGCCAGAAGAAAGAGTTGCATCAGAACCCATTGGGTGAGGATCTGAATACAACAGGCAGGTGAAGCAAACAGGCTCTGAAGCGTATTCTGAGAGAAGAAAGCAACCATTCACCTTGGCTTTATCACTTACATAAAGATGTGTAGATGAACCTGGTTCTGAGCAAAAGTCTCGCCATGGCAAATAAACCATAAAGTCAAATTCTTTGCTGGCAGAGGGATGATGCAGAATGATTTACTGTAGCTCTTCTAACATTCACAATACTGAGTGAGATGCCAGCATTCTGCTTCATTAACCAGTCATGTTGATTGCATCTTTTTTTTTTCTTTTTAATTCTAGTAATTTTCTCTTCTTTGCAATTATACTAGATGTCTAAATCCCCCTACATAAATTATAGCTTTCTTTTCGAGGAGGAAACTGGCCACACAAGCTGGATACACACTCTCCTCTGAAGCCAGAACCTGAAGGGAAGGAGCTTGAGCAGCAATCCTTGACTCATCAAAAGATTATCTTTACCTTGCTCCCACAATGAGCTGGTTCCTGTTGGCATCCAGTGCAAGCTGTGAAAAGTCATGCACACCTGGATAGGTGAAATTCGACACCCAGGGCTTCAGATCTGCAATGAAAACGAGAAAGCAGAAAACAGTAAAGCTACTCCAGAAGCAGTGAGTTCACCTGGACATCCACTAATGGATTTCCTACCAAGTTATCTGTCAGGGAAAGGCTAATTAATAACCTCTTTAAAGAGTTTCTATTTATTCTGATTCTCAGCAGAATGTGCAAAAAACCCCACACATAAACACAAGTCCGTCTCAGCAGTTATTTTCACATCCACAATATAGTGTCAGCATTGGTTTCAGAGAAAACAGCAGCTCAATTTTACTAAGTTAAAACTGAGGAAACATCTTCAGTGTCAGGATTAAGTGGTGCAAAGGCATGAGAGTGCCTGCCATAACACTTCCCCAGCCTTGCCTTCTGTGCTAATCAAAGGGAAACTGCTGCCTGCCAGAAAGAGAAGGTTGTGCCAACTGAGGAAGAACCAAGTTAGAGAGTACTGGTGATCTGCACTCAGGACCTGGCTGCTTCAACGACAGATTTTGCTTTCTCTTTCAGGTCTTAGGTTCTCTTCTACATTTCACTTTACCTAGCATTTCACAGCCTATCAGCTAAATCTTTCCTTCATTTTTAGATGGTGGGATGATGGGTGTCATCACAGCATCTTTGTGGCTGAGCAATTGCACAGGCTTGAGACTGACTTTATCAACTGCCTTGGATTTGCTCCTCTAGGCAGTTGTCCAAAATGCAATCACACAGGTTACATGCAAAGCAATAGATCTGTCTATGCTTTGCTTCAAGAGACAAAGCTCTTCCAGAAGTTACATCTGTTAACATCAACTGAGCAATCTAGGGCAGGAAGTCCTGATGTAAAAAAAAAAAATATACCTATTTAAAAAGAAAAAAGGTGAATTACTATTTTTAGGGTACCCTCAGGCATGATGCTAGGGCATTCACAGCATCCCATCTTTCAATACCACCACCAACTTTGACCTTGTATATATTACAGATCACAGAATTTCAATCTCTCGCCTTACACCTTTATTGCACAAAATAACTGGGAATAGATTTAAATATATCTTTCAGAAAGTCATCCAGCTTTATTGTGAGGACTTCTCTTGAGAATTTACTTTGTTAACTACTCTGGCTGTAAAATACATGGAGAATACCAAATACCTCAGGGGTCAAGGTACAGATGAGACCAAATCAGTATGACTGTAATCCCTCTATGACCTGTTGACAAGTAGCTCTGCCTCGTTCAAGGACTGGTTGTTGAAGATCCAGGAGGATCAGCATGGAAGGTAATATCTCCTGGTCTCATGCCAACAGGATACCAATACACAGGCCAATGACCTGATGACTCATAACAATAATGATGTAGTTCAGACCAGTTCAAAAGAGCTCTGAAAAAAACATGTTCCACTGTCATTTTTTATCCCCAAAGATAAATTGAGAAGTCTCACTGAAGGCAGTCAGGTTTGAACACTTTGTTGGAGGCATTAGTTTTCCTTTCCACAGGGTTGAGGGGACAATGCTGATGAGGAATCTCACTAAGGCCTGTGGTGTCTTGGCATGCTTCACAGGATTACAGATGTGCAATGGTTTGAAACCTTTGACGTAGGGATATTTGTTGAGCAATTTCAAGTTCTTTCTCCCTCCAGAGATGGATGAACCTTAACCACGCCTTTAAGTTATCGAAACCTTAAGAAAACACATATAAAAAGTCCCTGAAGTCTACATGGCCTGCCTCTCTTTCCAAAGCAGGACCTTGTCATGGAGCTTTTGCCTCTGCCCCGAACACCACCACATTTCAAAATAGCTCCTATAGTCCCTCACCACGGAGCTGGACACCATCTGGCCTGGCCCCATGCCCTGCCTAACTGGACGCTGTCAGGGCCCCTCCAATAGTGAGAACTCCATCCTCACAGTAATAAAAACTCTGCTGCTGGGGCTGGAGGGTTTTAGCCCTTCTCAGCATTCCTGTCACGCTGTGTAACCACACACAACACGTGTACCTCCTCTGCTCTTCAATGAAAAGGCATGAGTTAAGGAAAAACTCCTCTAACCTTCAAGCATCCTCCTACACTCCTCTGGGACCCTTAATGATGTACTAGCACCAGGGAGGCACTGCAGTTTCACCTCTGGCATTCTCCTAATGGGACTCTGACTTCTTTTTCTGTAGCTTTTTAGCTGCAGAGACATTTCTGAGCCAAGCAGCAGAACCAGCAACAATAACACCTTTCAGGCAGGTTAGCTGGCTGATGTGCTGCAGATCTTCTGGCATTTCTGTTGGTGATAGGGGTAGGATTAGAGAATTGCTATATAATGATGATACCTTTTAAGGATCCTGCTTTTAGGCCATAATTTCTCTTGTCATTTTATCTCCTCTTTTACTAACTCTTTCCTACTAACTAACCCACTATTAAGAGTGCAGTGGCAGGAAGAATATTTCTTCATCTGCTGCTCTAAGCAAAAGCTCATCACTTCAGAGAGGTACACTCATCAGTGCTTCCTTTTAATGGCAAGCTCTGACAAACTACAGGTAAAAATATTTTTTTTTTAATTAAAGGCGGTAGTTTGCTTGAATCTTTCCAAGTTGGCTCAAATGTCAATCAAGCCCAAGAAATAACAGGCAGTGTCTTGATTTCTATTAATACTGCAGGTGGTACAACTTATAAAGAAACCCTTCACAGTTATTAAATTAAAGGCTGAAAGGCATGCATCCTCATAGCAAAATTAAGCTTTTATAGGCATGTAGTTGGAGATTATTAAACCCAGCATGGTCTCACATAACAATGTATAAATGCAAGTTGTCAGAAATAATGCCAAACGGCACATTTTGCTTCCCAAAATTTTTCTTCCTGTTAAGAGGGAATGCAACTGCAACCAAGAACCAGGACATGGCTCTTTTTTCATTCAACACATTCAAATCTACTGCTCAGACCACAGGCATCCCTAAAAACATTTTCAGCTTCACTCTGAAACTAACTCAGTACTTGAAGGTAAATGCTGCCCTAGGTCCACCCCATATTAGCTGAAGTTTACACATATGGACCCAATGAACTCCAGAGATTGCTTGTATTTGACCTTCTTCTGAAGGCTGATTTTTCCAGTGCTGACTCTTTAATTTGGCTGGAAACCTTCAGTGCTGGGGTATGTTTACATTTGCAAAAGTATCTGTTTAAAAACAGTATGAAAAATTAAAAACCAAGGCTCTGGCTTTGCATGTCAGCAGCGGGAGACGGAAAACTTGGAACCACATGGCTTAGGGGCAAAATGTTCATCAAGGCCTCCTTTGTGCTTCTCGTCTCTAATCATTTCCAGGGGGTTAAAGATCCATGCTCTCACTTCCTCCACATGAAAACCAACGAACAAAAGTTTAATAGTTTCCAACACCATCCATCTCCAGATATCTGATTCAGAACCTCTAAAGGCTGCGAGTCCCTCTACAGCTCAAGGTGGTTCAGGTATGCAGCTGCAAAGAAGACAAAATTTTGAAGGAAATGTAAGTCTGCAAGCACAGCGGTGCTCAGCTGTTATGCAAGCCTAAGGCAAGGTGAAAAGAGGCCCTCTGCCATTTCAGAGGGTGGTCCCTGCAGCCTCCAGCACACTGCTCTGCTCTGACTTCCTGACAGCACAGGGCTGGGACCAGGATTACTCAGCTGCACAAAGGACAGCAAGCCAATTTGCAGGAGCTGGGTTTAAGGGCCTGATGCAGAAGCTTTCCAAATCATTGGCAGTCTTCCACTGAGTTTGATGGCTCTTGGATCACCTTCTAAAGAGATGGTAAACCTGGTAATATTTGAGTCTTCATCTCCTCAAAAGCAACTGCTCCCCAGCTCACCCTTGCTCTGTGTGTTTTGGAGGAAGGAAATATGTAAACACTGAGCTGAGGCTTCCCTGCCTGAAGGACAGCATTCACTGCTTCATCTCACTTAAGCCACTTGTTGCTCCCATCCCCAGCAGGCTGTAACAGCTCTGTGTGTCCAGCACACATCACACAAGAGCAGAGAGGTTAAATGCCCATGCCTTGAAATTGCAAAGCCATTGTAGGTGCATGGAGTATGGCTACCCACAGTGCTATTCAACAACAGCTCTTGCAAAATAACTCTCAGCAAGGATTTCCTATTTGAAGCAAAAGAAACTAAACTGAACAGGACCAAGGATTCTTTGTGTAAAATGAGGGTATACCCACGAGCACAGACTAACCGTGCTCCTATCCTAGGACTGCACAGAAAAGCTTCAAAGAGATCATAAAAAGACCTTAAGAGAGATAAATTCAGAGGGTTCCCATTCCAGAAAAGATAACCTGAATCCCATACCTTATGTAAGGCTCTGTAAAACAGGCTGATTCAATAGTAAAAGTTTTGCAATGAAGTAGAGCATACACAGCACTTTGGACCTGTCAGACTCAATGGCAATAAAGAAGTACCTGTTCTTCAGATACTCAGACCTACTTTTGTGCAGTGCTAACTTGAGCACATGCTTCCCTTACTGCCTCAGCATGGTCTCTTCTAAGTTCTCTTAACTCAACTTAGTAGTTCAGGACATGCTTAATTACTATGTGTGAGTATTGCAGCACTCCTGGCAAGGCTCAGATGACAACCATGACTTCTTTAACTTGTACAATATCCCCTTTTGGTTTGCTTCAACCTTGGTACAGGGCAGATAATGTATAGTAATTAAATCACTCAGTTTTATTTCAGACCACCCACTAGGCTGGAGGACTCTCAGTATTGGATTTGAACCATGACCAAGAGATGCAAATCATACTGTAAAACAAGGAAAGGCCTCAGGCTCTCTTCTTGGTACAGACTGATGAAATGTCCCCTTTTCAGAATCAGACCTACCATCTCAGACCATCCTCTCCTTCAATTATCCTCAGTATTCAGAGATTTTCCATGAAGTAGAGAGTTGCCTGCTAAGACTGAGGCCACAGTTTCTATTGTGCGTGGGCCCCTGACCAGACCCATCAGAGACAAGGCAAACAAGGCTGTAACCAAAGCTGAGAAAGCTAATGATTACCCAGCCATGCTATCACCTGTCTTCTTAAATGCTGCAAGTGTGGACATTTCCAAGAATGCACAGACGTTACAATGAAATTACAGCATTATCTTTATTGGACTGACAGTGAATCATATTTTAATATCAGCTTCATTTTAAATTTTAGCTCTGAGTTGTAGGTCACACCACAGGTTAGTGCAATAGACTTTGGACATTAACTTTTACTCCCACTCCATGCTGAGTTTTAAGAGTAGCCTCCACAATGCAAAACCACTCCACAATTTAGCAAATTTATCAGGGGAGGGAGAAATCTTTTGCGGAACGGGCAGAACTGAGCAAACAAATATGTCAGCACTCAGAGCTCAACTTTACTTATGAGGCCAAAAACTCAATCTGGCTTTACCCCAGAAATCCTCCTACACATACATATCACCCTGCTGTCTTGTCTTCCCATCACCACCTCCACCTCATTGCTGGTATTCTTTCTTTCTTTCTTTCTTTAAACCTGATCCATTGAAATCTTTAATTGTACATTAAATATGTCCTCATCCCAACTGCTGCAATTTCCAGTGTCATTGTCTTCTCAAATCTCTGATCTCCACTCACAGCTCTGAGGACTGAGAATGTGGTTGACAGAATACATGCCCTCCTACAAAATGGGTCAAACCAGCAGTTTCCTTCTCTTTCCCCTCAATACCTAAACCCAACTCAGATGTTCTTCCAGCTGTCTCAGTTTCATGGTTTCATTCAGTTTACCCTTCTGACCCCATATTTACCTCTCCTCCCATTCCTGCTTTCTTTCCTAGCAGTCTTCACCTTCTAGACATGTTTCTACCTCATTTCCTGCCTACTCAAACAATTTTTCCTGTCTTGACCAACTACAAAGCTCCTTCTCAGATGAAAGAACAATGAACTAACCCATGAGTGGCCTGTGAGTCACTGTGATAGCAGCTTGCAGTGAGCCATTCCTTTTCCATGAGATCCAAGAAGCAAGAGTTCCTAATGTCCCTCTCCAAACTGTCCCAGAATATGTGAATAGGAGATGACTGGAAAAAAAAAGAACAAGACTCTTTCTCTTGGTCTTGTAAAAGAAGGAATAGTCCTATCCATCAGCTACCAAGGAATAGAACAGGGCAGGAAAAAAGGCTCTGTTTTTTACCATCCTGAAGGAAAAAAATCCCTAAACCAAAGACTCAGGTCTTGCCTCCACAGAGCCATAGGAATGACAATAAACATAGTAACATTTAAAGATCTGGATGATTTTATGCCTCTTCCCTTAATGTCTACAGCTTCTCTCTGAACTGATCTTGCTAAGCTTCTTCCACCCCAAGAGAGAAATGACAGCTGGAAATGTAGGCATGGTCTCCCAAGAGCCCAATAGCACAGGCACAGGAGTTCTCTGTCTTGAGCAAATCATGAAACTATTTAATGTCTCAGTGGTTCCAACTGTTACATGGGTTTAGGGATACTAGCTGGTGCATCAAGGTGTAATTATCTATAACGCACGTGATGTACAGGAGGCACTAAGTATTGCACATTGCATACCAAGCATTTTGACTCTTTGCTTCCTAAATTTTAATCATTTATTCAAAACAAGTGTTGCTAAATTGTTTCAATATGAAGAATGAAGAACTTAGTCCAAACCCAAATTTTGCAGAAGTACAATTATAACTAACTGCTCGTTTATTTACTTTTTTATTAGTAATATGGAGCAGCTGGCAAAACACATCAATATATGAGGAAGAACCCAGGGATTCAATCCCAGATAAAGCAAGCACTAAAGAATATGCATGAACTAGTGCTCACTTCCAGTATGGGACAGTATGCTGGTAAGTTGTCCTGGGGCCACCGCAAGGAAGGATATTGAAGGACTGCAATTCACATTCCTGTTTTGGCACATTTCTACAGTATGTGGCAGTTCTGTTCCATCAGAGAGGTCAGTCTCATCCCTCTCTGTTTCACTTGGGTTCCTAATCTGCAGATGGTGAAGAGTGGGCAGAAGTTCCATCCAGACCTGACCCAGGGCAAAGCTGGGAGACTTCCAGGAGCCAGGGGACTTTCACTTGGTAAATCCCCAGGCCTCAGGCTGGGGATTGGGAAGGAAGTCCTGTAACTCAAGAGAGATTCTTCCCTCTTCATCATGGTTCCTATAGCTCAGGCCCACCAAGACCTCAATCCCCAACTAACATAAAATCATTTAGGTTGGAAAAGACCTCTAAGATCATCAAGTCCAGCCATCAAGTTCATTAACTCAGCACTGCCAAGTCCACGACTGAACTACATCCCAAAGGGGCCCATCTACTCTTCTGTTAAATACCTCCAGGGAGGGTGACTCAAATACACCATATCAGGCTCTCCTTGGCCATGGCCAATAAAGAGCAAGAGAGGATTCCACAGAGCTGTAAGAGTGGTGGATAAGGATGTGTGTCCATGAGACATAACCATGTCCATTTGCCCTGCCTGAGATTTACAGGACCAAAGGCTGGCTGTCAGCTGGGACAAACACCACCCTGACACCTCCTCCCCTCCTCAAGAACCTTGCCTGCAGCCCCACACAGCACTGCACAGTGTCATGTGGCCACAGCCCTGTGCCCCACCACCAGCTGGTAAAACTTGGCTGAGCAGTGCCACACACAGCCCCACTATGAGCAAAGCCAAAGACTTCTTGTTCTCCTGAGGATGTTGCAGAGTGTTTAAGTATTGTGATCTGTTGTTGACTGAGACAAGCCCCGCAGCTGTCACGCAATCTCCCTCACTGAGAAAGATAAAGTGAGTGCTCATGCATCACTTGCAGCTTCCTACTGACATTCTGATCAGTATAATCCCTCTCTTCAGACAAGAAAGCAAGCTGCATCCTGGCCTCTACAACAACTGCAGTCTGATGGGGAAAAAAATCCTACACCCCTTTGTCATCATTCAAGGATCCTTCAGTCTGCCTCCTCCACACTTGGAAATTTTTTTCGCTATCCTTACAGTTACATGTGTTAAATCAGCCACTTGTGCCAGCAGAGGTGGTATAATATTCAAGACAACCACTTTCACTGGTGAGAAGGTAGGAGAAGGCAGAGAAAGCAAGGCTAAACTCTCCTTGAATTTCTCCTGCAGGTAACCAGATCTGCCACAGAAGCGTCTGATTGTGGTGAACATCTGAAGCAGAAGGTGATCCTCTTTGCTGGCTAACCAAAGTCTGAGTTGGAGATGCTCAGTTTAATGCACAGTTTGTGCTGTGTGGCTGCTGGGCTTACAAGGACTTCTGTCTTCTGCAGACAAAGCTCCCACCATGAGCCAGTTACAGCAAAGAAGAAGAGCACAGGCTGTAAATTCCTGAAAGAGTTTTTAAATTAGGCTGTTCTCATAAGAATCAGTGTTTTAAACTACAAACTGGCTAATAATAAACAATCCCACTGACTTCAAGAAAAGTACATATTCAGAACCTGAGATGAGACTATCTGTGGGCTTTCCACAGACAGTATGATAAAACAAGAATGCATGATAAAACAAGAATACTTCTTATGAGATTGCAAGTACTAAAGTGAACTTTATCAAAGCATAATGGCATCCTTGAATGGAAGGTTTTAGGAGAAAACGTGATGATACATTTACACTCACCAGAAGCAGATGTGCTAAATAAATGAGGTCTGCTGTACCACTGCTGTATCACAAACTTGTTCAGTTAGGGAACTATATTAAGTATGATTTGAAATTGAAAATGAGGTCTCTCCAAGGGATGTCTTTGTTTGCACTGAACCACAGTAAAAGAAGATAAGCACTTCACTTTAGATTTCCACTGTTCCCTTTCTCTGATGTGTGCCTGAGATCCAAAAAAAAGGCTGCCCATCTCTATGTCCTAGATCCAGCCCCTGTGCCAAAGACAGGACCATGCACATGCTGCCTTTAGCCTCAGTTACACCAGTGGTACCTCTGGAAAATATCAATCAGCTATTCTGTTGCTCACATGAGTTTTTCATGGCCTTAGTCAAGGCAGAATGGTGACTTGAATGTCTGTTCCTCCACTGAGTCTACCTCACTCAGTCCTGCTGCTGAGGATGCCTCCCTCTCATCAACACCACCACTCATGGTCAGAGGCTGCTCCTCCACTTGAGCTGTTGTACCTCTTTAAAGTTTTACATTCCCTCACTCCCATATTTTAAGTTACTTGATCACTTCACTTCCTGAAGCTTCCCTGCAAAGTCTTCCTTTTCTCTCCTGCTTGTCACAATTCATTCCATCTAAAGCATTTTGTGAATAAAGGGCATTCTTCCAACCCTCCCCTTCTTCCTTAGGTCCCAAGAAACAGCACACTGAGTAATTTTTTCAATCAAATCTCATCGCAATTATTTGTGAAGTGCTGTGGACACATTAATAAGGAAGTCTTAAAGAACTAGCATCATTACTGTTACAATTATTATTTTGGAATAAAAAATATATTGAGAGCGGTTGAGTGTAATTTTCGGTTTTGTTTTGCCTGAAAGCAATTATTTCCCTAACTACGGTATATTTATGGCTTTATCAGCCATAATTTTCAAACAAATTCTAAATCAAATCTAAAGAAGAAAGTTCTAGTTTCCATTTGCCATAGTTCTGTTTTTCAAGATTAAAAGGAAAATTGCTACAAGCCTTGCTTAATGGAAACAAAATCCACACTGAAATGCACTGAAGGTCAAATATTCTAAAGCACCCACAGGATGCCACCAATTTCCAGTTAAAACTCCATCATTAGTTAATGTTTGGATTCCCTGCATGGAGAACTAAGAGCAGCAAGGCTATGAGCTAGAAGACAATTATCCCATAATGTATTGTGCCTTCCCTTAATGCTTACATAGATACACCTCTAATACTTAATCTCACAATCTTCATCCTTCTTTAACTAAAATTTTGGTTTGGATTGTCAAAATCTCAATTTCCCAAGAAAAGTGTATATCTTGACCAGAATTTCCTATGGGGCTTTCCCAGCTGGCCTTTGGAGTTGATGAATGCTAATGTGCTTTTTTTTCCCCATCCGTATACAGTAAAGGGAATAATGTATTAGTGACCAATTCAACAACAGTGGAGGTGTTTGGTGAAATGTCAAGAACTTTCTAAACAAATAAATCATACCTTATTATCCTTCAGCCCACAAAGTTAAAATAGCTTTTGCTTTCAATACAAGAAAACATTTAGCTGCTCCCCACAGGTTTCAGTGTTTGAAGCTGGGCACATTTCAATAAAATGTTGTTAAAAGAAATAAAATATTGAGAAAATACATAGCAAGCTACATTCAAGTCACCTGAATCACATTTATCTGGTAGGAGGCAATATTACAGACAGTCTGAAGTAAACCCCCAGATTTAAACACTCCCAACCTAAATCACTTTGAAAACCTGAGGCAACAGACAGAGCAACCTGTCTGCATCTAGGAGAGATTGAAGATCAGACAATGGATCACACACCACACATTGAAAACTCACACTGGCCATGTTGATACAGACTGCAAAGCTGAGATCTGCAGTCCTGAGAAGATCTAAGCTATTTAACCAAGTCCACCTCTGTCCTGTGCCTCAATATGGGATCAACTGAAGTGTTTTTATGGATGAAGACAGGCTGCAATTATTAAAGCAAGGACAAATTGTGTTCTTCCAGCTAACCTGAACTGCCATGTCCCAGGGAAAAAAGCCCTGAGAGACAGAACAGAGAAAAACTTGGGAAGTTATCCTTTTCTTATACTTTTTCCTGAGCATACGGATTTAATGGATGAAATTAATGAGTAATAAATAATGGAAGGAACTGCGAGTGGAAACCTGTCTACAACTCATTTCCAGTGGAGTTGTGAACATCCAAATGATTCACGTAGCACAGATGAGTTTGCAAAGTTTTAAGCACTTCCTTGGTAAACAAGATGAAGCCAAACACTCTGCAGCCATTACAAACATGAGTGCATGTCCCTCATGGCTCTGGCTCTTGAAATAACAAACCTTATATAGTATTGGCATGGAAGATGTTTCTGGTTTTCCCAAGAGACATATTACAAAGGAGCTCCAAATGTCTTTAAGGAATAGGAAAGGTGCTTTATATCCAAGAAAGGGCTGTACAACAATGAAGTATACTGCTGGCAGCCAGGACAGTAGGACACAGGCACAGCCCAATTGCAAATGCAGGCACTGATCTACTGGCAGTAAAACCCATACAGAAAAAATGAGAAATATGAACATGATTGACAAGAAGTAGAAACAAATTCTCTGGTGTTTGGCTTACCAGAGTGGACCACAGGGGAGCTGTGCTGGGATGACAAACTGTTTTGTGAAATGGGACTTGGATGCATGTGTACATGCATGTGTAAATAAAAAGGGATGCACTAAGAATACACTTGACTTGTTTCACTAAATCCTCAACTCACTGAAAAACAAACAAGCATGCAACATCCCTAATGTAGCTACCCACTAACAGTCAAATAGGTAGTAAGACACCAGAAACAGCCTCCTGGGAAGTAGAAGATCATTTTCTTATTGATCTAACAAGGGAAATCAAACTTTAACTGGATTTTCTATAAGCACAGAATAGAACAATCTAATTATGAAAAGCCCAAACTGGGTATGTTATTATTGCTGGTGAACTGTACAATGAGCACCATTTATAAGCCCCAGGGAAACTGGGGCACCATTGTGTTAGTTTGGTACTGTGCAAACACACAGGACGGTGTTTGCAGCACAAAATTCCTGTTGTGTCCCTCAGGATCTCCATGCAGGCTGTGAGGATAAACCATTCAGCTCATGGCCTCTCCCCAGCCCACATCTCTCCTGGCAGAGTAAATGTTATCTTTAGCATTTAAAGTATGTATATATAGAACTAGAATGTATGCCACTCGACTTGTCTAGACCATTTTCTCTATGTCACATGTAATGGCACAAATAATTTTGGGAATGGAGTCTGTAAAGAAACAGGCATTTCTTCAGGTCTGAACACAGCTAAAGTCAAAGCATTTTACATACATAGCCTCCTTTCTGCTTAAATGAGTAGGACATGTACTGGATTCTATCTTTCTTACCCACTCTCATAGCAAGACAAAGAGATACCAATTCAAACAGATGATTGGCTAGTGTGGATGAGATACAATAAGAACATAAAACCACAGAATTTCTCAGTAAATAAGAGGAAAATAGAAAGAAATTTTACTTGGATTCTTCTACAACAAGGATATTACCCAATCAACTGGATGTTAAGAATATAATCTAGGGTTAAAGTATAATAAAAAGAGATTGAGCACAAGTGGGAACTGAAGACTAGAGAACACATAACGTGGTATGGCATCCCATTTGTCTGGTGATGGGAAGCCTGGTTAGCAATGTTGTGAAAAAGAAGTTATTCAACCCCTTTGTAACATAAACTGTTTTGTTAACCTATTCATTCTGACAGTAAATTAATGTACCCTGTATGACTGAACGGTCAGAGGCCTTATTATTATTGTGGCCCATCCACAGAAAATTGCTGGTGTAACATAATCCTTTCCCTTGGCAGCAGGAGCATCAGAAGGGCTCTGCTGGGGTCACTCTTTCAGTCATTACACACTCCCATTGTGTACCAGGTTGTGATTCATGAGTTGATGCATCTGGAGAGCCACAGAAAGCCCCTGAGCCACACTGTTAAGCAGAGACATCCTCAGAGCAATCTGGGAACACCACATAAAATTTATTTATTTATTTATTTAGATTAGACTATTTAGATTCCCCTACTTTTCTACCATTGTAGCCTAAACCTGCATGTGCTGGCATCAGAATAGGATATAGCTTTAAGAGAAATCAGATTATGAACTGAGATGTGGTTTTGAACATGTGAGCCCTCTTCACCAGACCTTATGTGCAGTGGACAAAAGGTGCCTTTAATGTAATTCTTACAATGTATTTTCCAGCTGAGCTTTGCAGCAGAAAATACAAGATTAAACTGTATAATGAACAATCACAAGGAAACAGATGCTGTGAAAAAACATAACTCTGAATCTAACTCGGGTTTAAGAATCTCAGATGATAATCTGGGTAATTTTCTTGATGCATCTGCAATTTCAATCTTTCTTTCTTTTGCAAAATTTTCAGTTTCTAATTAACTCACCAGTTTTTGCCCTCTATCATTGAAGAAAGGAAGGGAACAAGAACAGTGAAAGAAGAGGACAGATTTTTTTTTTCCTGTGAAATATTCATGCCTTATTAAAACAAAGCAAACTGGCAGATTATGAGTGTGTTTACACAGCCATCAATTCTGCAGAGTAGCACTCATACTGAGTGCCAAGAAATGCCCAACAATTCCTCAACTTTAGGAATTGGGGCTTTTAATATTCCCTGCAAAATTATTTACCTCAGTGCAGGATTGCACAGACACATCCTCTGTAAACTCAAAGTTTGGTGCTGCTGGTTAATAGAGAGAGCAACACTTTTTCTCTTAGCTGTACCTACAATATTCTCATTATTTTTTTATGTACGGAATTGAATTTCACTGGTTTTTAACAGCAAGGGCTTCTCCTTTTGGCCCTCCCCAGTTAAAACAGATGATTAGATTTATTTAGCAATTAAAATCAAGGTTTATTTACCAGACCAAGGTTAGAGCCAGTGCTGTATCATGTAGGCTTAAAGATTCTGCTAATTTATTTTAATCCACTTAAACCTTTAAGTCATGGATAATGGAAAACAGACAAGATAGCTCTTAAACTTTCCAAATTAAGAGACAAGAGTTTCCTCCTCTGTGAAGAATAGTAAAGCTCTCTAGAAGAACCCTGAAAGGTCAGCAAGGAAGCCTTTGACTACTTTCTTCCTGGAAACCCTATCTCAAAGGTCACAAAACCACAACTAAATTGCCTTTCGCAAAGAACCTAACTAGAGACACATTGCAAGGTACTCAATTGCCTTTAGCAAAGAATGTAACTGGAGATGCATTGCAAAGTCTTAAATGGGAACCAAAATCGATATTCCAACATTTCGGAGGAAACCATTTTTAGCAAGGAGCCTCAGCATCTGCTGATGCTGGCACACTGAACACACTAGTCTGGAGTGAATTTTCAAATAATAGTGGTACCAACATAAAGATCTAGCTGTTGTGTGGATAAGTGCACAAATTATCAAAATAACAATTGAGGAGTACATGACATGTACGGTCATGGAAAATCTGAGTGGATAAGGACAAGAGAAATCCCATGCTTCAAAAGAACAGGAAAAGAATTGGCCATTGCAACACAAAGGCCCCCTCTCACATTCAAGTTAAATGCCCAGATGAAGGACAGAAAAACCACTAGCCCAGGTGACA
Organism: Peucedramus taeniatus; assembly: GCA_013400575.1. NCBI lineage: Eukaryota > Metazoa > Chordata > Aves > Passeriformes > Fringillidae > Peucedramus > Peucedramus taeniatus. Next base: position 190,515 of record WBNO01006309.1, read on the forward strand.
AATACATAACAAAGCCAAACCAAACCAGGAATGCTACAAACAAAAGCACAGCCACTCCCTTCAATTTTAAATCAACTCATTTCTGTTGCATTCAATCGTGTCCAAATTCTCTATCACGTTTCACTTATGAAGTGTCTGGCTCCAGCAAGCCAGGTGAGGCATTACTGAAACCAGTTAGAGAAAAGGAAACTGAAACACAGTTTCAGCATGGCACAAGATTACAGGGAGCCTGTAACAGGGTAGAAAATGGAGGTTCTTAGATCAGTAGTCCCAAAACAGCCTGAATTAAGTGACTGCTGTGAAACCTCAGAATTAAAACACTGTAAAGCATCAAAGGGAAAATGATTCGTCAGGCCACTTCCCCTGGCCTGTGGATCAGAGTTGTAAGGAAAAACAGCACAGACTAAATATAAATGGATCATCCAATTGGAATCTGAAACAGGAATATAAGCTCTTACCTTCAAAAGCAATTGTGGGGTGTTCTTTCCTAACACATTGCTGATGTTCAGCTTCAGTGTATTCAGGTACATTCTGTGATGCTGAGAGATGAAAAGCAAGAAGAAAAAGGCTTGGCAATGACAGGAAAATGGCCTTTAATCTTGAAACAATCATGACTGAAGGGCAGCTGCAGATCTAGCTTCCAAGATAGGCCCACGGAGGATACCTGAAATACAAATAATTCCACTTTCAGAAAGGTTCCACTTTCAGAAAGGCAAATGCTTATCCAGAGCATGTAACATGGGGAAGGGTGGAGTTCCCCTTTCCTACCAATCGCACTTGTACTTAAGTACATAAAATAATATTCCATAGACAGCACAAAAAACCCCAAACCAAACCAAACCAACAACAACAACCAAAAAAAATCCACAAAACAAAACAAATTCAAAAAACCCACCCCAATTTACAACCATAAAGAAGGGAAACGCACAGTTCCCTAAACACTCATCTCTGTGTACTCTTGGGGTGGGCATCTTACAAAGCACCTTGTGTGCAATGCTGGCACTGAAAACATGAAATTTCAAATATCCCAGGTTCAAATGTTTGCCCTAGTGTGGACACCTCCCTTTCATAATGTGTCCATAGTAAATTCCATGCTAAATCCAAGAGATTGCTAAGGAAAGGCCAACATCAGTCATGAAAACACATGGGCAGCTAACACTGTTCTAATATGTGATTCATACATCTGATCACTGCTGCTTTAAATGTCTTGAAACAAAACAAGCCAGTATAAAGGTCTTGCCAGGAAAGTGCTAATTGAGGTAACATAAAAATTAGAATAATCTTAAGGGGAAAATGGTGAGAAGTGAATCTATTGCCTTCATTATTATGGGATGCTATAGCTCCCAGTCACAAGAGCTGAGGCACAGCTAAAGAGGAGGAGCATCCACTCAGGTGAGGAGAGAGGAAAGTCATGCCTTTTCTACGTGAGTATTTTTAACAACAGTAGCAGTAAAGGCTCTAAAAATTCCCCCAGGCCCACCAGGCCTGAGGCAGAGGACGGAGGATTAATTAACCCATGCCACAAGCTCCCCAAGATGATGCTGCAGCTTAAGAAAATCTGCATTGCCAAATTTAATCTTACTGATGTGCATAGTATATTTTCCTATGTAACTTTGTTCAATTATTGCAAGCACATGTTTTCAAACAAATAGAGTCTCCTACCTTTAAATCTTATCTAGTGATAAAGCTGATTCTGATTAAATTCACACATAATGAGATTTTCAATTCCTGCAGATGTCATTCATAAAATTACTGTAAGAGTCAACAGCTGTAGTGTCTGATACCTCTATATTTTTGTTTGGAGTCTCTAAAACACCTTCAGTGACCTGAAATGGGCAGGCTGATGGCAGGTAACAGGAGGCACTGATGCACAATGACAGGCTCATGGCATGGAGCAAACTTCAATATAGAGGACAATATTGTGACATCAAGGAATTGGAAGAAACTTTTAAAGGTCTTCAGGCATCACAAGAGCAATAAGGGACTGCGTCCACCAGAAATGGGAGACGGTTTGAAAAATGGATCCTGTGTTTTATTCTTAACTGTATTTCTCTGTGATTTTAAAGATGCATAAAGATGAGTTGCCAGTGCATCCATTCTGCACGTCCTCAGCAGCAGCTCCATACCCCTGACTGAAAATAGCATTGGCATTCAGGGCTCAGGGTAGTTCTAGGGACTTGGTTTTCCAACCAGTGTGAGTGAGACATTACAACATTTCACATTTTTTCCATCCCCATATACATGCAGATTTTATGCAGTGATATATAAAATCCCTTTCCAGCTCTCCAAAAGAGGTTCTACAGCACTTTACTATGGAGGGTGACTGTTTTTAAAAATATAGCAAATACAATGTTAAATTAAGAAATGGGACTGGCAGAAGGAAGAGATGTGAAATCATTTAAAGCTAAGGCCAGCACAACATTTAGCACAAGCATATTGCAGGGTGTACACCACCGAGTACTGTGGCACTTCACATGATGGTCATGTTGTATGAGCCACACTGTGGCTCATAACAATTTACTGTGGCTCAACAATAAAAATTATTGATGATGAAGCTTCACATTATATTTTCGGCCACTGGATTAAATGATCCTTTTTTTTCCAGTGAAGCTCCAGAAATGAAGCACAGCACAGAGATGTGAAGGCCAGGGAGATGCATTTTGTACAGCTTTCGGATACACTTAAAGTCAAAGCCAAACTTTCCTTAGATAGGAGATGGTTGTTGTGGGAAATGAACAAAAGGCAAGAGGACTTTTTCAGTGTCAGATATCTTTGCTGGAAACTGGAAAAGACAGTCATAGAAATCTCACTTTATGCATGCTCTACTACTCCCAGTGCAGCCATTACTGCCTAATCCTAGAAAGAAGGTACTAAACTAGACAGACTTCTAGTCTGAGCCAATATGGCCATTTTCATGTACTAATTGTCCAAACAATGATCTCAAGATAGATGAAAAAAAAATCTTAAAACAAGGACATATTATAGGGTCCTATACTCCTCTACAGCCCTATGTGGTGTGCAATCAGATGTCTAAATTCAAGTTTCACACTCATTATGGTCATGAAATGATAAAAAGTTGCATACAGGGAAGCTTCATAACATCCCACAGCCTATTCTGTGCCAAAGCAGAGTACATTTACTAGTGTTTTGTCTGGACTAGTTGTAAAATGTGCCAAGTATCTGGATTTCTGCCACTTTCCCTGGGAGATTTTACCACAGTCCAAGAGACTTCAGTGTTCCTTAGAAAGCTGTAACCAGTATTTGGAGTAAAGTTCCATCTTCTTTTCCTTATTGCCATAGGGAAATCCAAAGTGTGCCTGAAAATAATGGTTTTGAACAAGAAGCGGAACGTAATAAATGACCAAACCAAGGTGAAAAAGGAACATTATAAAAAACTCATATCCTTCACTGTATTCTCTACCTCCTACATCCAATTGCATTCATCAAATGTGGAGTGTTTGTGTGCTGGAAAGTTGATGAAAATCAGTGTCATGTGCAGCCCTGAGCTGGTGTCTTACTGGAGTCGGAGTCAGTGGGTAAATGCCAGCTTGATCAAGGGCAACAGAAGTCAGAGCCCTAGAGCTGAACAATATTGAGAGAGTGGATAACACTGAAAAATCTTAGTCCCTCAACCTGTCCCTTCCCAGGCTGCCTTGTTCACTTTTTCTCAGTATTTTAAGACTCTAACTTCGTAATTCCCAGCTGCTGCAAGTTTATTTCCAAAGAGAACCCCACACTCCTAATACGAGGCAGTGCCATGTGCAAGCGCAGGTCAGCTGTATGCCAAGAGCAAGCTCGTAACTGCCTGGGAGAGTCCAGCAGTTATGAAGTGTTTTAATGAAATTAAATGTCTTAATTTTACTGGAGGTGGCCAAATCCAAGCCTCCCATTTTGCCCAAGCTGCAGATTTCACTGTGAAGCCTGGAGTATGATCAGTGCTTAAGGCCAGTCCCCACCCAGACTGCTAAAACGCTGCACGTCCCAAACACAGCCCCGAGTAGTGATGCTTTGCAGTGCTGGAACTTGCCCTGGCCTTAAGCCATTAAGATACAGTTAAATGCTATAAAAAGAGCTGTTCTTATTAGACTCTCTGCTCAGAATAGCTTAGGGCTCAAGAAATCTGCTGTCAAGGTTTCAGTGCAGATGAGAGACAAGAGCTCAAATCCCCAGTTAAACTGAAATATCAGACAGGACACATCATTTCAATTCTTTATTTGCTCATCTTGATGCATCTTTACCACCTTAGCTATTCTTCTCCCTGGACCAATGCAGACACATTAAAAAGAAATAAAAATGTCCAAAAGTAGTATCTTTCCAAGTTTATCTGCCTTGTCCCTCATCAAAGCCTGTCCTCTGAGCCTCTGCAAAGCCCCAAAGGCCAGTGATGGACCATCTTCCTCCCCTTTTCTATTCCACCCAGTGAATCCCTACAGCCCTCTGACAGAAAAAGGTTGATAAATTCAGGCTACACTGGATTTGGTGAAATTTGCTCCACAATCAGGTATTTTGTAGACCACCACTTCTGCCACCATCCTCTTGTCTCTTAAATCAGGCTTTCTCAGCTCATGGGCCTCCCTGCCTATAGTGGCAGTGGCAGGAGACATACAAAGAGCTGCTCCTCTGGGAGCTTTTCCATCTGGGAAAGGCAGGAGGTCTGCACACTCAGAGCGTCTCCAAAGCTGAGATTTGCAACCTCAGTGCCCGTGTCAGCACAAACCCACTCTGCCTGCCCAGCTCCCAGCCAGGACATTCCATGGCAGCCCGAGAGGGACAGGGTATAATTCTGCTTTGCCTCGTGGCTTCACCCCGGCGCAAGGGCAGCGTTCAGGGGATCGCCCACAGTCCCTCCCTTATTTATTGTCAGGGCATGAGTCTTTTCCAACTTATCCCATATTGTATCATTGCAACTCCATTGATTTCACAGGAACTAATCCTGATTTACAGAGGGTAACTCAGATCAGGCCCCTTTTGACTAAAGCTTTGTGTCTAAAAGAAAAATACCTTCAATCAATCTTCAGGGCTTTAAAACAAAGCACACTTTAAAAATGGCTGTACCAGGAATTCATATCCTGCTTTCCTCTGACTGTAACTATCATTTTGACTTAATAAAATGTGACAGTAAAGTTAAAGGATAAAAGAAAATGCTTCATCTTTCATTTTAAAGGAAAGACATGCCTTTAAAAAAGACTAAAAAAGGAACCTCCTGCAAAAGCTTTAGTTCTTCTGTTCAGGATCCTTTGTGATTGCCACAGTTATGGTTTTATTAGACTGGGATAGCAGAGGGAAGAGGAGCAATGGAAAGATGTGGACATTAAAGTATTCAAAAAAGTATTGGAAGAATAAGGGAAATAAATATAAACATTGTAAAGAAAGACAGCTCAGAAATGTGGCTATGACAGGCTGGCACAGGCAGCTCTGCCCTAGAAAACAGAGCTCCAAGGCCAACAAAACTATGGTCTTTTATTCATCTGATGCTCCTCACCCTTCCCTCCCTCTCCAGCTGGAATCCATCCCACCCAACTGGCTCCAAGGGCCATTCCACACTACTGAAGAAAAAGCACATCTTTCCCTCTGCCCCTGGCCACAGGCACACACTCAACCCTCAGCTGTGCCATTGCTGGGGACATGGATCTGTCTTACAGCCAAAACATGCTGCACTTGCATGTCCAGAGGTCAAATGTCATATGCACTGTTAGACTGGACTTGGGGATACTGAGCTTCTCTCACTTACAGACTTTGTTAAGCAAAACTATGGAAATGGTCAAACTGTGTCTGAGATGAGAATCTGTGAAGAGACCTTGTTTTGCTTTAATGAAATCACCCTACAGTCTTCTGAAGAATTGGTGAGCTCACTTTGGATTTCATGGCAGTTTATATGCCAAAGGTCTTGCTCTGGCTGTCACCAGGCTTGTGTGTACCCACCTTGTTCAGGGCTTCCCATGGCCTCAACTGCAACATCATCTATGAGTCTCACACTGAACTCACTCTCACAACACCCCATGAAGACAAACCCACAGTTTCATACATATAATCCAAGGGTTATCTTCAAACCTCTCTGCAATTCAGCAGCAGGGTGCATCTCAAGTGTGTGCAGGCAATATGCTCTCTTATGGCAGAGCAGAAGCTTGAGCTCCATGCTGACCCCTCTCACAGCTCCTGCCTCAGAGTCTGCAGGGCACCACTGGAAGTCTCATAGTAGGTTTTGTATCAGGAATAAAACAATCGAGATTTTGCAATACAGGTCAGTTCATTGAAACCCTTCTGTAATCTAGACCTGTATAAATAATTCAGGTAGCTCTTTGCAAGGGAGAAATCACTTTTTCCTAATATTCTGTTTGGTTCATGGCATGTGAAGCCTGTAGTGGAGCTGAATAGTAATAGTCTATAGTTTGATGTTCTTAGGACTACATTCCACAAAAAATTGACAGTGCACTCAGGGCACATTACTTCTAGGTCTCTTTCTGATTGCTGATCAAAGCCACCCAGGACTGGTCAAGGCCCGAAACCAAGCCCACAAAATGCAATGAGATATTTTCATTCAGAACAGTTAACAGAGACGAAACTCTTAATAATGGTTTAGCACAAAATGAATTGGTTGTTGTCAGACCACTTGTCTATGGGCTGGTGTAGGCCCTCAGTAAATCATCAGCCACCACTTGGTTACTTGGCCTTAGTAGTGCAGTCCACTGCCACAAAGTCCTAGAAAACAAAACTGTTTCCTCACCTGTAGAGGAAGCCCTCCAAAACAAGACCCTATTATAGAAAGCTTCCATTAAATAAAGCTGATTCAACAATAAAAGTCTGTGTAACAGCGCAAAATATACTGTACCTCTGGGTTCCTGCCAAATCCAGTGGGCATAAATAAATACCTGCTCTGCTGACACTCAGACTTGTTTGAGTAGTGCTAACCTGACCACACATTGAGCGTGTCCCCAAGTGCTTCAAGAGGCTCCCCAGAGAGCTCTAGATCTTTTCTTTTACTGGCTACACTTAATATAAAGACATGAAAGGCTTTGTTAGCATTTATTTGGGTATGAATTTAGCACTTGAGAAAAGGTGCCTTGGAGTCTGCAGTCTTCTGTTTATTCAAAGATTGTATTTGGCAATGAAGGCTCACATTTATCTCCCTGGTGGGAGATGTTGCCACTGTTTTCTAGAAAAGTGCCTCTACAGGGGGGATGGAAATATCTTCTATTTACTGTTCACAGAATGGCCTCTCTGAGAGATGTCAAATGTTTTGTCAAAGAATTACCAAATGTTTGGTAATTCCCGGACCTGGATTGTCTAAGGCATTATTTTTATGTGTTCCATCTCTGAAACACGGAGATGAAGGTAAAGCCTAACACAATATCAGAATGTAATGGATGCTATGGTACTAAGCACAACTGCAGCTCAGACAAGGCGTTTCCTGGAGCCTAACTTTGGAATCACGAGTTCCTGACTCCCAGTCAAAGTCTCCAGATGCTCAACCAAAAAGAGGAAGAGTGTGCACAGCCCAAGAGAGGAGCCACCCTAGGGCTCATGGGACAGCAGCAACAGCAGGAATAACTATTCCAGAAGTCCTGCCTGCAGCAGGGGAGAGTGCACAGGGCTCAGCACTCCCTCCAGTGCAGTCACCTTTCTCACTGAACATGTGATTTGGAATCCCCTGCATGGGGGCTGTAAATCCAAGGTACCAGACATGCTGTTTACATGCAGATCAGCTACATACTGCAAGTATCACACTTACTGCATATCATCACCTGGCTGTAAGAGCTCTTTCTGGCTTGAGATTTGGTACTCAACCCACAGTCTGATGCCTTAAGCCTGTAGCTGTTAACAGAAATCCCAACACAGCAGCTTTTCTTCAAGTTGCTTCCCTGCACAATGTAGCTGGTTTGTAAATGTGCAAATTAGCAGAGCCACAGACCCCAGGATTGCATTGCACAGCCACTGTCATTCCATCACACTCTTGTGCTTGACAGTCTGGAGATGATCCTCTATTTGCAGTGATTTCAGACATGTGGTGCTCCTGCTCACAGACCTCCCCACTGCAGCTGTGACACTACAATGCTGGAAACTGAGGCAGGACACAGATTTGTCACTCAGTCACTAGCATCTGCAGATAGTTTTAGACAGAGACAGAGAGAGGAGTTAATTCCTCCTGACTTTTCAAAATGCTTTTGGTATGGGCTTATCTTTTGTCTCACAGTTTAATATGAAAACCATAAGTGTTACTGAATTTTTTACTTACTAAAGTATTAACCATTGTTTTACTGACACTATTTTTTTATTCAGCTCTAATTATAGGATCTATTGCAGACATCCCACTGGGATGTTTAGTAAAGAAGTAAGTGACAACAGTTCCAAATTATGTTAGACCTAATACAGGTTGGTAACTCATGAATTTTCTCTCTTCAACACTGTGACAGTGATCTGGGGACAAGTGCAATCCCCAGATTGTGCTGTGCAAGTAATTAATCCTGATAAACTATGTAGCAGTCACTGTGGTGCCCCTGTGTCCACAGAGCTGGGAAAACAACAGAAAGAAGAAATTAAAAAAAAAAAAAAACAACAAAAAACAAAACAACAACAACAAAAAACACTGAATTTTCCTCTGATCTAAAGCAATCCCACCATATTCAAGTGTCCAGAAGACAAACAACAAGCCATGAAATCATCACACCAATGAACCTCCTGCCTGAGAGTCAGCTGTAACATATGGGCTGGCCTTTTCCAGAGGCTTGTTTTTCCTGTTCAAAACCTCTGACACTACCTCCAGCTTCTGCCACCCACTTCCTTCTACTCCATCCAACAAATCCTCTTGCATCACTGACAGCTCCACATGCCAGAGTCAAAGGCATTTGCTGAACATTGCAAACCCAACTCATCTCTCCCTGCAGCTCCTTCCTCCATTGCTATGTTGGAAAAACAGGATGAGAAGATGCTTTTAATGCTTGCCCATGGAGGAGAGAGAAACCAGAGCTTCTTTGTTTTGTCAAAGATTTGTGATTACCCGGTGCCACATAACACATACTCATGGTTTAATTGCAGCTCTAGGAGAAGAAGCATAAAGCATCCCTGTAGCACAACTCCAAGTTTCAGCCTGTTTGGAAATAAGAATATGTTTTGCTGCATTGTCTTCTTGGCACAACACAGCATCATTTATCATACAGAAACCTTTGGCTGGAAAACATTCAGCCAGCCTCTATATGTCCCAAATGTGAACAGACAAAACAATAATTGTCAGCCAGACTCTTTTTTCTCCTTTTTCTTTCAGATTTTCTCATATTTCTTGCAACAGCAGGTACCTGTTGAGCTCTGTTAACTGTTCCCCTCGTTGGAGCAGCAGGACTGCTTTGGCCTGCCCCAACTCTTGCACTGTACTTGGGATTCTGAAAAGTAGGGCTGCTCTTCCCAGATCCTCCTGGCTGCAGGCAGCACTGAAGAACATACACAGCTCACAAATGACAGGTTACTACCAACTGCTGTGTATAAACAAAATGGGACTGATTCCTCATCTGCTGAAAACTACAGTGATATCAATTTTCCCACAAAAAATATATGGTGATCAACAGTTTCTGAAAAGAGAGAGCTGAATTTGCCCCTCCTTCCACACATGCTATGCAACTTCTCTGATACGAGGAGGATGGTAGTGTGTTACCTGCTAACTGAAGCTCACCAGCCTCAGAACACAGGCATTACTATGCTGGGTCACAGCGACATCCTTCTAGAGCTTTTCTCAAAAAGAGTATTTAGGCAAAGTCAAGCAGGACAGACCTTCAAAAAGGCCTTTGGCTGCTTTCTTTTAATGAACTGAACAGTTGTAATTTTCTCTGTCTGCAGTTTTACTTTAACTAAACAGTAGAGAGTCCCCATCCTGTAGCGGGACTCCCTAAATTCCCAAAGACATCACAGTGATCCAGGATTTAATGCAAATCCAATGATCTACAACTTAGCTAAGAAATTCCATCCTGGAATAGAAGGGAAGAGTATCTGAGACTGAAAGCTGGGATCCTCCTCTGCACTTCTGTTTTTGACAGTCAGATGTCCAGCCAAGATTGGTATCTGAGTATTTTCCCACCAGGCAGGAGAAGCAGCCTGCCAGAGGACACCCCAGCCCTGGGGTGTCAACCCTTTGCCTCAGAAATACTTTAAAATACCCAAACAATCCCTCAGACAGAAACTTCGTCATCATCTTCCAGAGGCAGGGTCTGAGCAAGCATTTGGGAGCTGATATAATTTTAATACACTCTGAGGCCAGCCTTCCTAGAGAAGATGAATTATTTGTAATGAATTCCAATCACATGGTGCTCCAGCCCCCACACCTTCATCCTGCATATATAACCAAATTAGTTTAGGAGATGTAAGTTATTCAGGGACTTAGCTGTTCAGTCTGGCCTTGGAGGAGTTGCTCTCATTATGGCTTTTATGCAAATTCTGTCCTCCAAATCTCTTCTGAATCAATTATTACTAGATTAATTTAAACATGTCCACCTGGGGTGCCTGTATATCATGTGCCTCATGTTAAAAAGTAAAAAGGATGATAATGAATTCAGGAGGTGACTGAAACAGATTCCTGCTTTGTGGAAATGTGACCTTTTTGCATAATGTCATAAAAGAAAGAAGTTCCTTCAAGAAACATGGCAGATAGGGTCATTCGTTGGATCAGCTGGGCTTTCAATCACTCATTGAAAATTAGCATGATACAATAAAAAATTAATAAGAAATTTAAAAAAATATCACTTTAATGCTCCAGACTATTAAAGTCTTTGATGGACTACTAATTGAAATGTAATGCTTAATTTTAAGCAATGCCATTTTATTAATGATAAAAACTTGAATTAATGTCATTAACCAATGTTAATATTACAAATCCCCTGAGGGATAACAAAGCAATTATGTTATTCACAGAACTGAAAGGGGGAAAAAGATGTAATCTGTACATGACTGCACTAAGGCAGAAGAGACTGCTTCCATCTGCATTTCCTCTGCTGAGAAAGGGGGTTTGTTTGTTTTTTGAGCAAAGAGGAGGGAGAGGAAGAGAAGAACTTGTGCTAAGTTAATTACTGCTGATTTTCAGGCACTTAATAGCTAGGAAATTATTCTGTTACTCAAACACCATACTGTGGGGACCCTGGAAAAATAATTTGGGAATGAGAAATTGATTACAAACCCTCCTTCTTGGAGGTCTCCCCTGTGTGTGCTTGGATCCTAACACATGAACTAACAGCCTTCACCTGATGGAAAAGCTTGATGCAAATATGCAGCCCCACACCTGGCAGCAAATGGCTTTATAAAGCTGGGCTGGATTGTATCTGCCAGGGATCACCAAGGAGAACACCTTCTGCACTACTGAGTGCCCTCAATTTCATGTGAGGGCAGGTGCTTTTATTTTATATAGTTTAGCAAGTTCAGCATCTTGTCAGATCCACTGCTCATATAGCAGGGGAGATGGGGTTAGACTTAATTAAAAAGAACCAAAAGCAATGCTCTTGCTAACTGGCAGAAGTCACATTGCCCAGAGGGAGTAAGAACTTTGTATGGTGCTGGTATAATACTGCATTTACTCCAGAATAACCATGTTTGATATAAACCCTGGATTAACTATTTTTTTATTGTCTGGGTGATAATTCAGAGACAATGGGGAGATTCAGCAAGCCAGACCCCGAAGAATTCCCCAAGGAGCTACAAACCTTTTTATTGCTAAGAATCCCAAAGGCTTTTGTTTTATACTTACAAAAAGTGAAAGTACTGCAATGCACCCAACACACCATTGTCGAAATCCAAATGCCTCCTTCAGTGTGCGCTTTTCAATGCAACCAGTCAAATGTGTCACAAATTCACAAACAGTATTAACCCATGGGAAGAGATACAATAATTAATTTCCTCTGTTGCATGTAACATGACAATGCTCTGGTGTAAACCAGCACTGAGGATGCTCAGGAGATTCTTCTAAGACTGTCATGCCAAGCATTTTTTAAAAATTAGGTTTCTTTGCAAAAAAACAAAAGCATTGACAGTAATTACTACCAGATTTCCTATTTATGTTGCACAGGATGTAAAATCTCAATACCAACTCAAAATAAATCAACTGGAAAAAAGAAACAAAACTAAGGCTATCAAGGGAGTGAGAATCTATGTCTAAACCTGGCTGGATATAATAACAGGAATTCATACTTGGTGGCTGGGACCAGGGTGTCTTTCTTTGTAGCCCAAGCACAGAACACCCAGGTGCCTCTTTAAGTTTCTGTTCAGGATATAAATACAGCTGTAAAACACAATGAGATTTGGGGATTTTACTTAAATTGATATATTACTTAGCAATCGTATTATAAATGGCAGAACAAGCAAGGGGAAGAATTACTGCAAGGTTTCCACTCTGCTTACCAATGAGGTCCTGCACATGGCAGGCTTCAGTCTGTGGAGCAGGTTATGCTCAACAGCATGATAGCTTTTCTCCTGCAAATTTACAAATCACTGCATTTTCATCTCCCAACAATTGTTCCTCTTACCTCTTGTCTCCCCCATCTCCTCAAAGAACAGCATCAAACCTCCTTTGTAGCATATCCATTCTGTCACTCTACCATTTTCTCTTCCAACTCCCCTCTCCCGATTTGAAAACGAGAGAGGGGAAGCCACTGAAGACACCAAGGTCAAGGCAGAGAGAGACAAAGTCAAATTCATGCAATCATTTAACACCACACGCCATCAGACCATTACAGAGACATGAGACGTTATGGATTGCAGCTTAATAGATCGCAATAGAGGATGATGGGGGAGAGGAGAAGAGAAAAATGTTCCTTCTGGGCTGAGACTTGCTGATTAAAGTGCACGAGTGGGCAGGGGACAGCATTTATGTTCATAAAGCTGAGTCCTACCTCTCGATATTAATGGACACACCATTGTCGCCAGACGCGATGTTTTGTTATTGCGTGATTAATTGAGAGTCACACGCAATGACATATTACAGGCAGGATAAAGCTGTCACTGGAAAGCAATTCTTCACAGTAATTCCTGCCAGTCTCTACAGTCTGAAATTGCATACCTCGTTACAGACGACCCCTCAAGCACAAATGCATTACATATCTTTATATAAATAACAGTGACTAACAACGGCAGTCTGAGGTAATCTCTGTGGGATATGAAATGGGGAAAAAGGTAAGGCAGAGAAATTGCCTTCAAATATTAGTAAGCTTGTCTGTGCTAATCCCCATCAAATGAACCATTTCTCTTTTCCTTTAAAATAAAAACTGTTCCTGCTGGAGACACAGAAAGTGTGATAAAAGGACATGTTGTGACATAAATGACAACTAGAAGCCTTACTTCTTCAAAAGGCCACTAGTTCTAAATCTTAAAAATCTTGATCAAGACTAATTAAACTTCGACACAGTCGCTTTATCACTTACTTAGGTCACTAAGTATCAGTAACTGGTCCAGCTCACTTTTTTAAAGCCACCAGATCAAAGACTCTTTTACATTTCTTTTGGCAGCAGCAAGAAGATATCAAATCATTAATTTTCTCCATGCATTTTATTTCAGTCAGAATCACTACATTCAAAATACAATGCAGAAAAAAAAAATCTACATTGCTCAAAGGAAAGGACACAGCCCAGGGGAATACAGGTGCCCAGGAAAACCAGCTTGTGTCACTTATGCTCTGTGTATGACAAATTCCTGGCTGTATTGCCAGGAGTGGCACACAGTTGCCTGATCTCCAGATGGCATCCAGCATTTCCCATACCATTGGCTAATGGTCAGATCTGCTGCAGTGCTCTTTTCTTCCTGTCTGATTGGAGCCAATACCCCACAGCTTGAGTGAGCAGTATTTTAAAGACTCACCATCAGATAGGGTGGCATCAACCAAAACCAACAGTACCTTTGGCGAGCTCTCCATTAAAGAGTTCCATTTCACACCACCACTGAGACACTGTTTTAAGCCATTTCAAGCTCAACCACTTGGACTTTCTGTTACCAACCACTTGTAAATGAAGGAAAAGTTATGCAAAGGTCTTTACCTGCTGGGAAGATGCTCTCTACTTCCTCAGAAGACAGGCTCTTGCAATCCCTCTTAAATCTGCCACTGACAGGAGCCAAGAGAAATGGGGACAGGAAAGCACAAAGCCTGGGCTGTCCTGTGGCCTGGAGGCAAATAGCAATCTCTGTCTTCACCTAACCCAACCACAGCCCTGCAAGAGAGTAAATCTGTGTCCACTGGCCTTTTTAACAGCCCCTTAATGACCGTTAACTTTTTTCAGCCAGCCATTGATTCTAATGGCATGTGCATTCACACACAATAATACCTCAGACGGCCTTCATTAATTTACCATGCATAATTTCTCTGAAAGCTTTTGCCAATAGAATACCCCTAAACTGACTCACTAACTCATGAAGATAAAGCACTTTCTGTGTGAAACCATTATGCAGATGCACAGCATTCTACTCAAATAAGTTAAAAAGTAGGTATTGTTCAGTGTCTACCCATTTTCTGGACACAGCAAAGTACCGGGCTTGAAAATGTAAAGCTGCTGCTGGAGTATCCGGTGTGACAATGAATATGTAAGATACTCCAGGCTGAAGAAAGAACAACAAGAAAAAAGGCAAATTATATGAAAAAGCCTTTCTGCTGTGAAGTTCCTGAAATCTTTTACAAATTTCAACAATGGGAAGTCCTAAAAGTGAAAGGCTGTTAAAATACCAAAGGAAAATGCAGGAATATAGATATTCACAGGCCTAGGTCCATTCATCCGGAGAGAGGGTGGGGGAAGATCCAGCAAAGGGAGTGTATTAGAAACAAACCATCCCACAGAACAAGGGTTTAGAGCTGTCAGGAGCTACAGTGCTGCTGTTAGCCTTGCAGTAAATTATGGAGCTGTCAGCATTTTCCCATTATAAATCTCTCAAGCCTCCTCTTATGTACACTGATGTAAGATTCAGACCTCAGTCCCATGGTGGCAATGATATTGCAGAGAAAAGCATCACAGACCCCCTCTGGAAATATAAGACCCATAAATATAACCTGTGGTCTTATAAACTCTAGAAGATGTTGGTTGTAGGGATAAAAAAAGGTCATTGTTTCTTTTTTTTTCTTTTTCTTTTTTTTTTTTAATTACAATTAATTTGTCTTTAAACAAAATCAGAGGATGAGAAGAGCTAATTGAAATCAGGAATAGGATCCTCTTTTGCACTACATGCAAATCTTTTATAAACTTGCAAGTTTCTCATCCCTTTCCAGAGGATTGATCACAGAGCCCATGAACACAGGGACTATACTTCTAAGGTTATAGGTGCTGCCCTGACTCATGTGAAAAAAACACCTTCCATAGATAGTCACTTGTGAGACCCTGTAATATTAAATTTGGAGGTAAAATAAAGATTAAAATAAAATTAGATCTGAAAATTTAATCTGTCTCAAATTCATGAGTTGTGGGACTCAGGGTTTTGGTTTCTCATCAATGAGCAGTGAACCACTTGCAGGGAATTCAGAAGCCACAGAGCAGGTGGATTAGGAGCAGAGCTCTTCAAAAATTCTCCCCTAATAGCAAGCCTCATTTTTAAGAAATTGGATTTTTTGTTGTTATTTCAGGATATAGACTGCAAAAGAGGCCCCACATACTTCCATAAGAAAAAAAAAGAAAAAAAAAAAGATAATGAAGACTGACAGTATATGTGGGGGAATATGCTCACAATGGAGATACTTTTTTAAGTGAAAACCACCAGGAGGATTTTTGCAACATTGATTTAGTACAAAGGATATAAGCCATTATCAGTGTAAAGATAATGAAAACTAAGGGAAAACACCTCTGCCTGGAGTTAGTATCATTAAAGACCATTAATATTGCCTCTAATTATGCATGCTTAACTACAGCTCTGCCTGGAACTGTAACATCACAACATGCCAATGAACTGTCTAGGAAGTAATAAACTGCTTCAAAAGTCCCTAAATACGTGTTTGCAGTGATTTATCACACTTGAAGAGGAGCATCTTCCCTCTCCCCTCTTTATTTTTTTCTGTATTTACCTTTCTGCAAACACCAAGCTCTTCCTCCATGCTCTTGAGGCCAGCCCAGGATGCTGAGCCTGGCCTGTCAAGCCAGGCAGACTTGGGCAGGGACTACAGCTCTCCAGTTACTCAGGGGCCAGCAGTAAATCCCAGCACCACATACATGCCTGTACTAGGCATCAAGCAGTGCATATGCTGGAGGATTTGGGACTGCAAGCAGTCTGTCTGCTCCAGATAAAGTAATGACTCAAACACAAGGCAGGAGACACTCGAGCTCCCAGTGCATGCGACAGCCCAGCAGAGTTACAGCCGCCCCCAGCCCTCCATTCAGCAGGAATAGCAAATCACTCCTCACGTTTTGCTAACCCTTTAACAGTGTTTCCATACACTACCATTCCTTTGCTCCTGGCTTGTGTATTATAGGAAAAAAAGTAGGACAATGATTCCCTTCTTAATTCCTGATTTTTACTTTTTTTTAACTGTATATGGTTTTTTACTGAAATCTTGCAGTGTATCTGCTTATGAAGTAACCAGCAGAGCACTCTGCTTCAGAGAGAATATATAACAGCAGAATAAAATTCTATCCATATGTCCGAAGTACAAGGGGTTCACAGTAGAGCTGGCAAATGGTGTAATTAATCCTGACTGCATTTCAGCAAAGACAAATCTAGAAATAATGTACAACTTCTCTGTTTGTGAATTACCACTTGAGAAAACTCCCTGCCTGTATCATATATACCCAAAGCAATTTTTGCAGGTTGCTTACAATAAATTAAATTTGGGACAGTATTTGACTGATGAAATTTCAAACACCATCTCTTTATTCTTTGGGTGCTCCTTTTATAATGTCAAGTTAGCAGAAAAAACACAGCGGATACACAGACGCCAGACACATTCAAAGGTTTCCATCTGGGCTTTAATTACTATCACAGTTGCCTCACTAAATTGAATACGTTCCTCCTCCTCCTAAGGGCTTTGCCTTGTATCTGATTTAGCTTACTTTGCCTTGATGAACAAAATCTGGTATAATCATTTTCTATGATGCCCCAGAGGAGCATCATCCCGTGTATAAACTTGCTGCCCTGTAAGTCAGTTTTTTACATTTCTCTCTTCAGACACTATCCTGCACTGTACTGATATATTTTTTTTTTCCTTCAGGAAATTATTTTGGATAAGTCCTGAAGCAGATTTTCTCCAAAAGCCACATTTAGATTACATTAAGTCACTATTGTTATTGTAAAATTAAAAAAGAGGCAACAGTGTCCAAACCACTTCTTCCAAATGCAGAAGACAAACAAACCCCCCCTTTCTCCCTCTCCACACAGCATCACCTGTTCCTGACCCCACTGACCAGTTCATTATTGCTTTCAGATGGTAATTAGTGAGGCCAGACAGCCTGAGCTTTGCCATTTCTCCTGACCTGTTAGGCTTGGCCTCCTTCAGTTATTATCAGTGTCTTTCTCTAGGTGTTCTTAGAGAGCAGGAAAGTGTGTGCCATCTGTTTAAGCTCTCCTGATTTGAACAGTTAAATAAAAACACATAACATCATCCACAAAAATGCCATTGTTAGGGTTCTGCAGCAGGCTCTGAACCCTTTATAATTAACTGCAGGCCTGCTTGTTGGTTTCCAATAAGGTCATTCTTTCAGTAATCAGAGGTGGTCCCAGGAGGTAGTACATAAATAGCCTATATTGAAGCCTAAATTAGGCTAACTCAGAACTTCCTGTACTCTTCACTGCAAATAAAGCAAATATTTATAGACTCTTGCAATCTTTGAGGCTCCTACCTAAGAATTAGCGTCAGAGCAGCTCTTCTTGCTCATGGTAAATCAGAATCCTAGCAAACGTCCCAAAGCTCAGATTCCACAGTGTATTATTTTTATTTGAAACTTGCCTCACTACCCTTTAGATATATAAAAAAAATAAAATAAAATAAAATAATAAAATAAAATAAAATAAAATAAAATAATAATTCAAAAGGAAGATGAAAACAGACTTTGAAGGAAAACATCCCTCTGTTAAAATCTTGCTAAGTCATATTGCTACAGACCTGGAACATCTGGCTTCTATTCTGGGTTCTGCCACTGACTCCCTCTGTAGCCTTAGGCAAGTCCTTTCAGCTCTAAATCTCCATTTTTTTCTTTCTTTTCAAGCAAGTAAGAGTTTCTCTTAATTTCCCCCTTTGCTTTCTGTCTTGACAATCCAGACCCATACATAATTTTAAGGAAGGCAAGTAACAACACTTCTCACTGGATGCACCAAATAAGTAGACACTTCTCGGAAGGATGGAGGCTCTGGACTGTAAATACTTCAGGGTAAAGACCATCTCCTAACATTTGTGAATTCTTCTGTTTTTTAGAGTATTTAGAGAAGGCTAATGTTATTCTGTAGGAGTTTCTGGAAGCAGCTGGCTGAGTTTCTGCTGGAATCATCACTTTAAACATTGTTGGGATGTCATTGTTTTATTCAGAGGTGTCAGAACGCCTAGAGCTTTGGCCAGCCATCTTCTCTCATTAGTAATTTTCACACAAGTCTAAATAAATGTGTTTGTACTGTGCCCAACGTAATGCAGCTCCTGTGTGCCACATTAACACAGCTAATAAATAAAAAATCCTATTCATGATATTCTTACACCAAGCCAGCAGTAGAAAATGGCCACTCATCAGGGAAGTGGGAAGCATTAGTGGCTGGGGTGGATGGTGTCAGCAAACAGGCTCCAGCTGGAACAGCAAGCAACTTTATCAATTATTTTCAATAGCAAACTGCATTTCCTTGCCCCTCTACCCCTTCATAGAGAAGGTCTGGTGAAAAGCATTGTACCCATTTATCCTTAGCAAGCTCTTGAGCCAGCAAGCCCCTTTGTTACATTCTGGCCTGGAAACTGAGACCTGAATGATCAATGCTGTTCGGCTGCTGCCTCTGCACAGTGCAGGAAGAATGATACCAATGGGCAGTGAAGAATACTCCTTCCTCAATAGTTGCCACCAACATGCTAGATGCTTTTCAAATGCACAACATCCAGCCTAAAAGTGCTTTCAAAGAGCTCCCAGGCACCACTGGAACATAAAATTAACACACAGGAGAACCTCTCTGTGAATACATCAATGGAACTCCATGCCTCATGTCTGGACTGCACCCAGCTGTGGTGAAGCTTCCTTACATCTCCTTATCACTATCAATCCATCTTACCTGGAATGATAAAAGTATCTCATTTCACAAGAAAGTGTTTTAAGAACAGAGACTTGACTTTAGAGACAAACATAGTTAATTATCATAGCATGTATAGCATGTATTTTCCCCCAGAAAAAAAAATAGAATTTCAGACTAATCAGATTATTTCTTTCTTCCAGGTAGCATGATTAATGGTTTTCCCATTTCACAGAATAAACATATTTGAACAAGCATTCCAGAACCACAGTATCCCATTTCCTCCCAGCCTGTAGGCTTACATAGCAAAGGCTCCCATCTCTTTCAGCCAGGAAATGTGCTCCTGTCCTTTTAGGATTGGGCACTACCAACACAAATAATCCCATATCATCTTACTCAGATGCACTGAGTCTCTGATAGAAGCAATTTCACAAAAAGTCTGCAGAAACTCCCCCTTTTCTGCAGTCCCAGTTCAGACCTCTTTATTTCCACTGCCTTTTTCTTCATGTCTCTTTTTCCTCAGATGAGCCCAGCTCCCAGGCTCAGACAATTACATTTTTTCCAGAGCAATGGAGCTAATGTTACTCCCAACAAAGTTCAAGAGAGTTACAACAATATTCATAGCCTAGACCTCTTGCCTATGAAGTCACTTGACAGAGGAGAAAGATGGTGCCTTCCTAACCACCAGGCTTGCAAAAATCCAAAACAAGAAATCATTTGCCTGTGCTCATAGAAAAGAATACTTTACTGTAATTTTAAAATGTGAGCTTCTGAAATCTAGGAGTGCTAAAGGAAAAGCAGCCTTCTGTGAATCCTGGGTGGTTCACTATGAAGATGACAGTTGCCCTAGAAACCTCATAAACTGGAGTGGCAGATAACTGAAGTAGATGAGATCTGTCAGAAAAAGTTTGGCACCATCAAACCAATGCTTTGAAAGCATAAAAATGACTAATTGTCTGTGTTTTCTTTGCCACATCAGACAAAAGGCTTTCCTGGCAGTGAGGGACAGATTTCTGAGCTGTGTTTTGCTATTCACTCATCTGCTTAAATTTTGAGTGTAGGATTTAAAGCTTGTTTTAAAAAATTAAAAGCTTCTTTTATTCAAATGAAAGCTAAGTAAAGAATGGGTTTGTCTTCTTTCCCCTTCTCTTCCAAAGGCCTGAGTTCAGATAACCTCCTGAAAAAGACTGGTGTCCTGCTGGTCCTAAACCTTACTGAACTTCACCATAAAGACACCTCCTAACTCAGCCCAGTCTTATTTTATGAACAGGAGATTATCAAGAAAAAAAATGGAGGTCTGACCTGTGATGCATTGATGCACCAACCTTACTTTGAACAGATTCTGAGTTGTCATATCAAATTTACAGAATCATAGAATCATCTGGGTTGGAAAAGACCTCCAACATCATCAAGTCCAACCAGCACTGTCAAGGCCACCACTTAACCATGTCCCCAAGTGCCACATCTACAGGTCTTTTAAACACCTCTAGGGATGATGACTCAACCACTTTCCTGGGCAGCCTGTTCCAGTGCTTGACAACCCTTCCAGAGAAGAAATTTATCCCAATATCCAATCTAAACTTCCCCTGGCACAAATTCAGGCTCTTGCCTCTAGTCCTATCATTTGCAGCTTGGGAGAAGAGACCCACTCTCACCTTACTACAGCTTCCTTTCAGGTTGTATATAGAGAGCAACAAGGTCCCCCCAAAGCCTCCTTTTATCTAGCTTAAAAAAACCCGAGTTTGCTCAACCACTCCTGATAAAGAGTTGTTCTCTAGATTAACTACTCAAGGTAGTGACTTTTGCCAAGCCCACTAATCCTGGTTTCTCATCTACAGTAAATACACAACAACACTGAAAAACAGAAGGTTGAGTTCAAAAAGAAAAAAACCCTTCGTTATAAAGTATTTAGACTTGTGTTTCCTTATTTGGCCTCTTTGTTTCTCATTCCTTTCCCGTCCCTTTAACTGGCCAGTTGCCAATAGAGAAGAAGAGATAAGCAACAAAAATTGATTATAAGCAATAAAAGGAATTTTAAACTTTCTTAAGGACTGAGCCAGAGCAGGAGGGAAAACTAAGGAACTCCGGACTTGCTACCCTCCTCTTCATGGGTCCCGAGCAATGCCAGTGTATCTGTGCAAGCAGCACACAAGCAAACAGCACAGCTGTTGGCATTCTCTCTGTGCACAGGGAAGCAATTTCCCCCTTTCATTTATTATTCAAAACTTGCTGCAGCCATTCTGCAAATTCAGTATATCTCTTTTAATGCAACAATGAGATTGAGATGCAGATTCTTTCTCTTGTGTTGTTTGTGGTTTTGTTCTTTTTTTCCTTGAATACTGAGAACGCTGGATATGGGTTTTCTTTCTACTTAAATTTCTCTTTTCAATTTGGAGATGATTTAAACTATGCAGAATGCAGACAGGCAACAAGTAAGAATTTCTTGCTCTGATCCATGCCTTCTCCTCCAGTCAAGCCTGCAAAAATAACCCTTGAATCCTCAACATGGATGCACCGCTTCGAATTTAGAGAAGAGATAGTCCCAACTCTCCAAAAAATGGTTTGGGAATTGAATGGCTTCAGAGAAAATGCTGTCTCCTTTTCCTCTCTACACTAATTAGTACAAACCATAGTCAACTCCTTTGCAAAAAAAGCAAACATTTAACACTAATAGCCATTATCATTAGTAACTCCCTGCTTTTGAAAAAAGCCCTTGACTGCAACCCCCAATATTTATTCTCACTTGATGTTAAGATGACAGATTTGCCAACCAGCTTGGGAGGTGAAATAGCGTCAGTGGGCCACCTGCTCCCTTGAAGTTTAGCTTTAATAATGCAATGCAATATCATAAGATGAAGTAATCCGATGCAATTGATGCAGGAGGAAAATGTAGATTTTTCTCACTCTCTGAAAGTTTTGATTTAGGCACCAAAACAATCTGTATTGTTGTGCTCTTACACATGCAAACTAAACAGAGCAAAGTTAGAGCCATCCCTGGTGTGAGCCTTGGCTTGGCATGGGGCCAAAAAAAAGAGCATAGATTTCTTCCCACAGTGCAGGGTTGGCATCCACCCTGCATTTCTTCTCCAGATAAAGTGGAATATCTTTGTTTTGCTTTGAGAAATTAATAATTTTATCATTGAGGCTTCATAACATACTGCATGGGAGTGTCTCTGGACAACATCCATCCTGTGGCTCAGCATGGTTGGTTACCTGTTCACTCACTACAGCACTGCAGTTTCTGCACTGTCAGGGCTGTGTGACACAAATCGGATTTCATTTCAATATTGCATTGATGCCACACTCTGAACACAAAACACTAATTTGCACACAACATCTTAGGAGCCAGATTGCACAGCAGTAACTCAGTGCAAGACCATTGACAAGAGCAGAAGTGCATCATGCACATCAGCAGATCACTTGGTCCAGGTCTGATGTTTAGGGGCAGGACTGCCCAGCAAAAACTCTGGATTTGAATCTAACACAGTCTGGGCAGTTCTTCTAACCGTTGTGAACTAACTTGCTTTTTGATGATGTGGTGCTTAGATTGCCTGCTCATCTTACCAAAATATCTTAGTTACTTAAATTTGTGAAATGCATTGAGATTTTAGGGTGAAACAGGCTGTGGGGAGTCAGCATTGCTGCAGTTGTGATCAAATGTGTTGTACACTGTGGGGAATGTTACAGTTCTCCCAATATATGAGTGCTAGCAGACTTCTGCCCTTTGTACCTTGATATGATTGGCTAGATATAAAGGACTAAGTTTCAGATGAAAATTTAGTAGTATAAGCTCTGTCATCCCAACCTGTCTATTTACATGACTTATGTGGGTTATTGCAGTAGCCCACTTCCAAAATTCACAGTTCTAGTGAAGATTATCACTCCTGTTTAAGAGATACCAAGTCCCTTGTTCCCACTGATGGGAAATCCTTTTAGGAAAAATTATGAAGCTTTAGAATGTCTGCATTCTAACCTAGAAAGCAGGGGACCCTGCTAAATAAATGTGTAAACCTGGGTTCTTCACCATCAGTTAGGCTGGGATGAAAGCCCTGCTTTTCATACACAGGCTGATATATTAAATGTGAGGCTCTTGACAGTTAAATCAGCTCCAGGTTTAAATCAGAAAGCAGAAAATCCCTGTGCAATTTCAGTAGTGCTACTTCACTGAATAAATGCTTGCACCAACTTCAGACCAACTCATTGGCTGCATTGGCTGGTATGACATGCAGTGGGTAAGGGTTTCTCTGTCAGGAGCAGGTACCCACAGAGCTTCTTTCCTACCTTTGCAGGGGAACAGGAACTGATCATTTACAGAGTTGCAAATACACCTGAGTGTCATTTAAGGCAGAGCCTCTATCAGACCAGAGCATTACCAGTTACAGAGGCTTGTGTTGTTCTTCCTCCCCCATTGAATAGGCTGCTAAATGAACAAAATCAATTTGATCTCACACATCTAACTAGCATATTAGAAAAAATTTCAAGAGCAGCTGCTGCCTACCTACAACTCTCTAATTCCAGCCCAAACAATCTGTTTCCCAGTTGTGGGAGAGCAATCCACAAAAGGACCCAACAATCAGAGTCAGCAGAGGCGACGTTGTGCCTCCATCTCTGGCATGCAGCTAATTACAAAGGACAATTATAATAATTAATGCCAGCGGATGTGGCCAAGTCTCCCTGCAACTGCTGTGGGGAATTTCTACCCATATTTCAACCAAAAACCATCTGTCAGACAGGAAAAACACAAAATAAAACCCCTCCTTGCCAAAGGTTCTCAGTAAAATGTTTTATTGCTGCTAACCTGGCAGTAACAGGGAGATCACACAAGTTTCAAATAGGAAGCACACTGAGAAGTGAAAATCCCTGACTTCATATTCTCTGCCCCATCACATAAACAGTCCATTGATTTATGCAGCAAGAGGCTGTTGCTGGAGAGGTTCAAGGATGGATAAGTTATACACTCCTGTTTGTCATGAGCTGGTTTGTTTTGTACAGAAGCAGAGATCAGCTAGAGAAGATGGACTGGAAATGCTGCTGCTGCAGAGCTCTGTCAAGGTAGTGAGTTACACAAATACCACTTGGTCCTGACCATTCGCACATTTAAATTTTCTCATTCTTGTACCTCAGTGAATACTTGAAAGGCAATAGGAATAAGGACAAATTATGAAAGTAGATGTATCATGTTCCTGACTGACCCACATACATACTGTTAAGAGGAACATTTGGCTATGCAGGAAATTTGTTGACTGTGTCAGGCTTCTTTCTGTGCAACACACGAAGTCCACACAATTGTCTGTCATGGTGATCTAATTTCTTCTGAACAGATCTCCTCTTGCTGCAGTGCTGCTGGTGAGCTCTCATCAAAAAATACCCACCCAGTGATCTCTTTATCACTTGCTTCGGGCTAGGTATTGGCACCCAGGCCACTGTAAGAAATTTGGTGATGGTAGTCAGGCATACCTGAACCATCTTAGACTGTCACAGACTCAAGCACTTCTTGTCCACTAGGGAAAAAAGAAAATGGCCAAGACAAAAGCATTGCAAAGCAGGAGTGTTTTCAAAAGTGTTATATAGTGAATAATATTGGGGCTTTTTTCTTCCCAAAAGGTAATTCCTACTGGCATACAAAACTAATAGCTTATAAAGTTTCAATATTACCTTCTTCTGGACCGTACAGTCATGTTCTGCAGTCTCACCAGCTCAGGTGAGAAACCTCTTACATTTTAGGGCTGATCTACCCCGGGATCCCTAAGCCAGGTGCAGATGCATTCACACCATCTTCCAAACGTGTACTACAGGTACCATCAGCAATTTAGGCACAGCAGAATGGAGCACAGCTGCATGTCTTGCCTGGGAATATCTGAGTCATAATGCTGCTGGAAAAACTCAAACTCACAGCACATAACTACACATTGACACTGCCTGGTAGGCAGGCTCCAAGGAGTTGAAAAGGCAGAACTAGAGTCTGCTGAAGAAAGAGATACCTGCAGATGAATCCACAGCCATTCACTTCCACCAAGTTATTACAAGATCAAAAAGGAAGTGAATTGGGGCTACCATGGCTGGAACACCTGGTTCAGCTCCTAGCTCTGCAAGAGGTAACTTACCCAATTTAATGCAGGCTGATAGATATGGGCAACTTACTAGTATGTGCAAAAGCATCTGAGGATATATTTCTATTCATCTCTGCTACTGAAATAATTATTGAAATAGACTTCTGCTGTCTGCAGTGCCTCTTTGGCCAGAGTTAAGGTGTCTTTGCAGGATATTTCTGTACAGGTGCACTGAATTACATACATGTATTGATCTGAGCTGAATGAAGATTTGTTCTTCTAAGTTCTTGTTGATGTACCACTGTGCAACATTCAACATAAGTTAATTAAAAACTGCTTAGTAGTTTTCACACATAGGCTAGTAGTGACTACATCTGTAAAACCAAAACCATTACACAGGACAGCTGTTTTGAGCTGGAATATACACATGTAGGTTTGTGACATACTAGAGAAAGATGAAATATTACCATTTAATTTAAACACTTTCAGAGTCATGACAATTATCTATTTTTCAGCCGCTTTAAAATGTTTGCCTTATTTCCCATCAATATTTAATTCTTCTCTTGTTAATGGTTAGCTCTAAAAGAGAATAAAAGGCTCCAAAGGAATAAGGAAAGCAATTAATAACTTTCAAGAAAAATCATCTATGGCTTCCAGCTAAGTAAATCAAGCTCTTTTATTATATAATGTGGGTGAGACAATGTTTATTCTAAGGATTTAAATGTAAAAGTGTTCCCAAAAATCTAACTTGCCCTTTTACATTTGGAATAACTCTTGCTTAGACTAGTCAGAGAAAATAATCTTCTTAGCTTTTAAAAGAAAACATCTGAAGCTGTTTTCTCACCATGCTAGGGGTTCAAATGTTGGTATATGCTTTTTTAATATCTAAAATTACTTCTGTTTTCACATTGCTTTCTGGATCATCAATGAGGAAACAATCTTTCTATCAGTGGTGGGAATCCCCTGAACTACCTGAGCCTGACGAGAGGAGAAAAATAGAGATGTCCAAGTCAAGGAAAGTAGTTCAATGTAATAACTGAGCATGTGGTGCAGTAACTGTTTTTAAACCCACCTTCTTGTCAGATAACATTCTCATAAATCCATCACCAACAGGTCACTGCTGCATCCCTCTGGGGTGCAAATGAATGTAATTGAAACCTCACAGCCACTTAGGAGCTATTGTTTTTCTATGTTTAAGAGGCTAGAGAGGTTAAACTCAACTGCACTAATAGATCAGATCAGGCTGGCATTTATACCACCACTGTCTAACTGAAAAGCTCCTTGTAACTTTGCAGACAAATGTTTTGCTTTTGATTTGCACCAACTTGCTGTACACACCCCCAAACCTCTCAGCCTGAGAGTCAGGGGAGAGGAGCCTTTGGAACAATATATAAACAATCAGTTAAAGGTGCTTAACATCTGTTACTTAACTACATTATGTCTCATCAGTCAAATTTGAGTCTACTTCCCATTGGTGCTTTTCTTTATCCCTCTATCCTCTTTCCATTATTTTTGTTCGAAGGAGTAATGACAGTAGATGAAATGTTAAAATGATTTAAGATTTTCAGCTGTAAGAAGAGTGTATAAGCAACACTAAGAGTCTGATTTCAGTGTAAGATAGGATATTTGGCTAAATCAGATATCCCAGAGCAATTCAGCAGCTTGGAATTGCTGATTAAAGAAGAATCTGCTATTCTCTCCCTAGAATGGTGAAACACTGTTCATGCAGCTGACCTAGGTATGTTCTTTTAATTTCTTTCTCTGTTATTTCTTTTTTATATTTTTTGAAAGTTGCCTTTTAATTTTTTTAAGCTTAATTTTGTACCAGGTGCTGCAGACTCTAATGGTACTGCAAGACTGCAGCACCGTGTAGACAAAAGTGGGACAAGAGGTGGAATGGTGGTGCCTGTGAGCCTGCCTGGGCAGCAAGGTCTGCCTGTCCCTGAGGGCAGAAGTGGGAAATTGCTCTTACACCAGGGGCCAAGGTACTCCACAATTAGCAGTCCTACTCAGTTTCACTCTGCTGATAGTGTTGAAAGAAAATGGATTTGCCCACCCAAAAATAGCTAAACCTGCTGCAATTCTGCAGCTTGTGTGGGCTTTTCTCCAAAAAATGCCTCCTTAAAATTGCAGAAGTTCAGTCTCACCACCACACTGTGTGCCTCCCACACCTATGAAATCAGCCAGAAGTGCCTGGCACCCTGATATTACAGAGCCAGAGAGCAGAAACACACAAACCTTATTTAGATGTTCTTTTTAATAGCGTTTTACAGAGCTGAGTAGAATTATTTGGGATATTTAATCTCCCTTTGTTCCTGGGAACCACCTGCTAGAGTGATATGGTGCAGAGTCACAAGGCAAGTTGATGTCAGGGTTGTCAATGCTCAGGTCTGAGTTGCAGGAAGGATATTTCAGGCTGATGTTGACATCCTATACATTGAGATGTTATAGCCAAGTTGTCTGTATCAATTCTGTCTTAATTCTCTCTTCAATAGCTGGGAATTAAGAAATTACAGGAAGTCAAGTGGCCCAAATCTCCTACATGGTTATATGAAAACTGAGTGATCACTCTGCTGACTCAAATACATGAGGAAAGAGCAAAATCACAGTCACTCAAATATAAAAAAACAGCTTAAAGTAAAAGCAGACTGTGGTTAATTAAGTAATGAGGAGAAAAGCACACCTATTTTTCATTTGAGTTCTATGTAATTCAGATGCTCACAAGTCTTCACTGCTTCATGATAAACCATAAGAACTCATTAGCAAAGCTTATTTTAATTCTGAGAAAAATTATTGTAATATTTGCCTATGGACTTGCACAAGTGATTTACTTAATTTATCCAGTTGAAAGAAAAGACTAAATTGTATGGACTGTAAGTGATAAATGTAATGAAACTTGAGCATTTCCACTGCACTATTTAAATTTATCCTGACCCTCCCTGGTTCCACATTTGGCCAAGCCATACTGGTCCAGCTGCCTTTGCTTCCATCACTGCTCTGCTCTGTAACATCAGCATCTCCCTCCTAACATCCCTCTATGCACAACATCAACATCAACATGCTTCAGGACACCAGCCAGCTCTGGTGGCTGTGCATCAGAGGAAACTCCTTTATGGCATCATGTAACTTCTCACATCTTCCCTAAAGCATGTGACATTGGATACTGCCACTGGCAGCACACCGGAGAGAGAAGGACTCCCAGTTTTATCTGCATCTGTCAAAAAGCACTACTTAAAATATGCACCCTTAATTGTTGTGCCAGTAGGCTTCTGGAGTCCTGTAGGAACATACCACCCACAAGATCTATATGGTGTTTCAAATAACCAACATCCTGCTGAATGAAAGTTATCTTCAGGAAGGTATGAAAAGATAATGCTCAATACCAGACACAGCTATGTTCACTTTTTCATCTGCACAGTATTTGCGTCATTCACAAGCAAGGGCCTGGTGCTACACAACCAAAGTAACTCTGGAGAAAAGACTTCTTCCTATTCTGCCCTGTGTATAATATCCAAATTACCAGCCAGCTTCCTAACCCAGCCTCCTCAGTGCTACTGCATCCCTTTAAAAAGCAGGAGGAAAAATTGTTTTCTCCTCTACATAAAAGGAAGATTTGCAGCAGTGAGAGGCAAAGAAAAAAATGTTCTAACCTGGAAACTGGATGGGTTTAGTGTGCGAACATTAATTAGAAATAAATAAGAAATATCAAGGTATGTATTACACTGTTGGCCTGGACCATGCTTTGATGTTCATTACTGCCAAACCTACTCACTAAGTAGGAAATGCCAGAAAGAGAAGGATCTCAGTGCCAGAAGAAGAAGTCAAGGCAACAAGGGTAAAAAACAAGCATAAAGAAAATGCAAGAGTTTGAAAAAACTGGTTATTTACTGCTGGGAATATGGGGAGAATGAAGCAGATCATGCTCAGGGTTTGTGAAGAAAGAGCTTCAGTGACTTCCTCTTCCTTTCCAGTCATTCAGTCCTGACAGGCAGGGACAAATTGAATAAAAATCAAAACCACCAAAGGAAAAGGGGAAACAAGGGTTTTCATTAGCTTTCATATCTGACATTGTGGTGGGAATCCCTGGAGAAGGGGTGCAGCGTGCCACAGCCTGGACACAAAGCTGCAATCCGTGCCCACAGACTGGGTGAAAGTCGTTTGGAGGCAGGACAGGGCAGGTAACCAGTTTAACGCAAAACCAAAAGATCAAACAAATAGGCAAGTCCTGGAATCTTAAAAATCTAACAGCTGCTTTATTGGGAATCAATCTTGCTCCCTTAGGAAAGAAATAAGGTAATGAAAAGACTTAGATTCAGTATAGAGCCCTTCACCTGAATTCCGTAAGGAAGGGCAGCAGTGACTCAGAATAAAAATGGCCAAACCCAGGCTGAGACAGAATAAAAGCAGACGGCACATTTCTCTACTACCACTGAAATGAATAGTCTTAATTCATGTGATCAATTTGTCTACCTCTCAGACACAGAATTTCTCTTTAATATCACCCTCTGTTTCAAATCAGATAATTTTCCTTCTTTCTTTCCAAAAATCCAGGTTCTACCTTTTTACTGCTTTGATCAAGCCTTGTCCCATCACTTTTCCAGGTCAATTTCTCCATATCACCACTCATCCTGATCTTCTCACAACTTTCCATCCAACAGCAATATTGAACCAATGCTCCATTGGAATTCACCATAAAACAGCACAGCAAGCAAAACAGTGACTTCCAGGTGTCTGAAGATACATCCTTCCTCTTTCCCTCTCTTCGCCTGCTTCCACACTCTCTCCTATCTGCTGGATCTCTACCACATGTCCACTTGGTCAATCTCTTTTTGAGGCTGGAGAGTCCTGGTCTGTTTTACTAATTTACAGACAGACCTGGTAATAAACTTCACTTGTTTTCTTACAATTGAGGTCAGTAATTTCCCTCCTCAAGATCAAGTCTGAAATGCAACTGAAGGCTGAAACATTACTCCCGAGCCTCCCTGATTAGGGCTTGTCCATGAGTAGCCAAGACCTCACTATACATGATGCCCTACAAACACCCCCAGCCCAGCTCAGCTCCAGGAGCAACAGCATCCACCAGAAATACATCAAAACTACTGGTATGTCCTGACAGGGTCAAAGCAAAGATGATAAAGGGTTTATATGCTCAAGATTCTCACGTATTATTCTGGCTCTCCTCGCAGCAGGCACAAGTCAGGAGAGATCTCCTTCCAAGGCCTGATCTCATTAAACTGCAACAGAATTTCACTGAACATTCACTCAGTTTTCTGTGCTTTTTGCCCTTTTTGGCAGGAAAAGGTGCTTTTGATAGCTCGTCTGTTTAACAAGGAAATTCCTCAGAGGGTCTTTGCTAAGAGCGTACAAAAATCCACTGACAGCTGCTGTGATGGTTGCTCGTTTTTGGGTTAACACACAGTATTTAGACAGGAAGCAGTAGAGGAAAGGTACAATTTATTAAAAACAGGCTCGGTTCCAAAACTCACATTATGGTACAACACATGGCACAGAGACAACATACTCCCACTGCAGCTACCTGCATGGACAGGCAACCCCAGATTCCCATGTTTGTGTGCAGGAGCTGCAGTTACACCCAGGGAGAATAGGACCCACACCACTTGCAGTCCTTCAGAGCTAGAACACTGCCATACATTCCTTTCAAGAAAGACACGTCCTGCTTTTCCACATGGTGCAAATTGAAGCCAAATTTTTGCATTGCTTTTTACGTCTTTAAAGCAGCTGTCAGATAGAAAGCTCTCTCTCTCTGAAGGACTCACATGGTCCCTCACACCACAGCATCAGTGTAACCCTAATTATCTTTATGGCATCTTTGGGAAAGATCTGCTCCAACTTACAGGAGGGGAAACTGAGTCAGAAGGCTACTCAGTGATTTTGCTTGGTGCTCCCCGTTGTAGAGCAGCATGATGGTCACTCTGGTTCTTACAGAATCACCCCAGCACTTATCTCACTGAAAAGGAGTGAGATAAGGGCACATTGTCTCATCCACTCCAGCACTGAGGCAGAGGTGGGGTTTTGCCCCCCTCCATCTCTCCCCTCCTGCTCTTCTTTTACCCCAGGGAGGCTGCATGGCTTTGGCGGAATAATTTCTGTGTGTTCCAATCCATGAACCCCATTAGGACTCACGCTGAGAGTGCTGTAAAATGCTCATCTCCCTTCTGGCAGAGGAAAGACCTGGTGTGCCCTGCCAGGCACCAGCTCAGACCAGCAAAAGGTTTGTGCTCCAGACACACAGACTCCCATTTTCCTCAAGTACCCAGCAAAGAAAACCTCTGAAGAGGGTTCACAAAGCACCTGATGTCGGCCTACACAGAACAGCAACAAAACGGTTACTTCCAAAAAATGGTTGCTATAAAAAAAAAGATGAGATATTGCCATCCACTTCAGAAATTCCCACTACCAGGTGGTGACTATTTTACTCTCTTTACAAAAGCACAGAAACTCCCACCTCCTCCTCTCCCTGCCCATGTCAGCAGGCTCGCTGGGATGTTTTCATGTACACCCACATTTGTCTTTCCTCACATGCTAGTACAGAAACATTTTGGTTTGCTCTTTTCATATGCTACATTCCAAAGCATTTCTGTCAACAGGGAGCTGCATCCCTGCCATAAACTCATGTGTGTAGTCAGCTGGTAGGCAGCCATCAAATCCCACATACAGCTAGAGCCTGTTGGTAAAGACAAGGATCAGCACCAAGCAATGACACACCGCAAGGGTACAGACCCACATGTACCTCTCTTGCCCTCACTGCAAAGGCTTTTTGCCCACTTGAAGCCCCACATAAGCACCTGATATATAAAATAAAGTATCAATGAAATTTCATGAAGGTTCATGTGCAGATTTCCCCCCCAGCAGCTTGGTACAGATTTTGGAGTAGCTGGCTGCTGTACCAGGAGCACCATGGGCATTGGTAATTAACATAAACGTGTAGATGGAGGATCTGGGCATGGCTGACATGAAAGTCAGAGCTTCTGAGCATTTAGGAACTGAGTCCTGGATGCTGCACTGAACACAAGAACTTCAGCAGGGGCACTGAACCATGCACAGAGGGAAGAGAAGCGGTGCTTGCCTGGAAATGGTGGTACTTTGCATTTTTTCACAATTACAAAATTCAGCAGTGGCTGGATGGATTTATATCTGAAGTATCAAAAAGAATATTTTTTCTGCCTCTAGAGAAAATAGCATCCCAAGCTCTAATTTTTATTAAAGCAACTGTAGAGAGCAGTCTAGAATGAAATTGCCATCTGAATCTTAATTATACCTTCACATTGAAACACTGTAGCGAATTACATGTAAGATTAAAAAAAAAGAGTGATATTAACATATAATGAGCCTCATCAATTACTATGGATCAGGAAAAGTAGCCCTCATATTATTGAAATGGTTTAATTTGCATGACTGGATGATTCAGATTCTTCTTGGTCATTCATTCAAATCTCCCCAAAAGACATAGCCACAGAGAAATGTCCCGTAGCAGTCTTGGCCTCAAATAACTAAATTAAATACACTGTTACCCTCTCATTTTGCAGCAGAGAAATTGAAGAGATCTCCTATGGTAAGTCCAGGGAGGAACACAGATCTTTAGCCATTACTGAGCTAACTGTATATGTATATAAAATTAGTATGATTTTTATAGTAGAGCAGTATGTAAAATGACTTGCATATTTGAGTTGAACTTCTCATGGACAGAGGCTCAGTCCCATGCTGGAAACAGGAAATATATTTTAACAGTAAAGCAAGGAATGGACTTAAGGATAAAGATCAGTGTTCCCACCATTTGAAGAGGAGTCCAAAAATCAATAAAACACCCAGACAACAAATAAACTATATGCAGAACTAAGGTTGTGTGTGCACTTGGGTTTAGTCACAACTTAGCCACTGGAGACAAGTAGCTGAGAGATCTGGGAATACAATAGCATATACAGGGGAGCCACACTGAGATGTTTCCTTCAGTTTTGTCAGTCTTGGATTTTCTTGGCCATCCTTGGGAGTTTTCCACAGTTATAACTGCATTGGTTTATGACGACAAACAGCTGGATGATGGGCACAAAGATACAAGTCAGGAGCTGCTTGGCAATATTTTGGACACCACATTTATCGTCTCTAATATTCCTGCTCAAGAGTTAACATTATTTCCCTGCTTTGCAAGGACATTGGGGCAATCCATTTAATACTGTTGAGCAGATTAAGATGTTGAATGAATATCGATCACGAAGCTCATTCTGACTTTAGTACCATATACATACACCGACCAATCTTCAAGACACTTCTGATCATCAGCACTGATCCAATATATTTAATGAGAACTAGTTTAGAAACACATTTGAGTCAGGTATCATTCATTCATTTCCAGATTCAATCAGCAAAGGAGAGGGGGAAAGTTTGTTTCCTTTTCTGCAGATTAAAGGCTGTGTCTGCTTTGAAAATTAATCATTTTCTGCAGTCATAAAGTCCTCCAAGAAGCAAACTGATGGACTGGCATCAGGTTACTCACAAGAAACAGATATCCACATGCCTGCAAGCTTGTAAAGATTAAGGATGGAAAAGGATTTTTTGAGGTACACAGAGATACCGTTGTGAGTAATGACTTGAGGAAAACAAAGGCAAAATCTTAATTTGAAAATGCACTGTGGAGTGCTTATTAGAGAATGGAGCAGAGATAAACTCCCAAAGAAGTTCTGAAAATTTCATCACTTGCATTGGATAGAAATGAACCAGACAAAGTACCTGAGAACATACTATCAGGTGCATTCATGTTTTGGCAGGCAGATCATTTAGGTAACTTAAAAAGCTCCTTTCCTATCTGATATTCCAGGAAGGCCCATAGATTTTATTACAAACCTCTTGTCCATCGAGGCCCCCAGTGAGCCTGGGCTGTTAGCAGGAAAGAGAAGGGGGGAGAAAGGACCAACGTGTCCTTGGGACACCGACATTTTTCGGGAGCACAACCCAGCCATGCACCATGCCCCCCTCTTCTCCCAACCCCCCGCCTCAGCCGCCACTCACAGAGAAGAACCTGCAGGCATTTACTGCCTTTAAAAACTATATCTGACAAGTGACTGCCTGGCCGTGTCCTGACTTTAAATCAGAGAGACGGCAGGACCTTCAAAACATCCCTTGTGGTCCACAGGCATCCTTGTGCCCCCACCAACTCGCTGGTGTCCCAGTCATGCCCTTGTTGTGGGCAGCACGATAACAAAGAATGGATAATGACTCCAATTAGGAGGTGTGAATGTCATTCCACTCCCCCTGCTCTCTTCCAGGTCACTATGAACGTGTTTGAAAACTACTGGCACAGCAATTTAACGATAATTCAGATTTAATTTGCACTCTGTCATCTCTGTTTTTTCTATAGGCTTTAATAGTTTAATTTAACAGTCTTAAACACTGTCTATATTACTGAGACATAATGTGTATTTGAGATTTGAGCAACTGCATGGCACAAAATAATATTTCACATTTATATTGTGCCTTTCATGCTGAAGATGCTGAAAAATGCCTTGATTACTATATCCACAGCAGAAACAACTCATCCATCACTGAAATGCAGTCACTTCGAGGTTGGAAACCTCATCAGTCTTTAATAATTTAGGCAAAATAGAGCAGAATATTCCACTCTATGAAGAGGCAAGTTGAGCAGGTAAAATTAAGTTATCCAAAACTGTAGTTGGGCAGGGCTGTCTCATGTGCTCACCCTCATGACAGGAAGTTTTTTATGACTCTCGGATATCTAATCAAAAGGCTGTACCTGCAGGAACAGTTTCCCTTACACCAGAATGGTTTATTATCAGTCAAGGGAAGGAAGGCTCTATTGTCTGCTGCCTGCCTCGGCTCTGCCTCTCCCTCTGCCACCTCCCCTCTGGGTCACTAAGTCCCAATCTGATGCCAGTCAGAACAGACCCTTGGAAACATAAAGAAACAGTGAAATGATTGCCAAAGTTCCTCACTCTGGCACTACTGAGGCCAGATTCTTCAAGCCAGTGAGAAAGCACCCACTGATGTTACTGTGCTCTGAATCAAGCCCTAATGAAGCCCAGCCCTCCTCTGCCCTTCAGCCCCATGCCTGCTCCCATCACCAGCTGCCAAATTCCCAACTGAACAGGTACCTGGGGAGAGCAACTTCCATGTCTCAGTGAGTGCTCTGCTCAATCTTTCAAAACTGGCAGAGGAGAGCTCTCTTACACACGTGGATGGAAACCATCTGGTGATGAATTTGGCTCCCAACTCCTTCAGCTGCCTCACG
Organism: Peucedramus taeniatus; assembly: GCA_013400575.1. Classification (NCBI taxonomy): domain Eukaryota; kingdom Metazoa; phylum Chordata; class Aves; order Passeriformes; family Fringillidae; genus Peucedramus; species Peucedramus taeniatus. The sequence goes on from WBNO01006309.1 coordinate 225,954, forward strand.
ACCTCTCCTCTGACCAGAGCAAGTCCATGGTGTTGCAGCCTTCTCCCAAGATGTCATGTTCTCCAGGCCCTGGCAGCCATGGAACATGGTGCTTTCCCATGCAGTATCCCAACTCAAGCTTTGTCCCACTGGTGCATTTTTGTGACAGTGATCCAGGGACCAAGTAAAGCAACAGGAAAGTGGGGGGGTGGAGAACAAGTGTGTCAAGCTTAATAAAGATTCTCTCTATTTGTAAGAGCATTATCATCCATGTTCATCATTTATTAAAAGGCTTTCATTTATGAAGTCTTTAAAGTCCAGTTTAATAACCTGCAATCATTACTTGAATCACAAAATTTGCATTTTATTATATTGTGTAAATGAAGCACTGTAGCATTTAAAGTAAATTATTTTTTCCACTTCCTCTTTTATCAATGTTTTAAAACCATTATGATCGGGTGTTCTTCTCAACCTCCCCTAAAAATGCACTGTACAATGTCTATGGACACAAAGAAACATTGTTCCTGGAATTTGAGTACAGCAATAAAAGAACAAGGATAATAAACCTTTCCTGTGTGCTTGCTGCCTCTGAGGTTTCTAACTGGATTGCTCAGACCACTCTCTCTCCTTAGGGAGAAGCTTGAGGTTCCCTCATGTCCAGGAGACATAAAAAGGAATTTGTTCATTATTAACACATTCTCTCCAGGAGGCTTTTTTTATTTTAATCAGAGTATAAATTCATGATGGAATTTATATTTGTGCAGACTGGGAACACGGCACTGTTGATGGGGTGGTCTGGAGTTATGGGTGGAGGCATGGTGACAAACCATCAGTAAGATTCTGCAGCTGGGGACTTCTCAAGAGTCATGGCCATTTCAGGCCAGTGAGAAAGACGTTTGCCATTTAGGACTTCCCAGGGACTGTGCCTTACTGAGCTACCAGGACAGCAGCAGGGACAGCCACCTGCCTGCTGAGATAGCACAGAAATGCTTCTCAGCCCCAAGCCTAGTGTGAGCCCTCCCAGCATGTACAGGCACATCCTGAAACCAAATTATGCCTCTGCAGCCCCAGTGGGACTTAGGGCTGCACGTCTCATGTCCTTCATGGGGCCAGTCTTTCACGGAGACAAAATGAGAACATTAAAAAACCTGGAGTAAAACCAGAAGGAAAAATAAAACAGGAAGAAAATTAAACACTGGAAACTGGTCAAAACTACAAAGCTGAGAGATGTGGATCCAAAATTTGGAGCAATTCTAATCAGAGGTTTGGTTGTGGCTCATCTGTAATTGAAATGAAGTAAAAATCTGCCTGAGACAGTCAACAATCTCAGCTGTTTCCGAGATCTGGCTTTCATTAATTTCATTAACATCTAAAATGCATTCTTATTGCTTGTTCTTATGCTGAAGTGTATGCGAAAGAACAACACACCAGGAACCAGTTTATCTTTGTCTTCGCAGAGGAGCAGATGCAGTATCAGTCTCAGGGGCACGCAGACCCCTTGCATGGAAAATGACAGCAAAGAGTTGTGCTAGTGTGGAAATCTTTAGCCTGAAAAATAAATAAATTGGAACTAGTACTTCAATCAGTCCCTCATGCACTTTGGGGAGCTGCACTGATATTATTAGTATTCATCAGTGTGACACTTTGCCAGCCTTGTTCCAGAGAAACAGTCAAAAATTCAGAGCTTGTATGGAGTCCTCCCAAGAACCTGTGCCCTGTGAAGCCAGATCTGGGGATCCTGCACAAGGCACACACCCTTCCTGATTCTCATGGAAGGATAAATATCACAGAGGGACGGATTAAACATGCTCTAGTTGGACATTTGTAAATGGCATTTCCAGGGTAAAATGGCATTTCCACCCTTCCCTTCAATTCAGATATTTAAAAACAGGGTGCAAATGGGAACTGGGAGGCTGGCTCCTCATGCCTCTGAAACAAAGCTGCAGCAGTGATGAGATGAATTTCCTGTGTGCTCCCCACTGCTGTGCAGGTGTTCATACCCCAGCCCGTGTGGCAGAAGGGGCAGTGTGTGTCCACAGCCCCGGCAATTGCAGCGAGGGCTGTGCCCACCCACCAGCCCCACCAGAGACTCTGCACTCCCAAAAGCCGAATGCAGCAGTGCTCCGGGGCACACACCACTGCTTGGGAGGGGCAGGAAGCCACTTTCAGCCTATGTAGGATATCAGGGCACAGAAACCCTGGACAAACTTTTAGCTAAATTTCCCTTGATCTAAACCATTCTGCCAGACTCCATCTCTCCTCCAGTGTGACGCAAGTCACAAACAGGGCGACTAGAGGGTGCTACAACATTCATGGGCCTCAGATTCCATCCCCTGGCACTTGGAAATTCATGGCATAAATTAACTGTTCAGCTCTGTGATAATGCTGATTTGCTTCACTTGGCATAAGCAGATATTTTGCTACAAGAGAGATGATACTTTCTGAGACCTGTCATCCTTGGGTTTTCAAATCCACTGGCATGTTTAATAGCAAAAAATATAAAAGGCAAAAATAGTCTTGTACAGATAAAGATCTCCGTGTCACAAATGACAATTCAGTTTAATTAAGCCAACTCACATATATTATATTCCACCCATAAAACTTAATATCAGCTAAAAATTCCCATAAAATGCAAATTTTCTTTAGTGATTTATTTATGCAATTGTGAGACAGAGAAAGCACACAAAGCAGTGGGAGCTGCAGGCTGAAGTAAACAGTGCTGTCAGAATATGCAAAACAAGGGAAGAACACAAAAAAAAGAGAGGGAGAAGGAAGGGACAAACATTCTCTGGCTGGAAAGTTATTGAATGTTTGGAGCCAAAGGGGAGTGGAAAGCTTGGAAAGGAATTTCTACACGTAACCTCCTATTTCCACGCCCAGCATCTCTCCCATTTAGCTAACAAATGCAAAATCTTTTTGGGGGTAGACATAGGGTTAGATTTGTGGTTTTAAAGGTCATTGCCTAAAGCCAGCCCCGCAGCAGGCAGAAAGGAGCTTTGCAGTGGGTCGGCTTCGGCGTATCCCACACTTTGAGGAGCGCTGGCAGTGAGGTAATCCCTTAGGAATGTGTGTGCGGTTGGATGGCTGTGAAAAGAGAGCGGTCAGCTACCAAAGCTCTGCGCTGAATATTCACGTCACACACACACAATCATTTTTCTTGTTAAGTATTGAGAAGAATGGGAACATTATAAATGCAGTATCTTCTCTGGGTACAAGTTTAGCTGCTTTAAAAAGATCTCACTCCCTGCTCCTCCACTCCACCAGCTGTGCTCCATCTCCGTTCCCAAACCAGATCTGCACACACTGAACTTTATAAGACATAAAAAAATCCGGGGGAAAAATTAAATACAACTGAACTGAAGCTGAACAGTAAGAAGTGTAAAAGGTGATGATGCAGAAAATTGTTAAAAGCGTTTCAAGGTCACTTGTCTATCTAAAGATGACTCTTTATTGAACATATGGGGTTCCATGCCACATGATTGGGTTATATCTATATCCATTTCCATATTCAAAGCAAGTGCTCTCCTGTCTATGTGCTGAGGAGCCATTTTAGCCAACAACAGATGAGTTTGCTTTGACAGAGTCGAGTAGCATTGATAGTGCTGGTTGTTGACAATATCTTTATTTGCTAGAGGCACTTAACAAGTTGTTGCAGGGAGACAGAGTAAGTGTTGATCAGGCATCCCAGCCCAAAATCAAGAACATCATGGAAAGTTTCCCACCTGTTTTAGTAAGTTTTTTATCAAACTCTAAGCAGGAAAAAATGCAATATAATGCTTTCAGTCACTTTTCTGATCATTTGCCAATAAGGCTAGACAGATAATCTTCCCTTTTTTCTTTAATTTTTTTTTCCTTCCTTTCTTCCTGTTTCAAATGAGTCTGCATTGGCATTTTTCTGTCCATTGTCATATGTACTTGGTCACCCTCTGCTTAGTTCAGGGGCTAGGCCTCACAGTTTGCCTGCACAAAAGCAAGATAACAGCACCTCACAGAAGTAATTGTCAAATTAATGGTATCTACAAAAAAGTGAGAATTAGACCAATCACATGCCTCATTTGAAAATAATCTTTTTTCTGTTTTCTAAAAAAAAGTTCCAGATACTTGAACTCACAGGACTAGATTAAGTTTCTAGGTCAGTAAACTCCTGATTATGAGATGATTAGCATGAATAGCACATTTAAATGCCAATCTCTTTTCTTACTGGAAACAAACAGTTTAAGCATGCAATTCTTGACCTACTCTAGTACCTTTAAACTTGCTATTTAACAAAACAAAAGAAAGAAGGGTGGTGAAAAGTTGCCAATCCACTTCAAAGCTTCTTCTATATTTGTGGGTAAGCTAAGTCCAAAAAGGATTAATGAATGTACTCAGATGAAAACTCGCTGGGAACAAACTTTCTAGAGCTAAGCAGCAAAAGCATCAAACAGATGCTCTGTATCAGGGGCCAGAATGCAAATTTACTTCAAATGTATTACAAATGTTAGCCTTCAACTTCTAAGCATGCACATAGAAATGTCTTTACAGCTGTAACTCATTTCAGCACAGAAGTCTTCAACAACGTGGCACTGGGGAAGGTGCTGATGGTGTCTGGTACTGTTTATTTCCAGCTGAGCATTGCCCCACAGTGTAACTTCTCTCCCTCAGGAGACACTAACTCTCCACAGATACTAACTGACCAAGCCTTAAAATCCAGCTGTTTCCATTAGCTCCAATCCCTCAGCTTTACCAATGGGAAAACTGAGCTACAATGCTCCCAAGGGACCCTAAGGTACAATTCCCTTGTCTGCTGAGGAACTCAAGTCCCCTATGAGACCACATCTTAACACTATCCCCAAGCATTTCACAACAGGATGTGAAATGCCCACTTCATAAAAGGAGGACCACTTTTTCATTCCCCATTAATGAAGCTCATTAACTCACACAAAGGGTGCTTTCTGGGTTTCTATCTCTACCACCATGACTACAGCAAAGTCTGCTCATGATTCACTTACGGAATGGTTGCCCCCGCTGGAATTTCTGCAAACAGTGCATCTCCCATGCAACATATCCAGGAAGCTGATTGGCTTCATGAAATCATTTCCATAATTTTGAAACTGTCCCAGTTGCACATGTTTGGAAGGAGAGAACCAGGGGCAATGGCTAAAAAAATTACACTACTAAAAAGTTATTTTCCTTTCAACTATTGTATCAATTCTGCTCTTGGTGAAATGATCCCCCATTAACATTTCAGTTTATTATTGCTGCTCCATTAATGAGACCACAAGAAATGGAAATGAGGCCTATAAATATGACAAGAGTTAAAGTCACGAATTGTAATGGCGTGCGCACTTTATGAGGAATGTTTTGGTACCACTGGCATTCAAAACACCATGGAAGGATGGCTCTGCCTCATAAGCATCTGGCTTAACAAACAACACCCCAAAAGGTCCAAACAGAAAACCACAATTCCTGAAACGACAGGTTAAAATATCAGCAGAGTCAAATCAGTCGGAACCCCAGCTGCTGAGTTCCATGCGGGTCATTGTCACAATGCTTTTGGAGAAGGACTTCTCAGTGAAGGTCACTGGGACTGTTGAACTTCAACAAGCAAATCCTAAAGGAAGCAGGACTTGTCTCCATGTCTTTTGCTTAAAAAACCCTTTATTCCATGTTAAATATCTGCTTACTGGCACCACATCCAGAACTGGGGGATATTGATCTCTTGATAGTGCATCACATCTTCCATGAAAAAGGGCAGGCTACAAATAGAAACTTCCAGTCTTGGGAACCACATTAGGATTCATTACAGAAATAAATTTATTGCCAGGTAGCCTTTTAGATCCATCAGGCTCCCACAGTTCCTCTGTTGATATTTTCTCCAACAAACAGTGAATATCCTCCATGGGTCAAGAAACATCCTTATGCAAATGGTATTACTGCAACTTGCATTTTCAATTATTAATATTCCACTTCCCGTCTTACAAATGTTTTCAGAAAAGGAGGAAAGCAGAAGCTCGTTCCCCTGGGAACAAAAACACAAAATGTGATATCTCACCGAGTTAGAAATGGTCCTTTCAGCACAGGGATGTCATATCATGCTAGCAACATTTCTGTTTCTGCATTTCATTTCTCTCTACTGATTAAAAATTATCAATTCTACCCCATTTTTTAAGCATAGCTGACAGCACTAGGCTTATGCTAAATGAAATGCATAGCACTATCACTAGCACAATTATCTTGCAAGGAACAAACTTATAATTATTACATTATTTTTGCCAATTTATTTTTCAGGAATCTCAGATTTCATGACAGGGATTGGCTTTGCTCTGAGGTCCTGCAATGTCAGTGAGAAGAGAACACTGCAGTCCATGCTGCTTTTAAGCTTTAACAGAAGAAATGGTCTAAATTAGCCAGCTTCCCATGGCAGCAATAGTAGGTTTGAAAAAAAAAAAAACAGACACCTTCAGTAAGATGAAATAAAACAAAAACATGAAAAGCAAACTATTTAATGAAAGCACAGGCTATTTCAATAAATCTAGTTATTTGATAAGCAGACTGCCACTGTCAGCCTTTTATCATCTGTGAAAATGCATGATGGTTCTTTTTGTTTGCTTACAATTTCAGACCTTCCCCTTCTGATCAACATCAGCATTTTGCTCCAGTGCCTCTAAGGACATGGACTGCTAGCAACCAGCCAGATTCCCCCTTTCAGGAATACTGACAACACAGGCATGGCTCAGTGCTGTGTACATATGGCACACAGACTGGGTAGTTCAAGGCTGTGAAATGTTCAACCTCTTCTGAGTTTGCCTAAAGAGAATGAGAACAGCTCCTGCTGAGAGTGCATGCACCTAAAGCTGTAACAAACATTTAATTTTAGCTTCTCTGAAACAGAATTAGTCTGTGCATTCTGCACTACCAGTTCCTACTGCTGCTGCTTAGATGAGATGGCTTTGGTGGGTTATTAATTCCCATATTAATGGTCAGCCACCCCCACAATGCTGAAATATGGGGTCCTGAGTGTGTTTCGGTCTTACTTCCCCATACTTCTTTCAATTCTTCCATAATAAGCAGATAAAGTCATTATTTGGATGAAAAGGACTTCAGTCCAACACAGGCTTACAATACTTTATCTAGCTTTGTGATTCAACTACACATTTAACCTTCTATGTAAAATAAAACTTGCTAAAAAACAAAAAAAAGCTAGAAAATAATTTCAAATGTACAGCAAGTTCCAGGGAAACTGCTGAAACAGCTACATCCTGTATGCACTGTTTGTTTGTGCTGAACCAGTTAGCAGGAGAGAAAGACTCAGGATTTTTAAACTAGGCTGGTGAAAAATGTTTCACTCTCCAACAGAGTTGATTTGAAAGGATTATTTCTCTGCTACACTCTGAGAGAGCAATGCTGCCAGATGTCATGAATCTAAAATGCTTTATCTAAATCATAAGGTACCGCCTGAAATCATGTGTACTTTACATACCATGCAGCCTCTTTCTGTCCTTTTGCTGAAGTTTAGGTATAAAGCTTAGAGGTACTACTGAAACAACCCCAGAAAACTGTATGGAGGTTGAAACTGCTTGAACTGGAGCAAAGTTACTCCATCAAAGTCAGCTCTTTAGTACTGAAGTTTATCTCATTTATGCTGGCCAAGGATCCAACTCTACTATCTACAGATTGAAAGATGCTAAAAAAAGAACTATTTCTATATGCTCTACCAAATATAAAATATGTGAAACATATTTTATATGTGAAACATAGGCAGTGAAACCTTACACCCTACTTTATTCACCTGAGCTAGGCTAGGCTGCAAGGCCTTGGTATGTCAGCAGGAGATCAGCAGTCCCAAAGGTCAGCTCTTGTCACCCATGGGAAGGCCCTTCTGGTGAGTCACCCTCTGGAGATGCTCATCTCCTTCCTCTACTACACAACAAAACTGGGTTATGACAGACTGTCCCAATCAGTTGTAACAAAACAATCTGATAGCTATGTGAAATACTGAACCTCCCCTTTTTCTCCCCCACTATTTTTGTGTCAGCATAAATCCACTGACTTCTGCAAGGTTATTCACACTCAAATCCATCTAGTCATAATACTGTCCATAAAGCCACGTTCACCTGGACTGAAAGCTGCTGAGGACAATGATTTCAGTTGTCCTAAATTCTCTAGAAAAGGTGCACAAAATGCAAGAGACTCACAGATCATCCTTTATATAAGTCTTTTCATTATTTTCATCCAGGTTTTACCTCAACAAGAAGTTCAGTTTGACACCAGACAACTCTACCACAAAACCACTGAGAAATATAAAATACTGTAACAGCCCCTCACCACAGGATGAATTGTCCTGGATGTGAAGCAAAAGTAGATATTGTTCACACTTCACTGCATCACTTACAGTGAATTTTGCTGAAGTTTTTGAGAGTTAATAAGCTGTCTGCTTCTCTTTCAGTGTTCAACAGTGTCAAGTCTGTATTGAGAGAGGAACAGAAACAGTATCTGATCTAAAGCTAGAAACTAAAGAGCTTATTTCCCCTCATCTGGTGAAGAATCCAGTAAGCCTCTTAGGCATGTAGTTGAAACCACAGTAAGGACAGTATAACCCCTCTTAGAATTGAAGGATGAGGAATAAAGTAAGAAACAAGAGGCCAACGAGTTGTTAGAGTTGTTGTATGCTTGGGGAGAGCTTTAATCAAAGGTGCTGGGTAATCATTGGGTAGGTCCCTCAGCAGACACTGCAGCACTCACTTCATGCAGGGAATGGCCTGGGACTGTGCTTAGTCTTGACTCAGCTGGGGCTGATTCCACCTTTGAGCACCTCTGTCTTTCCCATCTGCAAAATGGTGATAACTCCTTATGAATAAAAATCAGTATATGGTAGCTAAGCCTTATCCTTCATGTCTTCAGGCAGGGAGCACCCTGGGGAAATCAGTGTGGGATTTCCCAGGTGAAAGACTAGAGGGCAGAGCCCAAAGCTGTGGGACAAAGCCTGCATAAGGAGGAAAGGGTGACCCAGGTACTGTGCCATTCACATATCTCCTGAGTGGTGCAAAGTATTTCACAAGTTTGTTGTTGCAAAGCAAAGCTAAGAGATATTGCTCCTCTACAAACACAGACATTTCATCAGAGGACACCAAAACAAGTTTTGCCTTTGTTTTGCCCTTCATAACTTAAAAAGGCATCTCTCAAATAAACAAATTCCCTTCTTGTTTCATTGTCTCCAAACATGCTGCTTCACCTGGAGCCAGCCTCTGCAGCAGCTATCATTTTGCTCCAATATGGTAAATGTCCTGTTTTCCCTTCCCCCTCCTCTCCCCTTTCCTACCTGAGGAATTCAGCCGCTTGAAGAAAAACTTGAGAAGAGAAAAATGGAATAAAATGTTGGCTTCTATGGCCCAAAAGTAAGAACTGAAAAAAAAAAGTGAAACCTTATGCCTTGTCCCCAGTGGCTCAGGGACTTGGAGCCAAATCAAGGCCATGAAAACAGAATATTGCTCTTTGTTTACTAAAAATAAATAAATAAATGACTACTCACTCCTGCCCTTTGGAATATGTTTTCTAAGGAGGAAGAAATTCCCTGTGGAGTTTATTATGTGTAGAAGGGTGTGCCTCCCAGGGAAAAGCAGTGGGGGTAGTTTTTCCCTTGGTGATTTCTTTCCCGCCTTTATATCACTTTTTTATTAATTTTTGCAAGTCTCACTCCCTTCCCTTTTGCAATAAGTGAAGCCACACAAAGGACCATGCAGGTAATTCAGCCACTCAAAACTACACAGCATCTCCTTTCCTATATAAACAATCAGTGTGTGGCCTGGGTTTCATTTGCAACTGTAAATGAAACAGGCCTACAACTGTGTTCATAATCCTCCTTAATTGAATTTCTGTGACAAAACCCAGACAAAATTATTACCCTCAAGTTAACAGTTTGTACGAAGTAGCCAAGGGTTCCTGGGAAGCTTTAAAACAAATGCAGGACAAAACTGGATCCCACAAAGCAGCTATTTGGTGTTGGTACCATTTGTTTGAAGCGGGGGAGGTTTCCCTGGAGGAACACGGTCATTTTAATATGAAGGACAGGCCAGGAATTCAACACAGTCCAAAAAAAAAGTGAGAATTAAATAAGTAGTGGACAAGCTTGGATGTAAACCAGCACAGGCTGCTCACACCACAGCTACTGGAAGGAGGTGTTGAGCTGTCCTGGCTATTTGAGGGGCAGCATCATTCACAACTTGGTGTGGCTCATGGGACAGTTGCACAAATCCAGAAGGACTTTAAGCAACTGTTAGGTTTGTGTTGAAGTTCACACCCCATTTAAAGGGTATCTCCTTCAAAGTTTGCATGTAATAATTTCCTTCAACTAGATCATCAGTTCTGTGGTAAACACACAGAGATTTAGTAATGATGTCAGGCTGCTGGTAAAATATCTAAACTTACTCTTAAAATGTGAGAACCACTGCTAAATGAAAGCAGTGATGCAAAAAGGGCACTGTCCTGCAGGGCACTCCCACAGTTTGCAGAAGAAAAGAATTAAAGCCTTTCCTCTTACCCAAATTTAGTGTTTGTTTTTCTTTAGATGATACAGATATTTTCTTGACAAATTGGGCAAAGTTGATGTGAACAGAGACGTCTGTTTGCAACAGCTAATTCTGTGTGTTATTGCCATGTACTTGGACAAACATTCTATATTTTACCCCAAAGCACCATGTTTAAGTCATCTCTGTATCAACTGGTAACTAAAGCAAACTAGCAAAGTTATTAAGGATCAAAGCAGGCTCTCTGTGCTTCAGTTTACAGAGTTGATCAGAGCAGGGAAAACCATGTCATCCCAAGGCAGTGCCTGCCTGGGTTACCGCCCCACATGCTCATAGAAGTTAATATCCTTTGCATTTTAAGCAGAAGGCAAGGCTACGAGGGAATGGGGAAGGCTGAGGTAATGGAAACAGAAATCCTACAGTTCCTCAGTATGCACCCATGTCTTGTGTGTTACCCAGCCCTCTTTGCAGGCAGAATTTATGGAAATTTAGGGGTAGAGGAGGCTGGTGGGGCCTCATGTTAAAATTTCCTCCAAGTAAAATATTGCTGTAGGTGATTAAATGAGCATTCCTGTTCAGAGACAGGCAGGCAGAGACCAGAACTCATTTCCACAGACCTCTGTGCCACTGCAGGATAATGTCCCCATTCCCACTTGCAAGGCACAGCTGACATAATGAGGGGAGGGACCTCAGAAGAGTTTCCAGGAGACATGTCCACTCCTAGAGATCCAGGGGGGTAACAATCAGGTGCTACTGCTTTCTTCAGTGTCTCTGCTGTGCCAAACATTTCAGCAGTTGCATTAATACCTGCCTTTGAGAGGTTGCTCATCGGCCCTTGGGTCCTGTGCCACTTTAAGCAACCTTTTCAGAACAACTTTTTTTATAGTTTGTGTGCTCTGTTTTCCCTCAGGCCACAAGTTAAACATGCTGAACAACACCAGAGAAAGAAATAAACACTGACTCAGAAATAAATAGATGCATATGCACATGCCTAATATCCCCCCC
>WBNO01006310.1:14063-35937 GCA_013400575.1 Peucedramus taeniatus
GGCCGCGGCTCCGCAGGGGCGGTGCGGGATGCGGGGGGACTCCGCTCCCGGTGCCGCTCCCGGTGCCGCTCCCGGTGCCCATCCCGGTGCCCATCCCGGTGCCCATCCCGGTGCCGGCTGCCCCCGGCTCCCGGTGGGCTCCCTGCGGGGATGGGGGGGTCCGGAAAGGGGCGGCATCCCCGGGATCGGGTCTGTGACAGCCTGGGGTGGGGGGGGAGAGGGAAAAAAGGGGAATTTTGGGAGGAATAGCGCTGTTAGATAAAATCTGGGATGGGCATTTTGGGGAAGAAGAAGTGGAAAACAAGGAATTCCCGCAGCTGCTGCAAAGCTGCCGGTTTTGGGGTTCTGCTGTCGGGGAGCAAAGGGGCGGCTGCCGGAGCCCCCAAGTGCTGAGGGGATTTGGGGGTGCCCACCCCGGGTCTGGGAGACGAGGGAGGGCGGCTTCGGGAAACTTTGGGATGAAACGGAGCCGCTGGGTCCCTGCTGGAGCCGGGGGGATCCCGCAGAACCCCGGGACAAAGGGCTGAGCCCCGGAGCTGCCCCTTGGAGGAGATGGGGGCGTTTCCCTCTCAGCCCCCTCGGGAAAAGCTGGAGCTGTGGGAGCTCTCCGGGAGTGCCGGGGAGTGGCAGAGGGAATTCGGGAAGTCTGAGCTCGCTGGAGGCAGTTTTTGGTGCAGAGCCTCGTGTTGAAGATGAGATGAAGCTCCAGCAGTGCCAGCTGTGGGGTTGACGCCGCTTTGGGGCTCCCAGGACCTGACTCCATCCCCTCCTCCCATCCTGCCCTTCCCGGCGCTTCTGCCCCCTCCCAGCCGCTGCTGTTGTCATGAAGGTGTCCCAGAGCCGAGAGGTGACTCTGGTGCTGCCCCGCGGTGGCTCTGAGGGTGCCCGGGCAGGGCTGAGCGTGGGACAGGAGCTGGGAATGGTTTTCCTGGCGGAGGGACGCGGTGGGAGCAGGATCTGCCTGGTTGCTGTGGCAGCACAGCCCCAGCCGCTCCTGGCAGTGCCCAGATCCTTGCCTGAGGCTCCGTTTTTCCCTGCGAGGCTGCCTGGGAATGTGGTCGGGGTCTCTCCCCGCGGTTCCTGTGTCAGGAGGGGAAGGGAGAGAGGTGGGATCATCCCAGAAAACCGCACGGGTGAAACCCCCGAGCTGCGAATCCCCCCGGAAAGGACGGCTGGGACACGAGGACAGGGCCTCAGGCTGTGCCACGCGGGGTTTAGCTCGGATATTGGGACAATTTCTCCACAGAAAAGGTGTCCAGGCGCTGTCACGGTGGCACTGTGGCTGTCCCCATCCCTGCAGGGATTTCAAACCGTGTGGATGTGGCGCTTGGGGACAGCGGTGGCCTGGGCAGTGCCGGGAATGGGCTCGATGATCTCAGGGGCCTTTTCCAACGTAAACAACTCCTCGATTCCATCATCTGGGCCAGCTCCAGGGCCACCCAGCAGCTCCTGCTGTCCCCAAGGCTCCATCCACCTGTTGCAGGTGGCCCCGGCCGGGCGGGTCCCGCTGTCCCCGCTGTCCCCGCGGCTCTCCCGCTGCCGGTGAAATCTGCTCGGTGCTCCCGCAGCCCGCGGGGCCGGGGCAGCGTTCCCGGGGCTCAGCGGGACGGAGCGGGCCGGGCCCGGGGCTGGAGCAGCAGCAGGGCCGTGGGCGGCTGCCGGAAAAGCCGGAGCTTGGAGCAGCAGCCGCGGTTCGTGAGCTCCGCACCTCCCCCGGCGCCTGACACGGGTGACAGGAGCGGTGACAGGAGCGGTGACAGGAGCGGTGACAGGAGCGGTGACAGGAGCGGTGACAGGAACGGTGACAGGAGCGGGTGGCACCCTCGGGCTGGCGGCTCTGAACTCTCTGGCATTGCCAAGTGCCGATAAATCCCGAGAAGAGCTTTTGGGAAGAGCTGCTGCCGGGCTGGAGCCGCTCTGCTCCGAGCATTCCCCACCAAGGGAAAGGGATGGACCCGAGCTCCCTGGAGGGGAACTTCAGGGCCCTTAGGCTGAGGCTGCAGCCCGGGGCGGGGCGTTAAACCCGGGATTAACGGGATAATCATGGATGGGGAGGAAATTGGGGGATGGGGGTGCTTAAAGGCGAGGGGCCAGGGATGGAAAACTGGGATTTAGAAGGGAGCTGGAGGCTGTTTCTGGAAGAAGGAGCTGGAAACTGCAGGGAAGAGCTGTGGGGATCCAAAGAGGGATCTGGAGTGGGTCTGGGGTTGTTGATCCCACTCGTGCCTGGCTGGTGGGACAGAACCTGCCCATTCCCATGCCCATTCCAGCCGTGCCTGGCGCTGGATCCCAGCCTTCCAAGGTCTGGGAAACCACCCGGGGATCCCGAGGGAGGAACCCACCAGAGCATTCCACAGCCACCCTGCTGAAGGATTCTGTGCTGTGGGAAGGGCAGGATGCTGCTGGGACGTGCCTGAGGTGCAGACCTGGAGCCTGGGAAGCTCCCAGGATTGGGCAGCACAGGTGTATCCATGGATTTTATGGATTTTATCCATGGATCCTCCCAAGCCCTTGTGTGGCTTTCCCTTCCTGGCCTTGCAGGGTCTCTACATCCCAACCACCCAGGCAGAACCTCCTTTAGGGAGGATTTTTTGAATCCAAACCTTTCTTTGGAAGCACATTTGGCCTCTGCTGGAATTCCCCAGTCCATGGGAATGGTTTGGAGCAGAAACCCCTGAGCCCACAGGAGAGCAACAGCTTTGGGGTCATGGAGAGGAACAAACTCCTGGGAGCTCCCAGAGAGGCAGAACAGGAGCTGCTGGATCCTCTTCCAGCCTGGAACGGGTCTGGAGGCCAGGCTGGACGGGGCTTGGAGCAGCCTGGGACAATGGGAGGTGTCCCCTGACCCCACTGATGATCCCACAGCTCCCTTGGTGGTGTCCCTGTGTGGGCAGAGGTGGCTTTGCCATCCCAGCCTCACTGTCCCCACGTTCCCACTGCCCTGGGGCTCCCAGCTGGCCCAGCCTGGGGGATGAGGGATCCTCTGGGCTGGGAGAGCTCTTGGTGTGCTGCCAGCTCATGGAATTCAGCTGGAAAATCCTTGGATCAGCCCCACGGAGCTGCCCGGGGTGGGAAGGGCTCCTCAGGCCGGAGTCTCCTGTGCCTGAATTCCCGGGATCTCCCGCAGCCCCTCTGCATTGCAGGGCTGGAGTTTGTCTTTAATTGTGCCGGGCTGTGCTAACGAAGGGATTAAGGCCTGGGAGGGTGAGCGGTGCCGGCCAAATTCCCTCCCCTGCTCCAAGGGCTCCTCGTGTTTTGTAACGCTCTCCTTTCATTCCTTCATCCCTGCCTGGAGCATCCCGCGCTGGGATCCAGCTCTGAGCCACTGCTGGGGCTGGGCCACGTGTCCCCAGCAGCTGGCAGAGCCTTCCCAAGGACTTTGGGATGAGGGAACACCTGGATGGAGCCGGGCACTCCAGGGGCCGGAACACTCAGGACCCCCTGGGTGTTCCCCAAGACCCCCTGATGCTCCCCAGACCCTCTGGGTGCTGCTCAAAACCCCCTGGGACAAACCCAGGGGTCTGGGGGCTTCATCCCCCCCCTCCATTCATGGGTCTGGGGGCTTCATCCCCCTTCCCTTCATGGTCTGGGTTCCCAGGCACTCCCTTCTCCCTGGGTTCCTGCTGGGAACACTCCAGCAGGGATGGGGATGGGCTCCAGGGAAGGGGAGATGCTCTGTCTGGGATCTTCTGGATCCCACAGAGCTGCTCCATCCATGGGATCCTCTTTTTCCAGGTCAGGAGTGCGTGGGATGAGCCCAAGGCTCCACCAGGAAAGGAAGGGGCTGGAACTGGAGCTGCTGCCAGGGGCAGGGGTTGGAATAAAATGGATTCTCCAGGGCTGTGCAGGACAGGGGGGTGAGAAACATTCCCTGAGAGGGGCAGGGAGGGAACCTTGTCCCCAGGGGACCTGCTGTCCTGCCAGGCTCGGGGCAGACACGGCCCTGGTGTCCCTGGATCGGGATCCCAGCGGGGCAGCGGTGCCAGGGCCGGAGCAGCTCGGCTGCCAAGGTGCTTCCAGGAATGCCTCTCTCCACCGGGGCACGGCAGGGACACAAATCAGGCACTGATGGAGAGTGCTTGGCACTGGGATGGCACAGAGTGTCCTGGCACGGGGCGGGGACAGGCGGGACCAGCCCAGGATCCTGGCACGGGGCTGGAGTCTGGATCCGCGGGAGCTGCAGCCCAGAGAGGGGGGGGGACACTGATCTGGGGGTCCCAGCTGCAGATGGACAGTCCTGTCCCCCTGTCTGTCCCTGCCTGGCACAGGGGGAGCAGGAATGGGAAGGGTTCCAGCAGTGGGATGGGAGGATTTGGGGTCTGGTGCTGGGGATGCTCCTTCCCTCCCGCTCTGTCCCGTGTGTGTCACTCACCCCAACCCAGCCCAGACATTCCTGGCCTGGGGAAAGCCATGGAGGAGCCTTGGGCTGAGGTGGAGATGGGGATGGGCCAGAGGGACCTGCTGGGATCAGGGGCCGTGCTGGGATCCAGGGCTGTGCTGGGATCCAGGACTCTGCTGGGATTTGGACCCTGCTGGGATCCAGGGCTGTGCTGGGATTTGGATCCTGCTGGGATCCAGGACTCTGCTGGGATTTGGACCCTGCTGGGATTTGGATCCTGCTGGGATCCAGGGCTGTGCTGGGATCCAGGACTCTGCTGGGATTTGGGCCCTGCTGGGATTTGGATCCTGCTGGGATTCAGGATCCTGCTGGGATTTGGGCCATGCTGGGATCCAGGACCCTCCTGTGATTTGGGCCCTGCTGGGATTTGGATCCTGCTGGGATTTGGGCCCTGCTGGGATTTGGATCCTGCTGGGATCCAGGACCCTGCTGGGATCCAGGACCCTGCTGGGTCTGTGGCCGTTCCTGCTTTCCCTAATCCCGTCCATCCCCAGCACATCCCTGGAGCCGAGTCTGGATCTGGGGAGCCTCAAGGAGCTCAGGGCAGCCCCTCTGATCCACCAGCAGCTCCCAGTTCCCTCCCCTGCCTGGTTTGCTCCAAATGCTGGGAACCGTGGCCAGATTGGATCAGGACCTTCCCCGAGGGAAGGGGAATGGGATCCCCCGAGGGAAGGGGAATGGGATCCCCCGAGGGAAGGGGAATGGGATCCCCCGAGGGAAGGGGAATGGGATCCCCCGGCTCCCTGCAGCTCGGAGCCTCCCGAGGGTGGAGAAAATCACCGGGAGTTCGCAGCATGGGAACGGCATCGATTTCCGGGAGCTGAGCCCTGGCCCTGCGATCGATCTGCATTTTTATCAGCTCATCTCAGTGACGGGAGAGGCTCTGGCACTGCGGGGGAGGAGGAGGAGGAGGAGGGAGAGGAGGAGGAGCAGCTCTGCTCCGGGGGTGCTGCTGGTGGTCCCTCAGCTCCTCAGGTCTCCTGCTCGGTCCTGCAAAGCCCGGAGGGATGCAGGGATGGAGGGAATGATGGATGGAAGGAATGAGGGATGCAGGGAATGAGGGATGGATTGGAGGAATGAGGAACAGAAGGAATGAGGGATGCAGGGATGGAAGGAATGAGGGATGGAAGGAATGAGGGATGCAGGGACAGAAGGATGGATGGAAGGAATGAGGGATGGAGGGATTCAGGGATGCAGGGGTGGAAGGAATGAGGGATGCAGGGACAGAGGGATGGAAGGAATGAGGGATTCAGGGACACAGGGATGGAAGGAATGGGGAACAGAAGGAATGAGGGATGCAGGGATAGAAGGAATGAGAGATGGAAGGAATGAGGGATTCAGGGACAGAGGGATGGAAGGAATGAGGGATGGAAGGAATGAGGGATTCAGGGATTCAGGGACGTTCTCCAGGTTAAAACGCTCCCCAGGGAGAGAGGCTGGGACACTTGTCTTGCTTTTGGGAAGGACATGGACCAAATCCAGCAAGGCTTTGCTTTCCCTCTTCACCTCCCTCTCCTGCTGCCTTTGCCTCTGAGCTGGGTGGGTGGAGGGGCTGAATAATTCCAGAGAATTCCCGAGAATTCCCGAGGCGGTGGGGTCGCTCTTGTTGCCTCTGGAGTTCCTTGATGACAACAATCAGCCCGTGCTGGCCCTGGGAAAGTCGATTTTCCCTTGGATTTACGGTGGTGTGGGGATGCTGGATCGGGGAGCACTTGGCATTCCCAGGGCAGGAGAAGCTCGGGCGGCGCTGGCCCCTCCAGCCCTGCCTTCCCCTGGCTGCTCCTCCCGCTCCTCCCCTCGCATCCCGCGCTTGGCAGGAGCCGCTGGGGCTGGGCCGGAGCCATCGCGGTCCCCGCTGGAGTTTCTGGGATCCTTCCCGGCAGGGGAGAGGTCTGGGAGCCAGGGCAGGGCTGCGATCCTGCCTGGAGAGCTCCGTGGGGTCAGTCCTGGGCTCAGCCCCTGCTTGGACCTTCCCAGGGACAGAGTCCAGACGTGGATTCGGGAGTGTTGTCCCTGTCCAGCCTCTGCTGCCTTCCCAGTCCGGGTTTGTGGGGCTGGGAGCACCCTGGGACAGCGGGAAGGGGCCCAGGGGTGGCTCTGGATGGGTTTAAGGTCCCTTCGAACCCAAACCAGCCCGTGACTCCGGGATGTCCCAAGCTGATCCCAAAAGAGCTTCCAGGGCAATTCCTCCCTGTTCCTGACCCCGGATGGGAGCTGGAGGCAGAGGAGAGGGGTGGGAGCAGGAACCCTTGGCCGAGTTTATCCCAATTCCCCGCGTGGGGTTTGTCCTTCCTGCAGAGCCCCGGCAGCTCCCAAAATCGCTGCCGGCCCGCGGGAGGAGCGGGAGGAGCGGGATGGTGGCAGGAGAGGCCGGGATCGATCTCCGAGCCCGCCTGGGGGGATCCATTGTCCGGGGGAACCGGGAACCGGGGCGGGAGCGGCGGCGCTGCTTTAACTGGGAGTGACTGGGGCTGGGGCCACTGGTTTAACTGGGAGTGAATGGGACTGGGGCTGTTGGTTTAACTGGGAGTGAATGGGACTGGGGCCACTGGTTTAACTGGGAGTGAATGGGTCTGGGGCTGTTGGTTTAACTGGGAGTGAATGGGGCTGGGGCTGTTGGTTTAACTGGGAGTGAATGGGACTGAGCCCATTGCTTCAACTGGGAGTTAATGGGAGTGGAGCTGTTCGTTTAACTGGGAGTGGATGGGATTGGGGCCGCTGGTTTAACTGGGAGTGAATGGGACTGGGGCTGTTGGTTTAACTGGGAGTGAATGGGACTGAGCCCATTGCTTCAACTGGGAGCGAATGGGGCTGGGGCCACTGGTTTAACTGGGAGTGACTGGGGCTGTGGCCACTGGTTTAACTGGGAGTGGATGGGATTTGGGACACTGGTTTAACTGGGAGTGAATGGGGCTGGGGCCACTGGTTTAACTGGGAGTGAATGGGGCTGGGGCTGTTGGTTTAACTGGGAGTGAATGGGATTGGGGCCGTTGGTTTAACTGGGAGTGAATTGGACTGGGGCCACTGGTTTAACTGGGAGTGAATGGGACTGGGGCCGGAGATGAGCAGAGCTGGGAGGGAATGGGGACAAGGGGTGGAGGGACAGACACAGGGAATGGCTCCCACTGGCAGAGGGCAGGGATGGGTGGGATATTGGGAAGGAATTCCCAGAGCAGCTGTGGCTGCCCCTGGATCCCTGGCAGTGCCCAAGGCCAGGCTGGAGCAGCCTGGCACAGTGGAAGGTGTCCCTTAAATCCCCCCATCCCTGGATGGGATTTAAGGTCCCTCCAACCCAACCCAGTCTGGAATTCTGTGACAGGCTGGGATTGAAGATCCCACTCTTGGGTGTTTCCAGCCCGCATTATTTTGGGGGAATTCAGCTCCGTGATCCACACAAAGCCTCGGCCGCTGCTCCGGGTGTTGGTGCACGTGGAGGGCGGCTCCAAACAGCGACTCCGACCCAGGGATGATTAAAAATCCTTTAATTTCAGCACCGGAGTTCTTCGGAGCTGAGTCTTTGCCCATTTGCTCAATAATTCATGGCAGAGCCCGGTAATTAAATGCTAAAGACCCGATTTGCTTGGCATTGTTTGCAGTTCCATTGCTGCTTGAATGCAAGAAATTACCGAGTCATTTAATTGGTAATTAAAAGTAATGATTGCTTCCCATGCTCCAGGAATTACTCAGCATTTCTGGGGTTGTTTGCACACAGCAGAAACGCCCTCCCTGTTTTCCAGGCTGAATTCTTGTAAACTTCTCCCCGGATTTGTGCTGAGGGTGCTGCCCCATCCTCTTTTAATGGCTCATAAAGACCAGGAAAAATGCAAATTAGCACAAAATGAGGCAGCGCAGGCTGGGAAATGCCTGGGTTTGATCCCTGTCCCCTTTCCCAGGCTCTCCCACTGCTCATGGCCTTGGATGGGTGGGTTTGGGGGGAGTTTGGAATGTCCGAGTGCTTTTGGGGCTGGATTTGGGCGTTTGGGTAAGGGAATGTGGGGCTGGATTTATAAATATTCCCCAATTCCTGACAGGAGGAGCCAGGGGAAATCGGGATCTGCTCCCAGGGAAGAACAGGACAAGAGGGAACGGCCTCGAGTTTTGGGGAGGTTTAAATTGGATATTGGGAGAAATCCTTCAGGGAAAGGAGTGTCCAGCCCTGGGAGAGGTGAAATCCCATCCCTGGCAGTGCCCAAGGCCCGGCTGATGGGGCTTGGGGACAGTGGGAGGTGTCCCTGCCCACGGCACTGGGTGGGTTTTAAGGTCCTTCCAACCCAAACCATTCCACGATTTTGGAAGAGATTCCCTCCAGCGCGGATCCCGGGAGATCAGAGCCCTCAGTCCGGGCAGCTCCCCGATCCTGGAACCGATTCCCGGATAAAGCAGGAGGTGTGATTGAAATGGAGAATGAGAATCGGGGATTTCAGGAGGGGAAAACCCCCTCGGGTGGGGAAACGGAGCGATCCCACAGCGAGCTCAGCTCGGACCCGGCCCCAGCCGGGCTCGGGAGCAGCGGGAGCGGGGCCGGGACCCTGTGGGGGATGTCACAGCAGTGCGGGGACAGCCCGCTGCCATGGCAACCGGAGCGGCCACCGAGCCGGAGCGACGGGCTGGGGGTGGCACCGCGAGGGGTCAGGAGCTGGCACTGGGATGAACTGGGAGCGGCACTGGGATGAACTGGGAGCGGCACTGGGATGAGCTGGGAGTGGCACTGGGATGAACTGGGAGTGGCACTGGGATGAACTGGGAGTGGCACTGGGAAGGGTCAGGAGCTGGCACTGGGATGAGCTGGGAGTGGCACTGGGATGAACTGGGAGTGGCACTGGGATGAACTGGGAGTGGCACCGGGATGAACTGGGAATGGTACTGGGATGAACTGGGAGTGGCACCGCGAGGGGTCAGGAGCTGGCACTGGGATGAGCTGGGAGTGGCACTGGGATGAACTGGGAGCGGCACTGGGATGAGCTGGGAGTGGCACTGGGATGAACTGGGAGTGGCACTGGGATGAACTGGGAGTGGCACTGGGAAGGGTCAGGAGCTGGCACTGGGATGAGCTGGGAGTGGCACTGGGATGAACTGGGAGTGGCACTGGGATGAACTGGGAGTGGCACCGGGATGGGTCAGGAGCTGGCACTGGGATGAGCTGGGAGTGGCACTGGGATGAACTGGGAGTGGCACTGGGATGAACTGGGAGTGGCACTGGGAGGGGTCAGGAGCTGGCACTGGGATGAACTGGGAGTGGCACTGGGATGAACTGGGAGTGGCACTGGGAAGGGTCAGGAGCTGGCACTGGGATGAGCTGGGAGTGGCACTGGGATGAACTGGGAGTGGCACTGGGATGAACTGGGAGTGGCACCGGGAGGGGTCAGGAGCTGGCACTGGGATGAACTGGGAGTGGCACTGGGATGAACTGGGAATGGCACTGGGATGAACTGGGAATGGCACTGGGATGAGCTGGGAGCGGCACCGGGAGGGGTCAGGATGAATTGAGAACGGCACTGGAATGAACTGGGATGAACTGGGAGTGGCACTGGGATGTGCTGGGAGTGGCACTGGCATGAACTGGGAGTGGCACCGGGAGGGGTCAGGAGCTGGGATTGGGATGAACTGGGAGCAGCACTGGGAGGGGTCAGGAGCCGGGATTAGGATGAATTGAGAACGGCACTGGAATGAACTGGGATGAACTGGGAGTGGCACTGGGATGAGCTGGGAGTGGCACTGGGATGGGCTGGGAGTGGCACTGGGATGAACTGGGAGTGGCACTGGGATGAACTGGGAGCTGGCACTGGGATGAACTGGGAGCTGGCACTGGGAGGGGTCAGGAGCTGGCACTGGGAGGGGTCAGGAGCTGGCACTGGGCTGAGCTTTCCCCAGGTTTTGATCCCCAGGGAGGGATCCTGGAGTTTTTGGGAGTTTTCAGGAGGTGTCCCCGAGGTTTGTGGCACTGCTGGAATCCTGAACCTCGCTCGGAGACCCCACCCGAGGGAAGCACCCCTCAAACTGAGCAGGGCAGGGCAGGGCCCTTGGGGAAGCTGGAAACCCCTGGAGGGGCTGGAGCTGACATTTCCCAGAGTCTCAGCGAGTGCTGCCCCAGCCCTGGAGCTGGATTGCAATTCCAGGAGTCGGGACAGGGAATCATTTCCATATTTGTGTGCAGAGCTCCAGGCCCGGATAACCTTTGCTTATTCCCAGCCTGGAGTTACCCTGAGCTGCTTTTTTTTGCTGCCTAAGCCCTTCCAGCTGCCCTTTCCTGCTCTGATTCCCAAATCGCCGGCTCTGGAGGCATCTCGGAGCCAGAATGTGAATTAATAATGTGCTAAGAAAATAAAGACACTTCAACAGCCTTTAAATCAAGGGGAACAGCCTGTTAAAGGCTTTGGACAAATCCCATTACTTTGTGTGCAGTTTTAGGGCTGGCAGGGATAAATCTCCCAGCAATTTATGGATGGTGACAAATTCTTTCAGGAAGAGCCGGCCCCTGGGATGCTCCTCGTTATCCAGAGATCCTCTGCAGGAGTTATGGAGCAGATTGATGTGTCCCACTGGAAGTGGCGACTCAATTTGTGGCCCAGGGCCACCAGGTCACCTGGGCTGGCATCAAAATCCAGTTTGGGAGCTTGGGATTCTCCTGCCTGGGTTCTGGAGCGGGGCTGGGGGTGACAGGAGCAGAGCAGGAGGGGACAGGGACTGGGAATTTCCTGGTTTTGGTGCACGGCAAGGAAAGAGGGATCAGGGAATTTTGTGGCTCTGGAGCTGCTGAAGCCTCTCCTGGGGTGGCTGCAGGGACCTGGACCCTGCTGGTGTCACCGTGTCCCCAGAGCTCCCTGTCTCCTGCACAGCCAGGCAGGACTGACCCCCTGTCACTCCCATTTTCGGTGTCACCAACCTCTCTGGCTCGACAGGAAAGGCTGGTTTTGATGGAAAACTGGAGGAATTTCATTGGGATTGTCCACAGCTGTGGATTCCCCTGGCTGCAGCCCCCAATTCATGTCGGGGGACACCTCAGGGCTCCCTGAGGAATTCCCTGGGAACTCGGGTTCCCTGTGTTTGCCTGACCCTGGAAATTCCCGCTCCAGGAATTTCCTTTTCCTCTTTGGAGCATCCAAAGGACCAGGATTTCGCTCCTGCCCTCTCCTCAGTGGTTCAGGGAAGCTGCTGGGGCCGGGATTCTGTGCAGGGAGAGCTCCCAGCCCCCGCAGCAATCAGGGAACAGCTCAGGTGTGAAACATCCCTCACCTGCCCGGGAGAGCTCTGCAGGGCTGGGCTTGGCTCGGGAAGGGGCAGCGAGCTGGAATTCTCTGCTTGAGCAGGGGAGCCTGGAAAGGACGGGACAGGACAGGACAGGACAGGACAGGACAGGACAGTCCCTTCCCTCAGTGTCCCCAGGCACGGGGGGAAATGTTGGCAATGAACCCTCAGGAAGGGGCATTGTGTCCCCCCAGGTGCTGCCCAGGAGGGTGGGAGGGGAACCCCAGCAGTGCCAGGGGTTCTGGGAGGGCTTTGGTGTCACCCAGGATAATCATGGAATTGGATAAAGCCTCCAAGGCCATCGGGGCCAAACCATCCCCAGCACTGCCAAGGCCACCCCTGTCCCCAAGGCCACATCCCCATGGCTTTCAACCCTGCAGGAGCTGCAATCCAGCTGTTCCAAGGCCTGTCCACCCTTTCCATGGAGGAATTCCTCCTCCTGCAGCCGCCCAGGCTCCCAATAAATCCAAGGTGATTTTCTTTCATTTCCACTGGCAGTTAAATCCAACCTCCCATGGCTGGAAGTTGTGGGAATCACAAATGGTTTTCCCTCAGCCACGGGCGATGTTTTTTGCCTGGAACTGGAGCAGCCAAGTGTGGGATTGTCCTCCAAGCAGGAAGAGTCACTCGGTGCCACAGGGCTGTACCCAGAGCAGCCACTGCGGGTTCCACAGATCCCTTTGTCAGCACTAAAGGAGGGCTCAGATCCTGCCGGAGGTTTCTGGCGTTTTGTAGGGAAGGGAGTTCTGATTAGAGAAACACTGGGATTTTCCTCTCCCCAAACTGCAGGGCTGGGTGTGGGACAATGCAAAGGCTGAACCTCGTTTCATTGTCCAGCAGGAACCAACTCCCTGCCTGTGTCCCCCTGGAATTTCTTCAGCATCCCCCAAACCCCGGATCCCCCTGAGGCTGCAGCTCTGAATCCCAGCTCTGAGGCAGGGCTGGGATTGATATTCCTGAATGCCGGAATTTCGGAATATTCCTGAATCCCCGTGCCTCAGGGCACCTCTGTCCCCAGCTCCCCTGAGACCATCCAGCTTCTTGTGCTGTAGGAGGAACAACTCCTCAGCACAAGGAGCTCCTCCAGCTCTGAGAGCCTTCCAAGGAGACAGGGCAGAGTGGGAAGCTCCACACAGCAATTCCCAAGGTGGGAACTCTTTATCAAGGACTCCGGGAGAGGCAGAGGAATTTTGAGATGAAAGTCTTGAAATTCAACTTGAATTAAAGTGAAGAATCCCAGAATGGCTTGGGTTGGGAGGGACCTCAAAGCTCTTCCAGTCCCATCCCATGGGCAGGGACACCTCCCACTGTCCCAGGGTGCTCCAAACCCTGTCCTGGCCTGGGACAGGTCCAGGGATCCAGGGATGGATGGATGATGGATGGAGGGTGATTGATGGATGGATAGATGATGGATGGATGGATGGATGGATGATGGATCCATGGATGGATGGATGGATGATGGATCCATGGATGGATGGATGGATGATGGATCCATGGATGGATGGATGGATGATGGATCCATGGATGGATGGATGGATGATGGATCCATGGATGGATGGATGGATGATGGATCCATGGATGGATGGATGGATGATGGATCCATGGATGGATGGATGGATGATGGATCCATGGATGGATGGATGGATGATGGATCCATGGATGGATGGGTGAATGGATGGAGGGGGAGGCACTGAGGGACCCTTGGCCACATTTGGCATTTGGGGACGGGGACAGAAGATGGATTTATCCAGAGGAACTCTGGGAACTGCCAGGGCAGCCACACCAGGCTCCCGTGTCTCTTCCGGGAGCAGGTGGGAAGGAGACCTTCAGGAACTGTCCATCCATACAAGCAAAGCAATTTTAATTTGGCCCTGCTGAGCTGCCCTGTGCCCCGGGCACCGAGCGTTCCCTGCACTGCTGGAGTGTGGAAAACTCCCTGTGGGCACCTCAGAAACCCCAATTCCACCAGAACCGAGCCTGGCGGAGCAGGAAAACACGTGGCTATTTCCAGCTATTTCCAAGGAATTTTCCCTGCGGGAAGGGGACACTGGAGGTGCAGCCTTTGCATCCCAAACTCTGCATTCCTGGGGCAGGAAGGTGCCCGGGTGCTGCCAGGGGTGACCCCAGAGTGTCCCTGAGGCCACGAACGGGGGGAGCTGGGCCCGCCCGGGAATCCTGGGGCATCCCTGGACAGACACGGACACGGCAGGGACAGTCCTGGATCTCGGGGGGACTGGGGTGCACGAGCTTCCCGGGGATCAGAGGGGATTTTTGGGATGCAGGAACTTCCCAAGGATCAGAGGGGTTTTTTTGGGATGCAGGAGCTTCCCAAGGGTCAGAGAAGATTTTTGGGAGGCAGGAGCTTCCCGGGGATCAGAGGGGATTTTTGGGATGCAGGAACTTCCCAGGGGTCAGCAGGGAGGTTTTTGGGATGCAGGAACTTCCCAAGGATCAGAGGGTTTTTTTTGGGATGCAGGAGCTTCCCAAGGATCAGAGAAGATTTTTTGGGATCGCAGGGGTGCAGGAGCTTCCTGGGGATCAGAGCAGATTTTTGGGATGCAGGAGCTTCCCGGGGGATCAGAGTGAATTTTTGGGAGCACAGGGGTGCAGGAAAATCCCAGAGGTCAAAGCAGATTTTTGGGATGCAGGAGATTCCCAAGGATCAGAGTGGATTTTTGGGGTACAGGAGCTTCTCGGGGGATCAGAGGGTATTTTTTTGGGAGTCCAGGGGTGCAGGAAATTCCCAGAGGTTTAGAGCGGATTTTTTGGGATGCAGGAGCTTCTCCGGGGATCAGAGGGGACTTTTGAGATACAGGAACTTCCTGGGGATCAGATCAGATTTTTGGGATGCAGGAGCTTCTCCGGGGATCAGAGGGGATTTTTTGGGAGCACAGGGGTGCAGGAAAATCCCAGAGGTCAAAGCAGATTTTTGGGATGCAGGAGCTTCTCCGGGGATCAGAGGGGATTTTTTGGGAGCACAGGGGTGCAGGAAAATCCCAGAGGTCAAAGCAGATTTTTGGGATGCAGGAGCTTCTCCGGGGATCAGAGGGGATTTTTTGGGAGCACAGGGGTGCAGGAAAATCCCAGAGGTCAAAGCAGATTTTTGGGATGCAGGAGCTTCTCCGGGGATCAGAGGGGATTTTTTGGGAGCACAGGGGTGCAGGAAAATCCCAGAGGTCAAAGCAGATTTTTGGGATGCAGGAGCTTCTCCGGGGATCAGAGGGGATTTTTTGGGAGCACAGGGGTGCAGGAAAATCCCAGAGGTCAGAGTGGATTTGTTGGGATGCAGGAGCCTCCTGGGGGATAAGAGCAGATTTTTGGGATGCAGGAGCTTCCCAAGGATCAGAGCAGATTTTTGGGATGCAGGTGCTTCCCGGGGGATAAGAGCAGATTTTTTGGGATCACAAGGATGCAGGAGCTTCCCAGGGGTCCGAGCAGATTTTTGGGATGCAGGAGCTTCCCAAGGATCAGAGCAGATTTTTGGGATGCAGGAGCTTCCCAAGGATCAGAGCAGATTTTTTTGGGATGCAGGAACTTCCTGGTGGATCAGAGCGGGATTTTTGGGAGCCCAGGGATGCGGAGCCAGGCCGGGGGCTCAGCTCAGCCCCAAACCCCGAGCACTCCCACGGTCTGGCTTTCCCAGGCAGGCGCCTCAGGAAACTTCTCCCGGCTCCAATTGCTGCGCTCCACCTTTTATTCTAATTGATTCCGCATCGCCATAGGAACCCGCTCCGGCTGCGAGCGCAGCCGCTCCCCGGGAGCTCCGGGAGCCTCGGGATGGCCGGGGATGGAGCCGGGACCCCGGGGCAGGCAGGTACCGCATCCCGAGGGGGCACAGCTGGCACCGGGCACCCCCAGCCCCGCGCTGCTGGGTGGGCTCGGG
This sequence comes from Peucedramus taeniatus, assembly GCA_013400575.1. Taxonomy (NCBI): domain Eukaryota; kingdom Metazoa; phylum Chordata; class Aves; order Passeriformes; family Fringillidae; genus Peucedramus; species Peucedramus taeniatus. The sequence continues at coordinate 29,591 of WBNO01006310.1, forward strand.
GCTGGCAGCCAGGAATGGTTCCAGTGGTGCCGTCCAGGCTGGGTGGAGAGGGCAGGCGGCCGGGATTTGGGGTGGGAGCAGCGTTTTCTGGGGTTGGGTGGGTTTGGGAGAAGAACCAGAGGTCTCAGAGCCTGGGATTTGGGGAAATCAGTCCCTGCTTGGCTGGGGCTGGGCTGAGCCTTCTCCTGGGCTGCTCCCGGACGGGATGGGACATCCCGGGCTCTCCATAGGGCTGATCCGCTGGGATCTCCCTGGATCCAGGGTCCCTCCGCCCCAAACTGCCGGATCCAGGCAGGATTCCAGCCTGGGAGAGCTCCCACGGCATCTCCACGGCTTGGGAGAGGGGCTGGAGCCCTTCCCATCACCACAGGCTGCTCCAGCAGGGATCTGCCCGGGCTGGGGGAGATCCTGGGAGCAGGGTTTGGGATGGGAGGGGACACCAGGCATCCAAGGAATCCTGGCGAGGCTCAGGATCCTCCTTGGGCACGGCCCAGAGCAGGGCAGGATCTCTCCTGGATCCTTTTGTCCATCCCACGGGGCTGGGGGATGCAGAGGGGCTGGGGGGGATCCCCTGGATCCTGCTGGATCCTCGGGAAGGGCTGGCACTGCCAGGTCCTGGCTCTCCAGGGTGGGGTGGATCCATTGGAGGGTCGGGAGCAGCCAGGCTGGAGGTGCAGGGGGGGCTGGGCAGGGTGGGAAGAAGGGTCTGACCCTGGCAGGGAATAACAGGGAAGGGAGGTGGATCCCAGTGGATCCCAGTGGATCCCTGGCAGGGGGAACCCCTTTACTCCTGCTGGGCCTGGGGCAGGACAGAGGAGAAGCCCTCGGGGCAGCCCCGAGCTGGGGGCACAGGCAGGAGCAGATTCCAGGGAGAGCTTTGGGATGCACAGCAAGGGGAGAGAGGAAAATCGGGATTGTCCCAGCCCCATAAAACAGGGGGAACAGCCCTGTGCTCTCCAGGGTGCTCCAGCCTGGCCTTGGACATTTCCAGGGCTGGAACCCCCAGGGATGAAAAGGCAATTCAGGATTAAGGGTTTATTCCCAAAAAGGAATAAACCCTTAATCCTGAATTCTCCAGGATAAATCATATTTAATATAAATAACATATAAACGGTAGAAGTACATAATTGGTATTAAGAATATAAAAATAAATACTACCAGGGCTACCAGGAGCTCCCCACCCTGCTTTGATTGGGGCACAAACCCCCGGGGGCTGGGGCCAGCTCCGTGCTCTGGGCTTTGATCCCGTTGGAAGTTCAGGTTTCCCTGGCAGAGCCCTGGATGTGCTCCAGAGGCAGCCAGGCCCCGTCCCAGCAGCAGCATTTACTGAAAAAGGCAATGCAGAGATCCCAGCTGCTCCAGGAGCTCCAGGGAGGAGCACCAGGGGTGTCCAGAGGGGCACGGAGCTGCCTCTGTCCCGCTGGACACGGCTCAGGCACCAGGACCCGCTGCTGAGGAGGTGAAGGGAAGGAGGGAGGGACCCCCATGAAGCTTTTCCCCACCTTTGAGGAGTTCAGACACCAAAAATGGTGGAGAAAACGCTCCAGGGAGATTTTTCCAGTGCTTCACTTCTGAGCGAGATGAGGGTGGGGTGATGGTTTTGAGGAAAAAGAGGGGAAAATCAGGGTGGAAATGAGGAAGGATTTGTGAGGATGAGGGTGGGAAGGGGCTGGGATGGAATTCCCAGAGCAGCTGCGGCTGCTCCATCCCTGGAGGTGCCCAAGGCCGGGTTGGACGGGGTTTGGAGCACCCTGGGGTAGTGGAAGGTGCCAGGGCTGGCTCTGGATTGGCTTTAGGTCTTTCCACCCCAAACCTGGATCCTGCTCTCCATCCCACCTGGATCACTCCCAGATCCTGCCTGGCTCCGTGCTGACTCCCTCCTTTGTTCCTAATGAGCATCTCATTAGGTATTTGCGTTCCCAAATTAACATTTAATTCGTGCCTCATTCCCAGAAAAACCTGGGCACAGCCTCCCGGAATTGTTGACAGTGATCCTGTTCCTTTGTGAGCTCTATCCCTATTAAGCAATTTCCTCGCCTGTGTCTTTTGAGTTACTAAGGGAACAGGAATAAAATCTTAATAAAACTCCATCAACTGTTCCTGAAATAACAGCAGCCTCCTTCGAGGGGCCTGAGCTCAGGGATGGGGCTCTGCTCCAAATTCCCAGGAATCCAGAGCAGGGGCTGAGCTGGAAGGGCCTCAAAGCTCATCCAATTCCATCCAATTCCATCCAATTCCATCCAATTCCATCCAATTTCACCCAGTTCCACCCAATTCCAGCACCCCAGGGTGCTCCAGCCTGGTCTTGGACATTCCCAGGGCTGGAGCAGCCCCAGCTGCTCTGGGAACCCCCAGGGATGGAAAAGCAGCAGATCCCAAAAGGGAATAAACCCTTAATCCTGACTAGTCCAGGATAAATAATATTTAATATAAATAATATATAAACGATAGAAATACATAATTTGTGTTAATAATATATAAATAAATATTACCAGGGTTACAAATTAGCAGGAATTTTTCTCTTTTGTCCTGGCTGTGCCTGATCCTCCCTGGATTTGGGACCTGAGCCAGTTGGGCATCTCCAGATCCAGGATTTATTTCTCTCCTGAGCACCAAAAAGGGGCATTTTTAAACCAAATATGTCCATGGGGGAAGCATAAAGAGAGGTTTAGGCTGGATATTGGAAGAATTCCTCCATGGAAAGGGGTGCCCAGCCCTGGCACAGCTGCCAGGGCAGGGTGGAATCCCCATTCCTGGAGGGATTTAAAATCTTGTGGATGTGGCACTTGGGGACAGGGACAGTGGTGGCCTTGGGATTGCTCTGCCTTCCCCTTCCCCGTGGATATTGGGTATTGGTTATTGAATATTGGATGCTGGATATTGGATATTGAATATTGGATATTAGATATTGGATATTGGATGTGGGATATTGGATGTTGGATATTGGATGTTGGGTAGTGATTATTGAATATTGGATGTTGGATGTTGGTTATTGGATGTGGGATTTTGAATATTGGATATTAGATTTTGGATATTGNTCTGGGTACTGGTTATTGAACATTGGATATTGGATATTGGATATTGAATATTGGATATTGGGTACTGGTTATTGAACATTGGATATTGGATATTAGATATTGGATGTTGGATGTTGGATGTTGGATATTGGATATTGAATGTTGAATATTGGATATTAGATATTGGATATTGTATGTTGGATGTTGGATATTGGATATTGGATACTGGGTACTGGTTATTGAATATTGGATATTGAATATTGGATATTGGATGTTGGGTACTGGATATTAGATATTGGATACTGATTATTGAATATTGGATGTTGGATATTGGATGTTGGATGTTGGGTATTGGATGTTGGATATGGGATGTTGGATATTGGGTATTGGATATTGGATGTTGNTGGATGTTGGATGTTCAGTGTTGGATATTGGATATTGAATATTGGATGTTGGATACTGGATGTTGGATATTGGGTATTGGATGTTCCTTCCAGGGAGGGCAGGGGATGCTTTCCCAGGGAGATTTTGGGCTTTTTTCCTGGAGCCTGGATTTTCTGGAGCCTGAACTCCAGGATGCTGCAAGGGGACATTTGGGTGGATATTCCAGGGGGGATGATGGTGTGGATGTTCCAAGGGGGATGATGGTGTGGATAATTCAGAGATATTGGTGTGGATGTTGCAGGGATATTGATGTGGATGTTGCAGGGGGGATGGTGTGGATGCTCCAGAGTGTGGATGTTCTCCTGAGGGGGTGGTGTCAATGTTCTCCCAGGGAGGATGACGTGGATGTTTTCCCAGGGAGGTTGTCATGGATGTTCTCCCAGGAATGTTGGTGTGGATATTGCAGGGATATTGATGTGAATATTCCAGAGACATTGATGTGGATATTCCAGAGACATTGATGTGGATATTCCAGGGATGTTGGTGTGGATATTCCAGAGACATTGATGTGGATATTCCAGAGACATTGATGTGGATATTCCAGGGATGTTGGTGTGGATATTCCAGAGACATTGATGTGGATATTCCAGAGACATTGATGTGGATATTCCAGGGATGTTGGTGTGGATATTCCAGAGACATTGATGTGGATATTCCAGAGACATTGATGTGGATATTCCAGGGATGTTGGTGTGGATATTCCAGAGACATTGATGTGGATATTCCAGAGACATTGATGTGGATATTCCAGGGATGTTGGTGTGGATATTCCAGAGACATTGATGTGGATATTCCAGAGACATTGATGTGGATATTCCAGGGATGTTGGTGTGGATATTCCAGAGACATTGATGTGGATATTCCAGAGACATTGATGTGGATATTCCAGGGATGTTGGTGTGGATATTCCAGAGACATTGATGTGGATATTCCAGAGACATTGATGTGGATATTCCAGGGATATTGGTGTGGATATTCCAGGGATATTGGTGTGGGTATTCCAGGGATATTGGTGTGGATATTCCAGGGATATTGGTGTGGGTATTCCAGGGATATTGGTGTGGATATTCCAGGGATATTGGTGTGGGTATTCCAGGGATATTGGTGTGGATATTCCAGGGATATTGGTGTGGGTATTCCAGGGATATTGGTGTGGATATTCCAGGGATATTGGTGTGGGTATTCCAGGGATATTGGTGTGGATATTCCAGGGATATTGGTGTGGGTATTCCAGGGATATTGGTGTGGGTATTCCAGGGATATTGGTGTGGGTATTCCAGGGATATTGGTGTGGATATTCCAGGGAGGTTGGTGTGGATTTCTCCTGTGTGAAATCCCCCAGTGCCGGCCTGAGAGCCGCTGGGAATTCCAGAGGAGTCCTGGGATGTGCTGCTGTGCTCCCTGCGGTGCCCACAGCCCTTTTAACCCTGTCCCTGTTCTCTCTGTGCCTCTCCTTTGCCTCCCAAAGCCCTGGACAGCCGGACCCCGGCCAGGCTCCCTCGCTGACGGGGCTGTGTGGGCACAGCCTGGCCCTGCTCCTGTCCCCACGCAGCTGCAGCCAGGTGAGTGCCCCTGTTCCATGGAAAATCAGCTCCCTCTGCTCCAAACCCTGCAGAAGCAGCAGCTGGACACGAGTCCCCAGCAGGAACGAGCCCTCCCCGTCCTCGAGTCCATCTTGGGACAGCTCCAGACTGCCCTGAGCAGCCCCTGTGTCCCCACAGCTCCTTTTTGGTGGGGATCACCTGGGATTTGGGCTTCCAAGGATCTCTCAGCACTGGCCCGGGCCTCTCCAGGGATTGCTGGGGATTCACAGTCAGAGGAGCAGCCTCTGCACCTGGAGCTGCCCACCCCTGCCTTGTGCCCTCATGAGTGGCTTCCTGAGCTTGCCAGGAAATCCAGAACTCCCTGAGAAGCCCCTGCCCTTCCCTGGGCCTGTTGCTGTAGCCCAGCCATCCCTGCTTTCCCCACATCCCATTCCTTCTTCACCATCTGTTTTCCCACACCCAATTCCTCCTCCCTCACCATCTCTGCTTCCCCCACACCCAGTTCTCCCTCCCTCAGGATCTCTGCTTTCCTCGTGGCCAATTCTCCCTCCTTCACCATCTCTGCTTTCCTCGTGGCCAGTTCCTCCTCCCTCAGGATCTCTGCTCTTCTCGTTCCTCCTCCCTCACCATCTCTGCTTCCCCCACACCCAGTTCTCCCTCCCTCAGGATCTCTGCTTTCCTCGTGGCCAATTCCCCCTCCCTCCCCATCTCTCCATGCCCGTATCCAATTCCTGCTCCCTCACCAGCTCTGCTTTTCCCTGCAGGAGCTCTGGGCTCGCCCAGGAGCCGATCCCGCGGGGTTGGCCATGGAATAGGCGCTTTTCCAGCTGCCTGGGCACACCGGGAGGCTGAAGTTGGTTGCCCCGGGGCACCCGAACTCGCCCTGCCCTGGAGCCGCTCGCCTCTGCCATGAATGATGCATCCACCATGGATTATGAACTGCTCTCGCCGTCCCTGGTGGAGCACCCCGCCGGCGCCGCGGGCATGGATGCCGAGCAGAAAACTGTCTTTGCCTTCGTCATCTTCCTCCTGGTGTTCTTGGTGATGCTCATGGTGCGCTGCTTCCGCATCCTGCTGGACCCCTACAGCCGCATGCCCGCCTCCTCCTGGACGGACCACAAGGAGGGCTTGGAGAGGGGCCAGTTTGACTACGCCCTGGTGTGAGGGCAAGCCCGGGGCGAGCTCCGGGTGCCGCCCCCGCGCTGGCCCCGGCCCCGGCTCCCCCTTCCCCCGCGGTGTTGCCCCGCAGGGATGCTCCGGCCAGGGGGGTGAGGAGGGGGCTCTGGCCCCGGGGAGCTTTTCTAGGGGTTTCTCTCTTTTCTAAGCACTTTTCAGTTCTCTC
>WBNO01006310.1:36022-58807 GCA_013400575.1 Peucedramus taeniatus
CCCCTCGTGCCCCCGGGCACTGCGGAGGGGCAGAGGGGACGGGACGGGGCATGGCGGGACCTGCCCTCGGCCCGCGGGGCCCCTGGGCTGGGCTCTGCCCGGTGCCAGGCCCGAGCTTTGACCCTCGTGCCCCCCGTGCCCCCCGTGAGTGCCCCCGTGGTCCAGTGCGTGTCCGTGTGTCCTGTAGCTGAGCTGTGTCCGTCCGGGGTTCCTCGGCACCAGCCCCCAGTGCTGGCTTTGTCCCTCCTGTGTGTCAGTCCCGAGCCCCCTAAAAGGCAGGGGATGGTGAGGACCCCCCTGTGCAGCCCCCCTTGGCCTCCAGCCCTGTCCCCTCACCCCTGTCCGTGCCCAGCCGGTGCCAGTGGCCTGAGCCAGGGGCAGTCCTGGGCACACCCACCCGGCTGGGGACACCAGGGTCCCCAAAACACCCGGGAGAGGCTCCTCAGCCATCCCTGCCGGGGTGCCCGGCCCTTCCCCGGCTCTCCCAGGGCTCTGGAAGCGGCCGAGGGGCGAGCAGGGGAGCCGCAGGTGGCCACAGGGCTACCAAAGGCCGTGGTGGGCAGCGGGAGGGTTTGAACGAAGGGATTTGAGGCCGGGGGGGAGAACCTCGCCCCCCTCGATGGAAATAAAGCCGCACCGTGCCGACCCCAGCCCGCTCCTGCTCCGCTCTGTGATGCGTCCCGGGAGGGGAACCGGACCCTCCCCAGATCCCGGGGGCTGCCGGAGGAGGAGGAGGAGGAGGAGGAGGCGAGGGGTCACTGCCAGGTGCTGCACGAGTGACCAACAGGACACGGGGACCCAGCCCGGCCGCCTCCTGTCCCAGCACGGTCCGGCACAAATCCCCTCTCACGCACGGAGCTGCTCCGGGACATTTTCCGAGCTCCTGTTTCCCCCTGTCCGGTGCTGTCCCCTCTCCCGGTGCTGTCCCCTTTCTCTCCCCGTGCTGTCCCCCCTTTCCCGGTGCTGTCCCCTCTCTCTCCCGGTGCTGTCCCCTCTGCCCGGTGCTGTCCCCGCTCTCCCGGTGCTGTCCCCGCTCTCTCCCGGTGCTGTCCCCTCTCTCTCTCGGTGCTGTCCCCGTTCTCTCCCGGTGCTGTCCCCCCTTTCCCGGTGCTGTCCCCTCTCTCTCCCGGTGCTGTCCCCACTCCCTCCCGGCCGCGGGTGCCGCAGTCCCGCCCGCCCTCTGCTGGCACCGGGCTCCGTCTGTGCTGGCAGCAGGGAAGAGCTTCCTAAAACCGGGAATTTCAGCCTGGAAGAAGCGTCTGGGCTGGACCCCATCGGCCCGACCCCGGCCCAGCCCACCCAGTGCCACCCCTGCCATGGCAGGGACACCTCCACTGTGCCAGGCTGCTCCAGCCCGGCCTTGGGCACTGCCAGGGGTCCAGGGGCAGCTCTGGGAATTCCATCCCAGCCAGGAATTCCTTCCCATATCCCACCCAAATCCCCCTGTTCCGGTCTGAAGCCATTCCCTGTGTCCTGTCCCTCCATCCCTTATCCCCAGCCCCTCTCCAGCTCTCCTGGAGCCCCTTTGGGCTCTGAGCTCTCCCTGGAGCCTTCTCCAGGCTGGACCATCCCAATTCTGGCTCCAAGGAAGCTCCAGGTTGGAGCTGGATGGGCCCAGTCTGTGCCCACACAAAGACACAGCCCCACTTAACCCAAAATAATTTTATTGTTGCCGTTGCTTCTGATACAAAAAAGGAATTCCACAAAGAGCCACCTCTCTGTGCGGGACAAGGGGCACAGGTTTGGGGTTTCAACACTTCCCCCCAAAAAAACCAACCAGCAAGAAATGTCAGTATAAAACAAATTAAAAAAAAAAAAACCAAACCAAACCAAACCAAACCAAACCAAAAAAAAACAAAAAAAAACAAAAAAACAAAAAAATCCAAAAAACAAACCAAAACACCACACCAGAGAGGAGAGGAAACCTTGAGCTTTGAGACTTTGGCTCAACACACACACACAAACCCAGCTCTGCTAATTTATTATTATTATTATTATTATTATTAATACTTTTTGGATTTTGGTAAATTTTTTTTTAAAAAAAAGCACCTGTTGGAAAAAAACAAACCAAAATAATAATTAAAAAAAATAACCAAAAAAAAACCAACCAAAAAAAAAACAATCCCAAACATCAGGCCACCCATCCTGTCACAAGCTCTGGGACTCTTGTAAAATCCAGAGTCTGGAGCTGCTTTGAAGAGTTTTCAAGTTTGCCTGGAGCCCCGATACAGTAAACACACACATCCCCCACCCCGGCGGCGGCAGCGAACCAGGAGCAATTCCCACCCCTCCAAAAAATAAAAAAAAAAAGTAAAGCGACAGGAAAATGCACTCCTGACAGCACCGAGCGAGCGTTCCTGTGGTGGTGTTCCATAAATACGGGAGGGTGGATGGACACAGTGCAGAACCAGCCGGGAACCAGCGCCGGCTCCCGGGGGCTGCGAGCACCTCGGGAGAGGCAGTTCCGTGGGAATGAGCACCTTTATCCCGGGAATGAGCACCTTTATCCCGGGAATCAGGAGGGAATGAGCCCCTTTCATCCCGGGAATGAGCACCTTTCATCCCGGGAATCAGCACCTTTTATCCTGGGAAAGAGGAACTTTTTATCCCGGGAATGAGCAGGGAATGAGCATCTTTCATCCCGGGAATCAACACCTTTATCCCAGGAATGAGCATCTTTCATCCCAGGAATCAGCACCTTTATCCCGGGAATCAGCACCTTTATCCCGGGAATCAGCACCTTTATCCCGGGAATCAGGAGGGAATGAGCCCCTTTCATCTCGGGAATCAGCACTTTTTATCCCGGGAATGAGCACCTTTATCCCGGGAATGAGCACCTTTCATCCTGGGAAAGAGGAACTTTTGTCCCGGGAATGAGCATCTTTATCCCGGGCATGAGCAGGGAATGAGCACCTTTCATCCCGAGAATCAGCACCTTTCATCCCGGGAATGAGCACCTTTATCCCGGGAATCAGGAGGGAATGAGCACCTTTATCCTGGGAATCAGCACCTTTCATCCTGGGAATCAGCACCTTTTATCCTGGGAAAGAGGAACTTTTTATCCCGGGAATGAGCAGGGAATGAGCATCTTTCATCCCGGGAATCAACACCTTTATCCCAGGAATGAGCATCTTTATCCCGGGAATGAGCACCTTTATCCCGGGAATCAGGAGGGAACGAGCACCTTTCATCCCAGGAATGAGCAGGGAATGAGCACCTTTATCCTGGGAATCAGCACCTTTTATCCTGGGAAAGAGGAACTTTTTATCCCAGGAATGAGCATCTTTCATCCCGGGAATGAGCACCTTTCATCCTGGGAATCAGCACTTTTTATCCTGGGAATGAGCACCTTTATCCCGGGAATGAGCATTTTTTGTCCCGGGAATTAATCAGCACCTTTATCCCGGGAATGAGCACAGGAAAGGATTCCTGCAAAACCAGGGAAGGCCCTGCAGGGATCAGCTGGGGGGGAGGAGGGGAAGCCCACCCGGACAGAAAGGGCTGCACAGGGAATGTGGGGTCCTCCAGCCACTTCATCCCAATTTTCCACACTCTTTTCAGTGCCTTTGGTCTGAATGTCCATCGGGGCTGTCACCCTGGGGTCACCGAGCTGCAGAGGGCAGGAGCAGAGGGGAGGGACCCCCAGCCCCCCTTCCCAGAGGTGCTCCTGGCTGGGGGATCATGGACAGGGTGACCCCAAGGTGCCAAAGGAAGTCCTGGATGTCCCTGCCTCCCCTCCTGCCCATGGCTTTGGGATGGGAGGGGACAACCTGAACTGTCCCTTTGCTCAGGGGTGGCCTTTTCTGTTGGACACAGGAGCCCCCAAAAGGACCACAGGAGTCCCCAAAAAGATCAGAGCACTCCTGGAAGGTCCAGATGCCACCTGGAGAAGACAGGGATACAGAGCTCAGCCAGGCCAGGGATGGGATGGTCCCTGCAGCACCAGGAACCTGCAGGAGCAGAGGAGGAGCAGGAAATGCACGGACACCACACGGAGCCACAGCTCCCCCAAAAGCTGCCCCCAGCCCCCCTCACCTTCCCTGGGATGTGGCCATGGAGAACTGGCAGATCCCCAGCTCGGAGTGTCCTGGGTAAGGGGGAGAGGAGGGAGGGGAGTCCCTGCTCAGGAGCTTTGGAGTCTTTGGCTGTTGGGAGCTTTGTGAGTTGTCCCAGGCTCGGGCTTGGTCCTTTTGGGCTTGGCTCAGGCACCCCTGGGAGCAGAGCATCCCCTAAGGGGCTGATCCCACAGGGACATTCCCCATGGCTGGGTGCTGATCCCACAGGGACACTCCCCATGGCTGGGTGCTGATCCCACAGGGACATTCCTCATGGCTGGGTGCTGATCCTACAGGGACATTCCCCATGGCTGGGTGCTGATCCCACAGGGACATTCCCCATGGCTGATCCCACAGGGACATTTCTCATGGCTGTCCTGGTGGTGGCTGATTCCACAGGGACATTTCCCATGGCTGGGTGCTGATCCCACAGGGACATTTCCCATGGCTGTCCCAGCAGGTTCTGATCCCACAGGGACATTTCCCATTGCTGGGTGCTGACCCTACAGGGCCATTCCCCATGGCTGTCCTGTGGCTGGATGCTGATTCCACAGGGACATTCCCCATGGCTGTCCCATGGCTGGGTGCTGATCCCACAGGGCTGTTCCCCATGGTTGGGTGCTGATCCCACAAGGACATTTCCCATGGCTGTCCCATGGTTGGGTGCTGACCCTACAGGGCCATTCCACATGGCTGATCCCACAGGGACATTTCCCACGGCTGGGTGCTGATCCCACAAGGACATTCCCCACGGCTGTCCCATGGTTGGGTGCTGATTCCAGAGGGACATTCCCCACGGCTGTCCCATGGTTGGGTGCTGATCCCACAAGGACATTCCCCACGGCTGTCCCATGGTTGGGTGCTGACCCTACAGGGCCGTTCCCCACGGCTGTCCCGGCGGTGGCAGGAGAGGAGCCCGTTGTTCCCGGGGTGGGTGGCGAGGGGCAGGGCTGCGCTGTCGGGTGGGACTGGGGGGGGTCTCTCGTGGCTTTAGTAGAGCTGGAGCTGCAGCTTCATCCTCAGTGCCTGGCCCAGCTCCCCCGCCAAGTAGTCGAGGTGGTTGTTGGCCTCGAGTTTGTGCAGTTCCCGCCGGCGGGGCAGGGCCACGCTCACGATCTCCAGCAGGTAGGTGCCCGGCAGGATTTTCTTGCGGCCCAGGTGCAGGAAGCTGAGCCCTTCCTTGTGGTGGATGCGGAACAGCCCCTCCTCGTTGCCCTGGGAGATGGCGTAGCGCACGCGGTTCTCCAGCGGCTCCACGGCCGGCAGCAGCTCCAGGATGTGCTCCTTGTGGGCCAGCTCCGACAGGTTCAGGGCCATGGACAGCGGCGCCTCCACGTCCATGCTGGCCAAGTTCACGCCATGGTCCTGCCAAGGGATGGGGAGTGGGGTTCAGGGATTGCAGGCACAGGTTGTAGCAAAAAACAGAGCCTCATCCCTAATGGGCTACGTTGAAAAGCAGGTGAACAGTGTGGGTTCACCTTTCACTGAACATGATCCCTTCGCTCAGGATTTTTATCCTGGGAAGCTGAAAAGGCAGAGAGAGGCTCTAGAGATGGGAAAAATCCTTATCTCATTGGCTTCTCCTGTGTTTTGCTCATGTGGAATGTGTTAGGAATTGTTTACCTGAAGTGATGAGTTTGATTGAACTCTGGTGTGAGTTGTTTTCAATCACTGACCAATGGTCACACAAGCTGTGTCAGGGACTCTGGAAAGAGTCACGAGTTTCATTATTATCTTTCTAGCCTTCTGCAAGTATCCTTCTCTATTCTTTAGTACAGTTTAGTATAGTTTTCTTTAATATAATATAGTATCATAAAATAATAAAACAGCCTTCTGATCACATGGGGTCAAAGCATCATTCCTCCCTGCCACGAAGGGTCAGGTTTTTTATGACAGAACAGTGTTGAAGGTAATGAGCCATGGAGTGCTGAGGTGTTCTGAGCAATCAAAGGGAGCAGAGGACACACAGGTACAGTGTATGAACATGAGGGGTGTAAAAGGTGGGGCTAAAGAACAACAAGAGCAGCTGCTTGCAGCCTTCTGAGCTGATGTGATGTCACTCTGTATGGGCAGACATCTGAAGCCTCCTGATGTGGTGTGGTGTTACTCTGTGTGGGTAAGAGCCTTTTGAAGTTGTACAATAATTCTCTGTGTGTCGTGGCCCTCTCAGCTGTAGGGCATGTTGTGACATGTTGATACATGCTGTGACAACAAGGGATAGCAGGGAAGGCTCAGGGGCAGGAAAAGGTGGGTTTGGTTCGGGGAAATTCAGCCCCAAATCAACTCTGAGAAGTGACAGCTTTGGCTTTCTTGGTGCGCTGGTGGTGTCTCTGGCACTGAACTCCCAGCACACAGCCCTACCCCTGGGGAGGATCCATAACTTCAGGACCATTCTCCCTCCAAGCCCTAAAATGACCTCTCCTGCCCAGGGCTGGGAAATTCCCAGGAGAGCTTTGGACAGAGGCCAGAACTCCCTCTGAGGAGCAGCACCATGGAATGGTTTGGGTTGAAAGGGACCTTAAAAACAATCTTGTTCCAGTCCCTTGGGACACCTCCCACTATCCCAGGTTGCTTCAAGCCCTGTCCAGCCTGGACTTGGACACTTCCAGGGATGGGAAACGTGGGTTTTACCCCTTGGTTTCACAAGAAGACTTTGTGGATGCCAAACCTGGGCAGATATGGATGAGCTGCTGGCTCTGCCTGGATGGAGGGAATGGGATCCACTCCAGGCCTCTATTCCTGAAGGGATCCAGCTCCTGCCTTGCTCCAGCCCCTCTGGCATGCCCAGGATTTCTCACCTGGTGCCTCTCTGTGCCGTTGACGCTGCGCCGCTGCCGGCCCCTCTTGGGGTACCCGTTGATCTTGCACTCGTAGCAGGTCTCGGGGGACAGCAGGTTGTCCTCATCCTCCTCCTGGGGCGCAGGCAGGTAGGGACCCTTCCCAAATCCCAAGCCAGAAATGCAGTGGCTGGTGGCAGAAGAGCAGAGAGAATCCATGAATCCAATGGAAGTGCCACCACTCCCGGGTTCTCCGCGTGGGAAGCACCCCGAGGGTTGTGGCATTCACGTTCTCTGGACATGATTCCTTCACCCAGGATTTTTCTCCTGGGAAGCTGAAAGGCAGCGAGAGGCCTCAGAGAAGAGAAAAACAATTCTTATCTCATTTGCTTCTCCTGTGTTTGTGCCATGTGGAATGTGTTTGGAGATTGTTCACCCAAGGTGAGGCCTTGATTGGGCTCTGGTGTGAGTTGTTTTGACTCATTGGCCAATTAGGGCCAAGCTGTGTTGGGACTTTGGAAAGAGTCACGAGTTTTCATTATTATCTCTTTAGCATTCTGTAAGTATCTTTTCTGTATTCTTTAGTATAGTATAGTATTCTTTAATATAATATAGTAATAAAATAATAAACTAGCCTTCTGACAATGTGGTCAGATGCATCGTTCTTCCCTGCCATGGGGGTCTCCCTGCATTTACAATAGAGGGTCACGTGTGGGTGTGGCAGAGGACATGCCCAAGAGAGACCACAACAAGGCAACTTCATTAATTAACAGATTAATTAATGCACTGGGTGTATCTCCAGACCACCTGCTGGCATCCCTGAGATCAGGCACGGGGGGCAGCAGACGCTGCTGGCACACGGGCGAGGAGAAACCGAGGGCTCCTTGTCCCACATCCCCCTGCAGTTCCCAGCTGGGAATGCCCCTCTGGGCACTCCTTACCTGTTGTATTGCACTAACTAGTTTATTTAGTTGTGGTCTTTGTATTAGGCGTTGGGAAACTGAATATGGTATGTCAGGTAGATTATTCCCCTTCCTCATCACATGGTATCTCCCTATGCACTCCCTTCCACACACCTGGTGCCCTGCCCCCAAAGATACCCCTCCCCACGCCCCACCCCAATGTTATCCCATCAGCCACGGTCCTCTCTCCCCGCCCCCATCCCCTGGGGTACAAAACCCCACTCCAGGTAAGGGTTCAGCCTCTTTTTCTCTGCCTGGGTGGTGGCTGTGGCCAGGAGTGTCCCATCCCAAGCCAATAAACAGGATACTTGCTCCCACGTGGGGAAGAGCGCTTCTCGTCTGTTGTCTTCAGTCCATGCAGGTCCGTGTGGGCTTGGGCTCCAGCTAGCCGGACCAGACCCACACAAAGCCCAGAGAACCATGGATTTACTGCAGGTGGCGCCCAACGTGGGGCTCGAACCCACGACCCTGAGTTTAAGAGTCTCACTTACCCCTGTCCTGCTCGGAAGTAGCCCCCGGGGCAGCCACACAGGTAGCCCCCGTCCGTGTTGGAGCAGCCATAGCTGCAGGGGCTGCCCCCGGCCGAGCACTCGTCCACGTCCTGGCAGCCCCCGAAGGCCTGGTCGAAGTCGAAGCCCGAGGGACAGACGCACTTGAAGCTGCCCAGGGTGTTGTAGCAGGAGGCAGAGCCACAGGCAGAGGGGCTGGAGCACTCGTTCTCGTCTGCATGGAGTCATGGAATGGTGGAGTCGTGGAATCATCGAGTCATGGGGTGTCCCCCACAGGTACAGGATACATCCCATGGGTACAGGATACACCCCACAGGTACAGGATACATCCCACAGGTACAGGATACATCCCATGGGTACAGGATGCACCCCACAGGTACAGGGTAACTCCCACAGGTACAGGATACATCCCACGGCTACAGGATACACCCCACAGGTACAGGATACATCCCACAGGTACAGGATACACCCCACAGGTACAGGATACACCCCACAGGTACAGGATACATCCCACAGGTACAGGGTAACTCCCACAGGTACAGGATACACCCCACAGGTACAGGGTAACTCCCACAGGTACAGGATACACCCCACAGGTACAGGGTAACTCCCATGGGTACAGGATACACCCCACAGGTAGAGGATACACCCCATGAGTACAGGATATACCCCACAAATGCAGGGTGCACCCCACAGGTACAGGGTGCATCCCATGGGTACAGGATACACCCCACAAGTGCAGGGTGCATCTCATGTGTACAGGATACACCCAGCAAGTATGGGACACCTCCCTCAGGTATGGGACACCTCCCACAGGTACAGGATACACCCCATGGGTACAGGATACACCCCACAGGATGAATCCCACAGGTACAGAATGCACCCCACAGGCATGGGACACCGCCCCCAGGTATGGGACACCGCCCCCAGGCGGGGCACACCCCCAGGCATGTCCCCCACTCACCCACACACTGGTTCCACTGGTAGTGCTGCACGTAGCCCTGGGGGCAGCCGCAGCGGTAGCCCCCGAGCACGTTCTGGCAGCCGTGCTGGCACCGGTGGTTCCCGTCACACTCGTCCACATCTGCAGCCAAGGGACACACGGGGAGGTGAGACACTGTCCCCTGGCCCTGCTGCGGGCTCAGGGACCTGCCTGGCACCCTCCAGGCTGCTCCTGTGCCTCTCTCTGGCTCTGCAGTGGTTCTGGACCTGAATGACACCCTGAGTGACACCCCCAGCTCCCAGACACCCTGAGTGACACCCTGAATGACACCCTGAGGAACACCCTGAGTGATACCCTGAGTGACACCCTGAGTGACACCCCGAGTGACACCCCCAGCTCCCAGACACCCTGAGTGACACCCTGAGGAACACCCTGAGTGACACCCTGAGTGACACCCCGAGTGACACCCTGACACCCCCAGCTCCCAGACACCCCGCACCCCCAGCTCCCAGACACCCCGAGTGACACCCTGAGTGACACCCTGACATCCTGAGTGACACCCCAAGTGACACCCTGAGGAACACCCTGAATGATACCCTGAGTGACACCCCGAGTGACACCCCCGGCTCCCAGACACCCCTGCTGGGATGGTCCCTGATTCCAGCTGGGCTGTCCCCAGCTCTGCTCTGCTTCAGGCTGAGATCTCTCCTGCTGGAATTTGGCACCATTCCCATCCCCAAGGATCACCCAGCCCAACCCCCAGCCCTGCTCAGACCCCCCAAGAACCCCACCCTGTCCCTGAGAGCGGTGTCCAAACACTCCTTGAAGTTCCCATTGGGACTGAGGCTCCTCAGAGAATCTCAGAATTCCTCCCCATGGCAGCCCCCTGGAGCCCCAGTCCCACCTTCGCAGTTGACCCCGGAGCTGTCCAGGGAAAATCCCTTCTGGCACTCGCAGTTGTAGCTGCCCGGGGTGTTCAGGCACTGCCCCTTGGCTCCACACAGGGATGGCTGAGCTGTGCACTCGTTGTTGTCTGCAAAACACCAGCAGGGCTTTGTGGCCACCTGGAAATCCACTCCTGGCCACCTGAGAGCCCATCCATGGCCACCTGGAAATCCACCTGGAAATGCATCCCTGACCACCTGGAAATTCACCTGGAAATCCACCCCGGGCCACCTGGAAATCCATCCCTGACCACCTGGAAATTCACTTGGAAATCCATCCCTGGGCACCTGGAAATCCATCCCTGGCCACCTGGAAATTCACTTGGAAATCCATCCCTGGGCACCTGGAAATCCATCCCTGGCCACCTGGAAATGCAGCTGGAAACCCATCCTTGGCCACCTGGAAATCCATCTCTCATCACCTGACAGTCCATCCCTGGCCACCTGAAAGTCCATCCCTCACCATCTGGAAATCCACCTGGAAATCCATCCCTGGGNCTGGGCACCTGGAAATCACTTGGAAATCCATTCCTGGCCACCTGAGAGGCCAACCCTCACCATCTGGAAATCCACCTGGAAATCCATCCCTGATCACCTGGAAATTCATCCCTGGCCACCTGGAAATCCACTTGGAAATCCATCCCTGGCCACCTGAGAGTCCATCCCTCACCATCTGGAAATCCACCTGGAAATCCATCCCTGGGCACCTGGAAATCCATCCCTGGCCACCTGGAAATCCACTTGGAAATCCACTCCTGATCACCCGGAAATCCATCCCTGGCCACATGGAAATCCATCCCTGGCCCTGTGGCCACCCCAGACATTGGGGCAGAGCCCAGGCTGAGCAGCAGAGGGACAATGCAGACACTGCCAGGGTGACTGGAGAGGGGCAGGGCTTAATTTTGGGGAGTTTGGGGGCTGGGAAGCCTCTCCTGAGCCAGAGCTGCTCCGAGGGAACTGCAGGGCAGGAATTCTGCACTCACCAATGCAGGACGAGTGGTGCTGGGTGAAGCCAGGGGGGCACTTGCAGTTGAAGCCCCCGATGACATTGACACAGAGGAACTGGCAGTTGTGCTGCTTGGTGGAACACTCATCCAGGTCTGCAGGGACAAGGAAAAGGTCTCAGTTTATCCCACTGTTGTAAAATCAGAGCCTTCTGTGGCAGGGAGGAACGATGCATCTGACTCCATGTGATCAGAAAGCTATTTTATTATTTTATAATACTATAATGTTAAAGAAAACTATACTAAACTATACTAAAGAATAGAGAAATGATATTTACAGAAGGTTAAAAAGATAATAATGAAACTTGTGACTCTTTCCAGAGTCCTGACACAGCTTGTGTGACCCCTGGCTAAGAAATCAAAACAACTCACACCAGAGCCCAATCAAGGCTCATCACTTCAGGTAAACAAATTCCAAATACATTTCACATGAGCACAACACAGGAGAAGCAAATGAGATAAGGATTATTTTCTCATCTCTGGGCCTCTCTCTGTCTTTTCAGTTTCCCAGGATAAAAATCCTGACTGAAGGGATTCTGTTCAGAGAATGTGGCTGCCACACACCTCAGTGTCCCTGTGGATGCACAGAAGCAGCCCCAGGAACACCCCTGAAGTCCTCCCAGGGGAAGGACAAAGCTCTCCCCACCTCAGGGTAACACAGACACATCTGGAAGGTGCAGGGATGTTCCCCTGCCTCTCCTGCAAGTCACAAACCCCAGACTCTACCAGATCCTTGGGCCAGGCTCCTCAAACTGGGGTGCCTCAGCAGTGGTGGGGGGGTGGGCACAGCCCCAGCCTGGCTGGTGACAATGCCAGGCACTGCCACTGCCCCAGCCTGGCTGGTGACAATGTCAGGCACAGCCCCAGCCTGGCTGGTGACAATGCCAGACACTGCTCCAGCCTGGCTGGTGACAATGCCAGACACTGCCACTGCCCCAGCCTGGCTGGTGACAATGCCAGACACTGCCACTGCCCCAGCCTGGCTGGTGACAATGCCAGACACTGCTCCAGCCTGGCTGGTGACAATGCCCAGCCCAGGTGCAGGGGACATCCCTCGGAGCTCCCTGGAGCTCAGGCTGTGCTGTGCAGTCTCCAGGAAAGGACCAGAACATTTTTTCCCCTGCTCAGCCACACCTGGAGCGTGGAAGGGTGAAACCTCACGTGGTTTCAGGGTGAAACCCTCACGCACCAGCCTGGCTTGGCACCTTTCCCCACATCTTTCTGCTGACATTTCCCATGTCTGGCTGCCCTGTCCCCTCTCCCCCAGCTGCCAGGGGCAGGCAGCTCCCTGCTCCTGCTCCTGGCTCTGTACCTTTGCAGATTTTGCCATCCTCCTGCAGGATGTAGCCCCGGGGGCAGGAGCACTGGTAGCTGCCCTCGGTGTTCTTGCAGATGAAGTTGCAGGGCTTTGGGGACTGGTTGCACTCGTCCAGATCTGCACTCCAGGGACAAAACACATCAGGTTGTGCTGCTGGGCACGGTCCCCTCCACCCCTCGGACCTCCCAGCCCACTCAGGGGCTCCTGGACTCAAGGTGGTGCCAGGTTTTGTGCTCAGGGGTGAAATATCCCCGTGGATTCTGGCATTCCTTGTAGGAATGTGTCTTCTGTAAAATTTGTCCTGTCTCTAAATCCTTAATGAAGACTAACAGCCTTTCCTTAAGCTTTGCTTAACTAGTATTACTAAAATATCTAAAAATCAGTAGTACTTACTCCATAAAAGAATTATTTAAGAAGTTGAGAACATATGTAACTTTAATTCCTGGATGAACACCCCATTTTCACTCTGCAGGAAGCAGAGCCAAGGGCTTTGGGGGAGCAGCTCAGTTCGAGGCAGCACAACAAATCTGGGACAAATGCTGCTGAGACAGCTGTGATTCCAGAGGTGCCTTTTATGCCAACATCTGGATCCCAGCAGGGCGCTCAGGCTGGCTGGAACCAGCTGTGCTGCCCGGGGGGGTGGGTGGGGGGTTGGCAACTCCCAGATTTCAGCTCAGGATCCCAGTCCTTGCCAGCCCCTGGGTTCAGGGAAGACAAGGAGCAGCTCATTTTTAAGGAGTTAAACAAAACTTTGAGGTGAACAGGGCGGAGCCAGAGCCCCGCAGGGACCCACAACTCCCGGGGAGCCGAGGGAAGGGCGGGTCCGGGCGGGGTTAAAGGGAGGAGGGGGAAGCCCGAGGATGGAGGGGCGGTGCCCGGTGCCCGCTCACCCTGGCAGGCGGTGCCCGTGATGTCCGGGGTGTATCCGAGCCGGCAGTGGCAGCGGAAGGAGCCGATGCTGTTGATGCACTGCCCGTTCCTGCACAGGTTGGGCAGCACCTTGCACTCGTCGATGTCTGTGGAGGGAGGGAGGGAGGGACAGGAGGTGGTGTCAGTGCCAGAGCACCTCACCTCCCCCAAAAAGCTTATCTGGTGTTGTTATCAGATAATTCACACAGCACAAGCGTCTCGGAGTTATTTTGGCACCGTGGTCTGGCAGCTCCCAACTGCCAACAAACATCCCCCCGCTAAAGTGGGAGCTGGGAAGATAAACTGGACTTCTGGCTGAGCTGTCACAAAGCAGAAATCTTCTGCACATTCCCTGGAGATGTGTGGGGCTTCTGCCCAGAGCAGGGATGGAGCCTGAGTGAAGGACTCTGGTAAATTATCATCATTTCCATGCTCAGTTACATTTGGCTCATGATCAATCCAATTTCTTTTAACACCTCGATATCTGCACACTTCATGTTCTGCTCTAATCTACCAGCAGTTCTTTTCATTTTACACTAATAAGTACTTCTGATTAAGATCTTTTATCTCCTTTGTTAATAAATAACTCAATTTTAAATACACCTGGCCTGCCATTCTTAAACCTCGAAATCCAGAGGGATCCCTTAAAACTAAGCCAAAAAAACCCAAGGCTGAGGCAGGGCTGCTCTGAAGCTCCCCCTCACCCCACGACAGGCTGGGTTCTCCCAGAGAGCCAGGGAACACTGCAGAGGCTCCTTGCTGCTCCGGGGGGATTATCCCTGTGCCCACCCCTGCCCCACTCACCTCTGCCATCCGTGGAGTACCCGGGGCCATGGGGACACATCTTCTTGTAGTGGGCAGTGCCAGGCAGGGGGCAGAGCTCGCACTGGGGGCCCCAGCTGCGCCCGCTGTTGCAGCAGCACTCAGATTTGGTGACCAGGTTGCGGTTGGTGGAGGACATCTGGCACATGGTCTGCAGCACCTCCGTGAAGCAGAAGCCCTGGCGGGTGTCTGGGCACAGGAAGGGGACACAAATCCAGCATCTGAGGCAGTGCCAGCACCAGGGGGAACGGAGCAGGGTGGGGGGGGGTTGGATAAAGGTGATGCTCCAACAACTTTCGTGTTCAGGAGCAAAATATCCCAGAGTGGTTTGGGTTTGGGTTTGAGGGTTGGGTTAGGGGGACCTTAAATCCCACCCAGTGCCAGCCCTGTCAGGGCAGGGACACCTTCCACTGTCCCAGTCATGGACAGGGACACCTTCCACTGTCCCAGTCATGGACAGAGACACCTTCCACTGTCCCAGTCATGGACAGGGACACCTTCCACTGTCCCAGTCATGGACAGGGAAACCTTCCACTGTCCCAGGGTGCCCCAAGCCCCATTCCAACCAGGCCTTAAACAGTTCCAGGGGCAGCCACAGCTGCTCTGGGCACCCTGTGCCAGGCCCTCCCCACCCTCCCAGGAACAATTCCTCCCCACTATCCCATCTGTCAGCAGGAAGCCGTTCCCCGTGTCCTTGTGCCGAGTCCCTGCCCCTCTCTGAGCCCCTCTGAACACCCAAAAAGCCGCCTGAGCTGCCGAGGGGGCGCTGCAGCAGCTCTGGCCGGGCATTACCGATGCACTCCGTGCCCGAGGGACTGACTTCAAAGCCTTCGTTGCAGTCGCAGCGATAACTGCCGGCCGTGTTCACGCAGCGCCCGTTGGGGCAGATCCCGGGCTTGGTCCGGCACTCGTTCTCATCTGCAGGAGGCACCAAACACACACAGCCCTGCTGAGGCCAGGCACAAACCTGCCCAGCTCCCCACTCCCTTTGGAGCGCCCTCGCTCAGCCCCTGAGGAGCCTTTTCATGTCTGTGGGCAGCTGGGAGGAGAATTCACTGCCTTGGGGAGAACATCCATTGCCCTGGGAGAACATTCACTGCCCTGGGAGAACATCCACTGCCTTGGGGAGAACATCCACTGTCCTGGGAGAACATCCACTGCCCTGGGGAGAACATCCACTGCCCTGGGAGAACATCCACTGTACTGGGAGAACATCCACTGCCCTGGGAGAACATCCACTGTACTGGGAGAACATTCACTGCCCTGGGAGAACATTCAGTGTCCTGGGAGAACATCCACTGTACTGGGGAGAACATTCACTGCCTTGGGGAGAACATCCACCCATCCCAGAGCAGGGTGGCCAGAATTCAGCTTCCCTGGCTTGCCCATGCTCCACCTGCTGCTGGGATTGGATTGGATTGGATTGGATTGGATTGGGTTGGACTGGATTGGATTGGACTGGACTGGACTGGATTGGATTGGATTGGATTGGATTGGATTGGATTAGGTTGGGTTGGACTGGATTGGATTAGGTTGGGTTGGACTGGACTGGATTGGACTGGACTGGACTGGGTTGGATTGGACTGGACTGGATTGGATTGGATTAGGTTGGGTTGGATTGGATTGGAGTGGATTGGATTGGAGTGGATTGGAGTGGATTGGATTGGAGTGGAGTGGATTGGAGCTGTCTCTGTCCTGTGCAGCTCTGGCTTGTTCACTCCTACCCATTCCAAAAGCAGCTTGAAACACTCGGGAAAACTCAAAGGCAAGGACAGGTGGCCCAGGGCTGTGTCACCCTGGGGGTGTCACCCTGGGGGTGACACACAGGTGCAGGGATGGACAGAGGTTTTGTGTGTCCTATTGGGACACTCAGGGAAGTTGTGACACGTGGGAAAGCTCAGGGAGGAGCCTGAGGATGTAAAACAAAGGATGTAAACCAAAGAAGGATGCAAACCAAAGAAGGATGCAAAACAAAGAAGGATGTAAAATAAAGAAGGATGTAAACCCAAGAAGGGTGTAAAATAAAGAAGGACATAAAATAAAGAAGGATGTAAACCAAAGAAGGTTGTAAACCAAAGAAAGATGTAAAGCGAAGAAGGATGGAAACCAAAGAAGGATGCAAACCAAAGAAAGATGTAAAATAAAGGATGTAAAATACAGAAGGATGTAAAGCAAAGAAGGATGGAAAGCAAAGAAGGTTGGAAACCAAAGAAGGATGTAAAGCGAAAAAGGATGGAAACCAAAGAAGAATGCAAACCAAAGAAGGATGTAAAATAAAGAAGGATGCAAACCAAAGAAAGATGTAAAATAAAGGATGTAAAATACAGAAGGATGTAAAACAAAGACGGATGCAAACCAAAGAAGGATGTAAACCAAAGAAGGATGCAAACCACAGCTCTGTGGATGATCCCTCAGAGAGGAACATTCATGTTGTGCCCCAGGAGTGCCCCGGGCTGCCCTGGTACCTGTGCACCCCTCGCCATCGGGCCTGCGCTGCATGCCAGGAGGGCAGATGCACATGAAGGTGCCGATGAGGTTCTTGCAGAGCATCCCCCGGGACTCGCAGTCGTGCAGCCCCTCTGCACACTCGTCCAGATCTGCAACGAGACTCATCAGAGCCCCTGCCAGCCCTGCCAGCCCTGCCAGCCCAGCCCTGCCACCCCTGCACTGCCCCATCCATCCCTGCAGCCTCAGGCCAGGCTGGCTGGCACAGGTTAAAAAATATCACTGAATGAGTTGGGTTGGAAAGGACTTTGAAACTCATCCAGTGCCACCCCTGCCATGACTGGGACACCTTCCACTGTCCCAGGCTGCTCCAAGCCCTGTCCAGCCCGGCCTTGGACACTTCCAGGGATCCAGCTTCTCTGGGAAACCTCCCCACCCTCCCATGGAAGAATTCCTCCCTACCAGCAGGACACCGAGGTGGGTGATGGTGAGAAAAGCCAGCGCAGAATTCCCACCTTCCCTGTGGACACGTGGCCAAGTGCAGGGGCTGGGGACAGCTTGGGCCATGCCCTGCTGGCTGCAGAAGGGTTTTTACCTCTGCACATCCTCCTGTCCTCCCGCAGGGCGTACCCAGAGGGGCAGGTGCACTCGTAGGAGCCGAAGGTGTTGATGCAGCGGAAGGCGCAGAGCAGGGGGTTCAGGGAGCACTCGTTGATGTCTGCAGGGAGGAGAGGACACAACTCACCTGGGTACCCTCAGCTGGGGCAGGAGCTCCCCAGGGCACATCCACGCTCCCTGGGCATCCACCCCACGAGAGCTTTGCTCCACCAAAGCCTCCTGCTGTGGGCTGCCCTTGCAGAGGGACAGACCCCGGGTGTCCCAGCAGCTTTGGTGGGAATGGGCTGCTGGTCCTTGGGGAGGCAGCTCCTGTGTTCACTCAGGGCTCCAGGCCTCCTCCAGGGCTCCAGGGAGAGCTGAAGGAGCCCAGTGTGGAGAGGAGCCTCACCCAGCTTTTCCACACCATCCATGGGGGGCTGGCCCTGGAACAGGGACCAAGGGGTCCCACAGAGCCCAGAATGAAGGGGCTGGCCCAGGCAGGGACCAGGGTGTCCCACTGAGCCCAGCATGGTGGGAATGAAGGGGCTGGCCCAGGACCAGGGGGCCCCACAGAACCCAGAATGAAGGGGCTGGCCCAGGATGGGACCAGGGGGTCCCACAGAGCCCAGAATGAAGGGGCTGGCCCAGGATGGGACCAGGGGGTGTCCCAGAGCCCAGAATGAATGGACTGGCCCAGGATGGGACCAGGGGGCCCCACAGAGCCCAGCGAGGGGGGGATGGAGGGGTGAAGGGGCTGGCCCAGGACTAGGGGGTCCCACAGAGCCCAGTGAGCCCAGAATGAAGGGGTTGGCCCCCAGGTTGTTACCTTCACAGGTCATCATGGGCCCTGGCTCAAAGCCCTCGTCACAGGCGCACTCAAAGCCTCCCACCACGTTGGTACAGGTGCCATTCCCACAGGGATTGCCAATGGAGCACTCGTCCGTGTCTGGGGAACACAGCAGCGTGAGGAGGACGAGGAGGAGGATGAGGATGAGGATGAGGAGGAAGGGCTGGACTGGGCTCTGGCAGGCAGAGCACTCCAAGTGTCCCAGCAGAGCCGGGATGGAAGGGAAGGGAAGGGGGAGCAGCGATTCCCTCCCTGCACGTGCACACACCGATCCACCCCTTCTGGAGTGAGGGGGACGGAGCAGGAGGGCGCAGGGTACCCCCACAGAACCCCCCAGACCCCCCCAGAGGCTCACCCACGCAGTTGACCCCGGTGTAGTCCAGGTTGTAGCCGAAGGGGCACTCGCAGCGGAAGGAGCCGTCGGTGTTGATGCAGGCGCCGTTGATGCACACCCCCAGGTTCTCCGAGCACTCATTCACATCTGGAAATGGAAAATGCAGCTTCACACGGCCACAAACAGCCCTGTGCCCTCAGGACTGCCACGGGGTGCTCAGGGCATCCCAGGAGGTTCAGGTGGTCCCTCTCCAGAGCTGAGGGATGAACCCCTGGGGAGCAGTTTGGGGGTTTTGGGGGTGTTCAGTCCTGTGTCCCCCCAGGATGCCACCCTGCTCTCCAGCAGCCCAGGTCTGGTCTGTTCCAGGCAACAACCCCCAGCACAAACTGCTGCTCGTCCCTCCACACAGCCTCACCTTCCCGGGTGTCACCTGGGCCTGGGATGGCCCCGTGGCCGTATGGACACAGCTCCTGGAAGGCAACTGGAAGAGAAAGAAAAGTGGGAATGAAAAGAGAAAGAAAAGTGGGATGTGCTGAAGGGATGCTGCTCCCAGCAGCTGAAATGGGCTTTGGAGGCTTCTGGAAGTAGCGTGGGGATACACCCAGCACTGCTCCCATGGGGACACACCCACCTCTTCCATGGGGACACACCCAGCACTGCTCCCATGGGGACACACCCACTGCTCCCATGGGGACACACCCATCTCTCCATGGGGACACACCCATCTCTCCCATGGGGACACACCCATCTCTCTCCCATGGGGACACACCCATCTCTCCCCAGGGACAGGACACCCCTACCTCCCCTGGGGACACCCCGCCCCTGTCCCGTTCCTACCGTTCCCCTCCTGCGGGCACAGCTCACAGGGGTCTCCCCATCCCTCCCCGGGCATTTTGCTGCAGCAGCACCGAGCCTTGGTGGTGTTGAAGGCCTTGGGCACCGAGCACTTCCCGTTGTCGAAGCGAGTGAAGCAAAAGCTCTGCCGAGTGTCTGGGGGAGGATGGGGAGGTGCCAAGGTCAGGCAGATTCCCGGGAATTCTGCAGGAATTCCAGGAATTCTGCACTGACCGAAGCAGCGGCGGCCGTTGTCGGACAGCACGAAGCCCGGGGGACACACGCACTGGAAGCTGCCGGGGGTGTTGGTGCACGTCCCAAAGAGGCAGATGTTGGGCTCCTCTTCGCACTCGTTGATGTCTGGGAGCAGCAGGGACACAGCCAGGGGTGGTTAGAACAGGTGATGGAGGTGGACACCACCCCTGCCCCACCCCACAACCCTCCCGCAGGGAAAACGGGCACAGCAACACCCCTGAGCCTCCCGTGCCACCAGAGCTGGGCTTGCCCGGCTCCCAGCAGGGATTTGGGGGTGCTGATGCCCCTGGGGTGCCCTGGCCCCCTTGGGAAGGACAGGTTGGGGTGTGGGGGGGCTGTGATGGGAATAGGGGGCACAGAGCTGGCCTTACCAATGCAGTTGTCGTTCTGCACCTCGTAGCCAGGGGGGCAGATGCAGCGGAAGGAGCCCTCCAGGTTCTGGCAGGTGCCCGGGGAGCAGGTCCCGGGCAGGCTCACGCACTCGTTGATGTCTGGAGAGGGGAAAACAGCCAGGGTGGGGTCTGGGCTCTGCTCCGAGCACCTGGGGGTGAACCAGGCCCTGCCTTGCCCCAAAGGTGACAGGGAACAGGGAGACATTCCCAGGGCATTCCTGGTACGACTTCAGGGCATGGACAGGACATTTCTCCAGGCCCTGCCTTGCCCCAAAGGTGACAGGAAAAAAGGGAGACATTCCCAGGACGGTTCCCAAGGCATCTCTGGTACAACTTCAGGGCATGGACAGGACATTTCTCCAGGCCCTGCCTTGCCCCAAAGGTGACAGGGAACAGGGGAAATATTTCCAGGATGGTTCCCAGGGCATCCCTGGGGGTGTGCATCCTTTAGGGCATGGACAAGATGTTTCTCCCACTGCCTGCAGGTCCCAGCACACGGACAGGACAGGCCTGGAGGGAGATGGAGGCAGGGAGGGGCTGGTCCAGCTCTCCATGGGCACCTCAATGAGCAGGCTCTGCTGCCAGGGGGCTTGGGGGTGCTTCTGGAGAACCCCACTGCTGGGACCGGCTTGGGGACCACACGGACAGCTCCAGCCAGGCCAGATGAACCTGGACACTGGGGTGGACATTGGAGTGGACACTGGAGTGGACACTGGGGTGGATACTGGGGTGGATATTGGGGTGGACACGGGGGTGGATACTGGGATGGATATTGGGGTGAACACTGGAGTAGACACTGGTGTGGACACCGGGGTGGACACTGGGATGGATATTGGGATGGACACTGGAGTGGACGCTGGAGTGGACAATGGGGTGGACACTGAAGTGGACACTCGGGTGGACACTGGAGTGGACACTGGAGTGGACAATGGGGTGGACACTGAAGTGGACACTCAGGTGGACATTGGAGTGGACACTGGAGTGGACACTGGAGTGGACAGTGGGGTGGATACTGGAGTGGACACTGGGGTGGACACTGGAGTGGATATTAGGGTGGACACTGNAGTGGACACTGGAGTGGACAATGGGGTGGACACTGAAGTGGACACTCAGGTGGACATTGGAGTGGACACTGGAGTGGACACTGGAGTGGACAGTGGGGTGGATACTGGAGTGGACACTGGGGTGGACACTGGAGTGGATATTAGGGTGGACACTGAAGTGGACACTGGAGCGGACAGTGGCGTGGACACTGGAGTGGACACTGGGGTGGATATTGGGGTGGACACTGGAGTGGATGCTAGGGTGGACACTGGGATGGACACTGGGGTGGACACTGGGGTGGACACTCACCCACACAGTTCTTGCCGTCGGGGGTGCGGTCGTAGCCCTCCTGGCACAGGCACTGGAAGGAGCCCACGCTGTTGATGCACTGCCCGTTCCTGCACACCTGCCCCACCAGCGACGAGCACTCGTCCACGTCTGCGTCACCCAGAGCAGAGTGTCAGATGTCACCTGTGGGTGGCACCCACAGCCACCCCGGGCAGCAGGGCTGGCCCCGGTGTGCCCAGGGCTCGGGGTCTCACCCATGCAGTCGTTGTTGTGGGTGAGCTCGAAGCCCGGGAAGCACAGGCAGTTGTAGGAGCCCACGGTGTTCTTGCAGGTGCCGTTGCCGCAGGGCTGCCGGTCACACTCGTCGATGTCTGCGGGGACAAGGACACACCTGAGAGGCCAGGTGGCTGCAGGGGACAGGGACAGCCCACGAGGACACTCGGCCGTCCTTGGCAGCACCCTGGAGTGGCAGGGATTTGTGTCCCCCTGGGGTGGCACTGACCTGAGGAGAGACACTGACCTGGGGGTGTGACACTGACCCAGGGTGGGTGACACTGACCTGGGGGGGTGACACTGATGCAGGATGGGTGACACTGACCCGGGACGAGTGACACTGACTGGGGAGGTGACACTGTCTGGGGGGGTGGCACTGACCCGAGGTGGGTGACACTGTCTGGGAGGGTGGCACTGACCCAGGGGATGTGACACTGACTGGGGAGGTGACACTGGCTGGAGGTGTGACACTGACTGGGGGAGTGACACTGATCCAGGGGATGTGACACTGACCCGGGATGGATGACACTGACCTGGGGGGGTGACACTGATGCAGGATGGGTGACACTGACCCGGGACGAGTGACACTGACTGGGGAGGTGACACTGACCCAGGATGGGTGACACTGACTGGGGGTGTGACACTGACTGGGGAGGTGACACTGTCTGGGNGGTGGGTGACACTGTCTGGGAGGGTGGCACTGACCCAGGGGATGTGACACTGACTGGGGAGGTGACACTGTCTGGGAGGTGACACTGACCCATGCACATGGTCTGCTCCCCGGTGGCCTTGAAGCCGTTGTGGCAGATGCAGACGTAGCTGCCCTCGGTGTCCACGCAGTCCCCGTGGCTGCACACGTTGGGGATCTCCTGGCACTCGTTGCGACCTGGAACGGAGCCCGGGGGTGCAGGTGAGGGGCAGGGAGGTGACAGGTGGGGACAGCAGAGCCCCGCCCATGGTTTTGGAAAGGTGACTTCACAGACAGCGAGATTTCTGTGCTGTCATCCACCAAAAAAGGGGGGTGTGATCAGGTGTGTGCTCAGGCGTGTCCCAGGTGTGTCCCAGGTGTGATCAGTGTGGACCAGGTGTCCCCCAGGTGTTCCCCAGGTGTGATCAGGTGTCCCAGGTGTCCCTCATGTGCGCTCAGCCGTGTCCCAGGTGTGCCCAGGTGTGATCAGGTGTCCCCCAGCTGTGTCCCAGGTGTCCCCCAAGTTTCCCAGCTTTGTCCCAGGT
>WBNO01006310.1:63306-74070 GCA_013400575.1 Peucedramus taeniatus
CCCCTGTCCCCAGCCCCTGGAGCAGGTGCCACCCCTGTCCCCAGCCCCTGTCCCCGGTACCCTCGCAGATCCGCGTGTCCTCGTTGAGGTAGTAGCCCAGGGGACACTCGCACTGGAAGCTGCCAAAGGTGTTGACACAATTCCCGCCCTGGCACAGCCCTGGCAGCTCCTGGCACTCGTCAATGTCTGGGGAGGGACAGCAGTGGGACATTGTCACTGCCTGTGTCACCCCCCAGCTGCAGGGGGCTCAGCCCAGCCCAGCTCTGGGTCGTGGCCAAGGAGAGCCACGCTTTGTGGCCATCACTTGGTGGTCAGCGGGCACCCAGAGCCGTGGCACAGGGTGTCCCCACAGGGCTGGGGTCCCCCAGCACCCCCTCCCACGGGAAGGGCCGTGGGAACTGGGGTAACTCACCCTCCAGGATGACAGTGATGGGGTTGGGCCGGAACCCTTCTCCCCCAGGGCACAAGGTCTTGTACTCGGCTGTGGAGAAAGGCAGGCAGGGTGTGAGGGGCTCCCGTGGGGCAGGAGGGGTGGGGAGAGCCAGGAGAAGTCCAGCAGGACCAGGCCATGGGGCTGTGGCCAGGGCTGGGATGGAGCAGCTCCATCCCCATCACCTGCTGAGCCAACTGAGCCATCAACAGGGGGATTCCACATTCCCTGCCCAGCCCACTGCACTGGAAATGGAGGATCCCAACCTGGACTGTGGTAAAAAACCTGACCCTTCCCTGTCCCTTCGTGGCAGGGAAGAATGATGCTCTGACTCCATGTTATCAGAAGGCTATTTTATTATTTTATGATACTATATTATGTTAAAGAAAACTATACTAAACTATACTAAAGAATAGAGAAAGGTATTTATATAGAGTTAGAAAGATAATAATGAAAACTTGTGACTCTTTGCAGAGTCCTGACACAGTTTGTGTGACCACTGTCAGTGATTGAAAACAACTCACACCAGAGCCCAGTGAGGCTCAGCAATTCAGGAAAACAATTCCTAACGCATTCCACATGAGCAAAACACAGGAGAAGCCAATGAGATAAGAATTGTTTTTCCATCTCTGAGGCTTCTCTCTGCCTTTTCAGCTTCTCAGGATAAAATCCTGAGGGAAGGAATCGTGTTCAGTGAAATGTGAACACCACACTGGACCCCCCAGACACAACAGCCTGGCCTCTCCCACCCCACTCCACCTCTGCCCTGCCTGGGATGGAGCTTCTGGATGGAGCAAATCCCAAACTTGGCACCTCCAGTCCAGGTTGAGGATCCATCGAGGATCATCCCTGCCCCTCTTCCCTCCTTCCCAAGCCCATCCCAAGCCTTTCCCCACTCACTGGTGTTGGCTGGAGGGCAGAGCTCGCAGGGGTTGCCCCAGGCACGGCCCAGGGAGCAGCAGCAGGAGGCCCTGGTGACCCCCACGCCGATCTCAGCACTGCAGGAGATGCCTCCATCCCCTCGGTCCTGCGTGTCCAGGAAGCAATTCCCAACCCGGGTATCTGCACACAGACAGGGCTGCTGAGCAAAGGAACCTCTCCTGCAAAACTTGGGGGTGCAGGAGGGATGGAATCATGGAATTGTGGGATGGTTTGGGGTGAAGGGGACAGAGACAGGGCTGCTGAGCAAAGCCTCTCCTGGAAAACTTGGGGGTGCAGGAGAATCATGGAATTGTGGAATGGTTTGGTGTGGAGGGGACCTTAAAGTCCTTTAGTTCCACATCCTGCCATGGGCTGCAAAGGAATGGGAATTCTTCCAGGGATAAGGAAAAATTGTGGGTTAATTGTGGGGCTCTGTGCTGGGAGCTGTGTGGGATCATGGAATCCCAAATGGTTTGGCCTGAAGGGACCTGAAGGATCATCAGGCCATGGGCAGGGACACCTCCCACTGTCCCAGGCTGTTCCGAGCCCCAATGTCCAACCTGGAATAAAACAGCTCCAGAGCTGCCCTGGAGCAACATTGCTGCAACAGGAGGGGCACCCACAGTGGTGACAGTGACACCAGGTGGGGCACACTCAAGAGGACGTGGGTTCTGCTGCTGCTGCAGGGTTAAACCCATGGGGGACAGCCAGGCAGGGCCAGCCAGGCAGGAACAGCCAGGCAAGGACAACCAGGCAAGGACAACCAGGCAGGGCCAGCCAGGCAAGGACAACCAGGCAGGGACAGCCAGGCAGGGCCAGCCAGGCAGGAACAGCCAGGCAGGGCCAGCCAGGCAGGGACAGCCAGGCAAGGACAACCAGGCAGGGCCAGCCAGGCAGGGCCAGCCCCACCCTCGTTGTGTCCAGTCCCAGCTACATGGGACCACCAAGAAGGGCCCTCAGGGTGGTCTGGGTGGGAGGTGCCACTCACCCACACAGCCCACCCCTGTGGGGTTCAGCTCGAAGTCCTGGGGGCAGTTGCACAGGTAGCTGCCAGGGGTGTTGACACAGAGCCCGTTGATGCAGTTCACAGGGTCTGCACACTCGTTGATGTCTGAAAGGATGGACAGATGGACACTGAAGATTAAGGTGGGAACTGCCAGGAAAGCCCAGCCCATCCTGAGCTCTGTGCCCAGCTGTATCCCCACCCCATGGTGCCCCTCATGTGAGGCAAAGCCCCTCCAGAACACCCCTTGCCCTGTGCCACCCCCAGCACCCTGCCCAGAGGAGGAGCAGAGCCACACCCAGCTGTCCCCCCTGGCCACCCCACAGGGACCATGGGCTGGCTTTAGGCTGCCATGGAGGGACCAGCTGAGCCCAGCAGAGCCCAGAGCAGGGACCCAGGAGCCCTGACCTGTGCAGTTGCCACCACTCCTGTCCAGCTCATATCCATCGTCGCAGGCACAGCGGAACATCCCGGGCAGGTTCTGGCAGGTGCCAAAGACACAGATGTTCTGGAAGGTGCATTCATCAATGTCTGCAAAACAGGGACAGCTGGGGACAGGCTGTGGCAGGGTGAGGGCCAGGACAGGCTGCTCCTGCTCCTACCTCCTGCCCAGCTGTGATCAACCCACCCCAGGATGGTCCTGGTGCCATTTGAGACAATCTCCTGGGGGAGCTGGGCCACCAACCCACCCCAGGATGGTCCTGGTGCCATTTCCTGGGGGAGCTGGGCCACCCCACTCTCTCCCCTCACCCTTGTTCTCCTGGTTTTCCATTTTGCAGGAATCCAGGCTCAGCCCAACCTCTCTGAAGGCTGGGGACCAAATCTGCCAGTGGCACCTCAGGAGCCTGGCACCAGCAGGTGCTGGGATCTGGCTCAGCGCTGATCAGGAGGTGACAGCAGGGGACAGAGAGGGCCAGGAGGGGGTCAGGGCCCAGGCACTCACCCTGGCAGGCCTTGCTGTCCTCGGTGGGGTTGAAGCCCATCTCGCACTCGCAGCGGTACCCGCCGGGGGCGTTGAGGCACTGCCCGTTCTCACACAGGTTCACGTTGTCTGCACACTCGTCCACGTCTGCAGGGAGGAACAGTGTCCACACAGGGCTGGGGGCTGCCCTCAGGGACCCCCCCTGTGCCCACCCACTGCTGGGAGGCTGCAGTTCCTGTCATGGCCCTGAGCCTCCCCAAACGCCTGTGGGGAGGTGCTGGATCCCTGCTGGAGGGTCTGTGGCACAGACCAGGCTGTGCTTTGGGGAGCCCCAGCCAGGGCAGCACCCAGCAGGGCTGGTGGCTCAGAGGGGCTGTCCTGGATTGTAAGATAAGAGTGTATTCTGTTCTCATCTGTCAGAGCTGGGGTAGTTCTCTTCTGTTCACTGGGCAGTTTTTTCTTTATCTCTTCCACAGCCAATCCTCCCTCCAGGAGATCTCTTCTGTCCATGGGCCATTAATTATTAATTATCTTCTGTCCATGGCCAGTGAGTGTCCCTGCATGGCTGATAAAATTCCATCATCCCATGGGGAGAGGCTCTGCCCAGGGGAGGAGCCAAGCATTCCTACCTGGATACAAGCTGAGGTTTGGAAGAACAGAGTCCGCTCTTTCCCACTGCATTCCCAGAGGAAAACTCCCCCCTTCTCCAGGATCCCTGCTCCACCAGAGCCACCCCTGGCACTGCAGGAGGAGCAGACACCCTGGAATGGGACTGTGCAACACCCTGACCCACAGGGGGTCAGCTCCTGTTCTCACCCTGTCAGTAAGTTTTTTTGTTTGTTTGTACTATTACATTTATATTTTTAATTTTCCTAGTAAAGAAACTCCTATTTATCCTGTTATTCCTATTCCCATATCTTTACCTGAGAGCCTTTTATGTTCAAAATTATAACAACTCGGAGGGAGGGAGTTTACATTTTCCATTTCAGGGGAGGCTCCTGCCTTCCTCAGCACACACCTGTGTTTCCAGAGCAGGACAGGGGCTGGTCCCTGTCCCAGCCCTGTTGCTGGGACAGCCCTGGGCTCACCTGAGCAGGAGAAGCCGTCGCCGTTGAAGCCGTCGCGGCAGGCGCAGCGGTAGGAGCCGGGCGTGTTCACACAGTTGGCGTTCAGGTTGCACTTGTGCTCCTCAGTCGCACACTCATCCAGGTCTAGGCATGAATAACACCCTGTCAGTGCCTGGCCTGGCTAATCTGGAATGCTCCTGGATGAGCTGGAGTCACTTATCGTGGAAGCACTGAGTGGTTTGGGTGGGAAGGACCTTAAGGATCATCCAGTTCCACCCCCAGGGACACCTTCTGCTAGCCCCGTCCAGCCTGGCCTTGGACACCTTTTCCTGCCTTTGCCCTGAGCCTGAGCAGCTACAGGGGCACACAAATGGCCCAGGAGACTGTCTGGGCACTTGGAGGCTTCAGTGAGAGCCTCTATGGCCATGACCAGGACACTGTTAAGCCACTGACCATGTCACCAAGTGCCACATCTGCATGGCTTTAAATCCCTCCAGGGATGCTGACTGGGCCAGGGCTGGACATTTCCATGAAGACATTTTCCCAATATCCAACCTCAACCTCCCCTGGCACAGCTTGAGGCCGTTCCCTCTTGTCCTGTTGTCCCCTGGGTGCAGAGCCCGAACCCCTCCAGCTGCCCCCTCCTGTCAGGGAGTTGTGCAGAGCCAGGAGGTCCCTCCTGAACCTCCTTTTCTCCAGGATGAACCCCTCCATCTCCTGGTGCTCCAGTGGAAGCTCAGCTCAGGTGCCTGCAGAGCACCTGGGGAGGGATCCCCTGCCCTGGGTGAGGACTCACCATTGCACTTGAGCCCGTCCCCGAGCCAGCCCGAGCGACACTTGCACTTGAAGCTGCCGGGGACGTTGATGCAGGACGCGTGCATGTCACAGTTGTGGGCCCCAATCTCACACTCGTCGATGTCTGCAGAGGAAGGACACCAGGGCTGGCCCAGCTCAGCTCACCCAGCACAGCAGGGCTGAGCCTGGGGCGATCCCGCTCCGGGGTTTGGGCACCCAGAGCTCCCAGGGCTTTGGGGGAGAGGCTGCCCAGGGTTGGATGCTGGAGCTGAGGAGCTCAGCCCTGGCAAACGTGCAGGAGGAAGGGCAAGCTCGTGGCTTGGCATCACCTGGGAACAGGTGGGTCCTGGCCCTTGCTGCCTGCCCAGCACATCCCACAGCATCCCTCACACAGCACCCTGGGATGGGGCTCTCCCCAGGGCAGTTCTGGGAGGGGATCCCTGTTTTGTCTCACTGGCAGCCCCGGCTCCAGGTGTGCTGAGCTCCCACCTGTGCAGCCCGTGGTTCCCTTCTTGACGAAGTAGCCCAGCTGGCAGTGGCAGATGAAGGAGCCCTTGGTATTCTCACACTCGCCGTGCAGGCAGATGTTGGGGTTGAGGTCACACTCGTTCACATCTGCAGGACAAAACCACCCATGGGACACCCCGAGGACCCCGGGGTGGCTCTGGGGACAGGATGCAGAGCTGGGACATGCCCGGGGCACAGCCAGGGCCTCACCAATGCAGGTCTTCATGTCCAGGGATGCCATGAAGCCGTCGAAGCAGAGGCAGCGGTACTCCCCAGGGATGTTGGTGCACTGCCCCCCATCACAGATGTCAGGGTTATCCTCACACTCATCAATATCTGCAGAGAGGAGACCATGCCAAGGTGAACACAGTGAATGCTGGAGCACGAGGGGGAAGGAGGAAATCCCAAATCGTGAGCAGCTGGATGTGGCAGTGCAAAGCAAAATCACCCATCCACGAAAATCCTTTCTCTGGAAGGGACTTAAAAATGAGACCCCTCATCCTGGAGCCAACTGTGGGGGACACAGAGGTCCCTGGGGTAGCACCTGCAAGAGCCAAGGTGGCCACTGACCTGCACAGGACCTCTTGTCTGGCATCAGGGCGTAGCCTTCGCTGCAGCTGCACTCGTAGCTGCCCTCAGAGTTGGAGCAGTGGGTGTCACAGCCCCCGTTGGTGATGGTGCACTCGTCGATGTCTGGGGACAACCACAGCGCCCTAAGCTGGGAGGGACCCACAGGGACCCAGCCCAACCCCTGGCCCTGCACAGACAACAGCCCAGGCAGCAGTGTGGGTGGGAGAAGAGGACACAAATCTCCCCCAGCCACAAGAAAACACCTCATTCCTCCTGCCAAGCCCCTGGCACTGCCCTCACAGCTGGTCCCTTGCCAGCAGCACAGATTTGGCTGTGACTCATCCAGGACATTCCCCCTTTGCTTTACTGTTGTAATAAACCTTGACCCTTCGTGGCATGGAAGAATGATATTCTGACTCCACGTGATCAGAAGGCTATTTTATTATTTTATGATACTATATTATGTTAAAGAAAACTATACTAAAGAATAGAGAAGGATACTTACAGAAGGCTAGAAAGATAATAATGAAACTCGTGACTCTTTCCAGAGTCCTGAGACAATTCTTGTGACCATTGGTCAGTGATTGAAAACAACTCACACCAGAGCCCAAGGAGGCTCAGCAATTCAGGTAAACAAATTCTTAACACATTCCACATGAGCAAAACACAGGAGAAACCAATGAGATAAGAATTGTTTTTCCATCTCTGAGGCTTCTCTCTGCCTTTTCAGCTTCTCAGGATAAAATCCTGAGCGAAGGGATTATATTCAGTGAAATGTGAACACCACACTTTACCCTCTGAACACAACACCCACGAGCCCGGG
Organism: Peucedramus taeniatus; assembly: GCA_013400575.1. Taxonomy (NCBI): domain Eukaryota; kingdom Metazoa; phylum Chordata; class Aves; order Passeriformes; family Fringillidae; genus Peucedramus; species Peucedramus taeniatus. The sequence goes on from WBNO01006310.1 coordinate 70,345, forward strand.
AGGGTTCTGGGCTCATCCCAAGGTTCTGGAAGGAACATTTGGAGGAGCACTCACCAACACAGCCCTGCCTGTCTGGCGTGGCCTGGAAGCCCGAGTCGCAGGAGCACTGGTAGGTGCCGATGACGTTGACGCAGCGCCCGTTGCGACAGAGGTTGTCACTGAGGGAGCACTCGTTGATGTCTGAGGGGACAAGAGCACTTGGAGCAGCCAGCCCTGCTCAGGGCCATCCTCTGGTGCCCACCCCTGGGTGTCCAAACTGGGTTTGTCCCACGGGTCAAACGGAGCAGCAAAATGAGCAAAATGAATGCAACAAAACGTTGGGAATGAGCTTGGTCTAGATGAGCTCTTGGTCTTGGAATGAGTTCCTCTTGGATGAGCTGGACCAACTCATCATGGAAGCACAGAAGGCTTTGGGTGGGAGGGACCTTAAGGATCATCCATGGGCAGGGACATGGGCAGGGACACCTTCCCCCAGCCCAGGCTGCTCCAAGCCCTTGGCCATCTCCAAGGATGGACGTACAGGACGGGAAGGAGATACCCACAGCCCTGCAGGGGCTCTCCCTGTGGGATTTCCCTGCTGTGCCCCTCACCAATGCAGGTGTTGCCCTCGGCTGTCAGCTCGTGCCCAGGGGGGCAGATGCACTCGAAGCTGCCGTCGGTGTTCATGCAGATCCCGCCCCGGCACAGCAGCGGGTCCCGCTCGCACTCGTTGATGTCTGCACGGGAAAATGGGGTTGGTCCCTTCCAGAGGCTTCTCCACTGGAGGAACATCCCAAAACAGGGAATATCAAAGGATTAACAGGGCAGGGAAAGCTGGGTTTGGATCCCAGAACAGGAAACATCACTGTGTTAACAGGGCAGGGAGTGCAGGGCTTGGATCCCAGAACAAGGAATGTCACACAGTTAACAGGGATGGGAGTGCAGGGCTTGGATCCCAGAACAGGGAATGCCACACAGATTAACAGGGCAGGGAGTGCAGGGCTTGGATCCCAGAACAGGGAATATCACACAGTTAACAGGGATGGGAGTGCAGGGCTTGGATCCCAGAACAGGGAATATCACACAATTAACAGGGCAGGGAAAGCTGGGCTTCCACCCAGTGGTCTCCTGGTTGGAGTCTGAATGCTGGGAAATCCCAGTTCATGCCTCGACCTCAGCAGAACCCAAGAGCCCTCAGTGACAGCAGAGAAAGGGACTGAGGTTGCATATATTAAAAAAACCTCATTTTCCTCTCATGTTTATTTTCCTGACTCCAGCCCTGAAGTTAAGAATAAGTTCTTTTCCCTAACTTGGCTAAAATACTGATGAGATTTTCAGGTGAAGAGGGTTGGGATACACCTGAAAATGGGGGTGACAGGTCCCTACCAAACACCCCCAGATCAGTGGGAGCCTGTTCCTGGTGAATCCCAGGCTGCATTTTCACTGCTGGTGTTGTTCCCTGCCACAGGCTGGAAAGAATTCCTCCCTTAGGAGGCTGAAGCCAAATTCTTTAGCCAAAAACAGGTGGGAAGAAGTTAATCCTTGACCACAGGCAATGACAAAATGTCACCACCCCCTTTAGGGTGAGATGACTCAGCTCCCTGTCACCCAGAAAAAAAAGGATAAAGTGGAATTGGACAAGTAAGAGTGAGCATTAAACTTTAAAAAAGAACAATGAAATTTATGTCCTCCTATAAAGATCAGAAATCTGACTACTGCAAGAAGGCAGCAGGTCATGGGTGAGGACTGTGACATTCCCAGTGTCCCAGAAATGGAGCAGAAGGAGGAGGAGGATGATCAGTGGGAGCTGTGGAAACCCACGCCACAAATTGTACGGAAAAGACAAAGCCCCTGCCAGGGGCAGTGATTTATTTTAAAGAGCACAGAGAATAAAACATGAAAAATAAATAAATGGTGTTGAATCATGGCTTAAAGTGGTTTGAAAGTCCAAGCCAAAGCAGAATATTAAGAGCAGGTCAGTGAGACAAGTGAGTCTGGCTGGACAGAGGAGAGGAACATGGAATGCCAGGAATTAGAGGACAGCAGGAGTCTGGCTGAGCTTTTGGAGACAAACTGAGGTACTGAGGTCACTGATGGGATTTTTTAAGCTCCAAACAAGAATTATTCAATTGAAAACAGATGAGACTCTGATAGAATAAAAACAAGCCTTGGGCAGATGGGAAGAGCTGTAAGGAACTGTGTGAGGATAAAGGGAGGTTAAATGGGCAGGGGAAGAGGTGAGAGGGTGGAAGGGGGCACAAGGTGTCCCAGAGCTCCTCATGGAGGGCTTGATCCATGCAGTGTTTGGGGAGCTCTGTGAGGATATAGGGAGGTTAAATGGGCAGGGGAAGAAGTGAGAGGGTGGAAGGGGTCACAGGGTGTCCCAGAGCTCCTCATGGAGGGCTTGGTCCATGCAGTGTTTTGGGAGCTCTGTGAGGATACAGGGAGGTTAAATGGGCAGGGGAAGAGGTGAGAGGGTGGAAGGGGGCACAAGGTGTCCCAGAGCTCCTCATGGAGGGCTTGATCCATGCAGTGTTTGGGGAGCTCTGTGAGGATATAGGGAGGTTAAATGGGCAGGGGAAGAGGTGAGAGGGTGGAAGGGGTCACAGGGTGTCCCAGAGCTCCTCATGGAGGGCTTGATCATGCAGTGTCTGGGGAGCTGGGCAGCTCTGGCTGTGCCCTGCCCTGAGCCAGGAGGGTCAGGAGGTGCCCTGGGGGCTCAGCCTCACTCACCCATGCAGTTCTTCATCATCATGAAGCCGCTCTCGTAGCCCTCGAAGCACTCGCACTCGAAGCTGCCCGGGGTGTTCACGCAGGAGCCGTGGCCACACAGGTCAGGGGAGATGCGGCACTCGTCGATGTCTGGGGACAAGGACAGGCAGTGGGGCAGGACAGGCCACCAGCAGGGCCGGAGCCAGAGCTGGGCTGCCTGCACAGCACACCAGGGATCAGCAGGCAAAGGAATTCCCCATCCTTGGAGAGGCTGCAGCTCCGCTGCTCCCTGGAGCAGGGCTGAGCCTTCAGCCCACAGGCAGGAGGAGCCTTGTGGAACCATGGAATTCCTGGATGGTTTGGGTTGGAGGGACCTTAAATCCCATCCAGTGCCACCCCTGCCACAGGTAGGGACACCTTCCACTATCCCAGGCTGCTCCAAACCCTGTCCAGCCTGGCTTTGATGCTCCTGCTCATGGTCCTCCCCACATCCCTAAATAAATGCCAGGACTCCTCTGGGCATCCCCATCCTGCTGAGCCCCCCAAAAGCAGCAGGTACAACCCGGGGGGGGTGGTTCCTCACCTGTGCAGTTCCTCTCCTCAGCATCCAGAGCAAAGCCATTGCCACAGATGCACCTGAAGCTGCCAATGGTGTTCCTGCAGGTGCCGTGGGTGCACAGCCCAGAGAACACCTTGCACTCGTTGACATCTGAGGGGCATCAGAGATGTGAAAAGTGCACATTAGATGGCTCTTCACAGATATTTACTATATGGGTTATGTTGGATTAATTAGTGATACTGTATTCATCTTTTTAAGTAAATATATTTACTTTTTAAGTAAATATAATATATTTACTTAAAAAGTAAAATAAATATAGGTGGCAAATATAATTTTAGGTTATAACATAATGTTAAAATAGAAACTATGCAATGTAAGATACTTCTTTTAACTAGCTCAAGAAAGGGATGAGATATTCAAGAAATTCTTCTCACAGAGATAACAGCTAAAGCCCCAAGAGAAGAATTATTGCCTCC
>WBNO01006311.1:0-28510 GCA_013400575.1 Peucedramus taeniatus
TTGATTGTAAAATATTATGAAAATACATATTGCACCTTTGTATTTGTTCAGATATCACTATTCTAAACAAATTGGACACAATTTTGCATTACAGTGATCTCAAAGAGCAAATCACAGAAGAATTTTCTGCCTAAGAATTCTGCTGTCTAAAGAAATGCAAGTGTTTCTGATGGTTTTTGTTTTATTCTCTCAGCTACTTCTGGCTGGATCACTGCTAGTGTGCCTTAAAAGATTTGCCAAAGCTATCAAAGTACTGTAGCACCATTAACACCATTCAAACAATTTTGCTTCGCAGACTTCTGTCATTATTAGGAAGCCTATTTCTTCTCTGAAACACTGTCATTTTTAGCACTGTAGGTGTCTCAGGTATAATTCACAGGCCATGATGTGCCATCTCAAAAGAGGACTCTCTCTTTTTTTCTTCCAATACTCTGATGAAGTGTTCTGTAGTCCCAGTGGGTGCTCTGGACAGTGCACTTCTTTGACAATCACCTTGTGTTCAACCTGTTTCAAACAGAACAACATGCTGAGAGCATCAAAATCAGACACAGAAACGAGAAAAAGATGGAGTTTATTCTCTGTTCATTTTCCATGAACCTAAATTGTTTAAAATAAAAAAAAAAAAAAAACAAAAAAAAAAAAAACAAAACAAAAAAAAAAAAAAAAAAACAAATAAANACTGTCCAGAGCACCCACTGGGACTACAGAACACTTCATCAGAGTATTGGAAGAAAAAAAGAGAGAGTCCTCTTTTGAGATGGCACATCTACTCATTCAGAGGATCAAGAAAATGAAACAGGCACATCCATCTGTTCTGATCTCAGTGGCCAGGACAGGAACAAGAAAAAAAATCAACAAATAAACTTCTGCTCTCTACAAAGAGTGTGGATGTCATGAAACAGTGTTTAGTTCAAGCCACAGCTACTATAAACTAAACTTACTTTAAGTGGATCCAACATTTGTAATTTATTTTTTTATTAGGTCAGAGTAGAGGTGGAAATATGGCATTTAAAATATTTTAACTGGTTTGGTCCGCTGAAACTTAAAAAACTGCAAAATGAAATTACACGAGCTTGCAGACTTTAGGGTACCTACAAATTATGGCCAAAACATAGAAAAGTCACTTGAAAATACATTATTAAGCAGTAAATCATGTTCTCAAAACACCTTATATGGTAGCGAGGTCTGGTGCATGGATTGCTGATAGATAAATGTTTTTGTGACATGAAAGTAGGTAAATAAATGGGGCTTTGAGAGTCTTAGCTGAGAGGTAATACCAGAAATAAAATGTCTTCTCTTTTTCCTAAGGAATTTGTAAAAATTTTACCATTTTATATATTTATACATTTTCCTGTCTTGTAGCTTAAAAATCTGAAGTATGTATTCTTAAAACAGGATCACTACTACTTTATATTGTTAGAAAACTAAGGATAAGCAGTCTGATCTCACTCACTATTGCATCAAGTTTTGAATCGACTTCTGTACTGTATAGGACAGAAATTACTACTGGGTGAACAATTTTGGCTTAAAACTTTAAACGCGTTCAGTGCTTAGTATATTTGCCTTTGCCCATGTGACTGGGTTTTCATCAGTTTTATATCCTTTTATAAAATTTTCTAAAAGGGATTGAAGAATAGAAGAGACGTCAAACCGCACACACACACATACACACACACACACACACACACACACACACACACACACACAGAGAAAAAATTCTTATGGAGTAGACTTATGGACTCCAAAGCCAGGAAATTCTTTCTTAAATTTACCCTCTTGGCGTGGCAGTCTAGATAGCATGTAATATTTGTCTCTCTTCCACCTTTGATAGAGGTTCATATTACAAAGTGAATTTTGTTTCCTCTTTACTGAAGGCTAATGTTCCATTCATGACATTATGTGAAACTGTCCCTTTGTGGTTTAAGAAATAATATTTTTTCCATATTGGTCTGAAATAATACTCTTCTGCACAGTTTCAGTTTTTAAAGTAGAAAAGCAGATAATTTTTAAATAAAACCTTTTGCATATTTCACATCTTAAAAATTGCTGTCCCTTCTGGTAACCAGATTTTGTTATCCTTTAACCCTTTAATGACCTGCTACTCAATTCTTACCCAAAGCAGTGGTTTTCAGTAATCAAAAATGTGGTATCGCACACACAAAAAATGATGATTGAAATTTTTGTTCTGTTTAGCATTTGGTAAATCAGGCAATTTTTAATGTATGTACTAAATACATACAGATTTTATAAGCTAGTATCAGGCATTCTTTTTTTTAATGCTGTACTGAAATACAGTGCTTTAATATTGTGCTTTCAGAAATGCATTGGCCCTCTATTTTAGCATCAAATAGCTGTCACATGAATAAGCTATAAATTTTATGCCCTTCAGTTCCTAATGTTTTACGGCAGACTTGAGAGTACTTAATTACTTTTGAGATTATATTTACTAAATAGAAAATAATTTATTTTTATTGTGTAATTATGTCATCCTAAGAAGAAATGTCAAAATAAAAATAAAAAATAAAATTTTACAGTGCAAAACAAAGCAATTTTCTTACATTTACTTCTCAAATTTTTGATGGAAGCCAGTCTTCAGTGATGGTGAAAGTACTCCTTGGATATTCAAAGGTCAGCCACATTTTTACTAACTATTACAGCAAAGTAAATAAAGAAAATATATGAAAAACTATAAAACAAAGAAACTACTATACTAAAATCCATTTCTGAGCTAAGGAATTTACGTATCAGTTCATCTCTGGCTTGCAAGGCATAGTCTCTGCACTGGGTAGCACTGAATGGTTTTTCATGAATGAAAATGTCAGTATTACTCTGAAAGGAAATCAGTAGGTATTTTTGTTACACTGATAATAATTTTTATGGCTAAAAGTGAAAAGGCTGCAACCTGGATGTGTTCTCATATCTATAACATGCTGAAAAATGTTATCATAATTTTTTGTGGCACTGCTTGTTACAGTCAAACTTTACAGTACCTATGTTAAACTCCTTGTGTCTGCATTGTGTTAGTAACAAATTTATCTCTCTCTAAGCCCTTGTCACCCCACAGAAGTAATAGATACTGAAGTTAATGTGAGCTGCAGGTCAACATCTGACAACACAGCCTTGTCAAAAGTGGATGTGCAGGAGGACATCATGCAAAGTCCTGTGATTTTGATGTAATTGTAGAATTTAGAAGCAGTTGTAGAGGAAAACTAACAGTAGAAGGGATGGAAAGCAATTCATGATTAAATTAAAATTTCAGAACACTTTTATTCATGTTGCGTTAGCTTAAAAACTGCCTTGCAGCTAGTATTTACATCTGAATGAAAGTGATCCCTAAATCAAATTCCATCTTGGATAATTTTTTTTTTCATGCTTAAGTACTTTCTACTCTAGCACAACTCAACTCTACTGTAAGCATGTCTGAGCTGCTGTGAATATGAACTTGTTTGCTTTTCTATGTAAATAACTAAATTAGATTTTAAATCTGAAGAATATTCTAGTGCTCTGTACGAGAGTACAACACAACAGAATCCAATAACCAAGTCATTCAAAAATCTGCAATGCATCTGGGAATGTTGACAGCAAAAATAAAGGACATTGCTGTGGTTAAAATCTAGCAACATCCAACTTTTATAATTTTTGCTAACAACAGTAGGTCTCCTGTTTCTAAAGCTGAAGTTGCACTATCATTTCTCTGGCTGAAATAATGAGATTTTTTTTTTATCTTCCCCTAATAATGACAAAATCTGTAGTGTGAGAATATGCAGTGATGATATTTTTAAATTTCTAGTCTTTTTATTTGGGAATCTACCAGGTGCTATTTGGAACTAAATATTTTTGGAACATGGTTGTTAACATGTTTTTATTAAATTATTACATTTAAAAACAAGAACTGCATGGAGCTATCTCTTTTAGGATAGTTTTGCTGTCTGTTTTTAGGGACATGGCTCCTTGATAGGTGTTTTGTGTGAGTAAGTACAATAGTTGTTCTTGAGTAGTCTGTTATTTTCATCTCTTTTCAGACCAGAGTTGTTTTGATGTTAGACTGCTTTTCTCATCTTCCATCTACAGTGCACTAGTGTGTCAGAAGACATACCATCATTTCTTCACCTACCCCCTGTCAATAATTTTGGTAGTTTATGTTCCTGTGGAATTCCATCAGTGTGGTTGTTTCTTATAAGCTTTTTTCATAGGAACTCTGACACACTTATTTGTTTACTAAAATAAAAGCTACATAGTAAATGGACTAACATCAGGTCACATGCTAATTTTAAAGGTCACTGTCTAATTTTAAAGATTATTCCACAGGCCAAAGTAAATGATGTCTCTTACTACATTTGTCTAGATTTTCTGATTGCCAGTATTGATTCTACTATCAGTTTGTAGAAGGAAATGGTAAAGGATAGACTTTGCTGCAAAAACACTGAAATATTATTGATTCAAGGCAAAAAATGAGACTACAACAAATTTAGGACATCTAAATGCTTAGTCTAGAACCTAAAATACTCATATTAAAAAGTGTATTTTTTCAGTGTATTAATATCAAATCATCTTCCTTACAAACAGTTTCTGACACCTAAAATATTTTTGAAAAGTGATAGTGAAATTTGCTAAAGATGGTCAAAAGGATTTCTGTGTTACAGTTAAACAAGCATGGAACTGGGAAACAGCCCAATTTATGTTTCTGGCATGAGGATCTTCAGAGAAACCACCAGTGATACAATTTTGTACTTAGTGTGGAAAATGATGAACATGAGCTGTGTTTTGCTGGTGGCCAGGAGAACAGTTTGCATCTGTGGCTGTTTGGTGTAGGGAACTCAACGCCTGCACCATTTTACTGAGTCTTTCACTGCCGGGTGCAGCACTGACAGCACCATTTCATTCAAACAGCTGCAACCATGAAGACATCATGGAGCTGGCAGTACTTTTGTTACATGTTTTGACTAACAGAATGTCAACAAGTCCGTCAGAAACCTTGGGGTTGTTTGTTCTGTCTTCACTGGAGCAGTTTCCAGTGCAGTCATAAAGCTAGAAAATGCAGAAACCTTTGTTCAGTGTGAGCTACATCAGCGGGGAGGATCGCTAGCCATGGAATGTGAATCCATTAATATGTTGTCCATTGATCAATTAGAGGTCTACAAATTAACAAAAAACTAATCTAAAGAGTTTTTAAAAGTGACACAAATTATTCTTATATGATAGTAAAAAAATCTCTGCAAATATGGAAAAATGAAGTATCACAGTCAGGGAACACTTCATTTTTCCATAATATGAGTAATTTCTTAAATTTCAGTAGAGTGACAGACTAGAATTAAGCTCCTGAATATGTTAATCAACAGACATCAATTCCACTTCGTATCATCTCTTATCATGTGAGACTTGCTCACTTTGGTTCAGACTTAACTATGTTCAATATTTAGGTAAGTCTGTTATGTGTGCTGTGCATTGGGTAGCAAAGTTGAAATAATTCCACTGGAGGCAGCTGCTCTTGCAGTGTATTTTAACAAATAGCTCAAATGTTCAAATTTCTGCTGTGGTGTTACATTACCAGAAGAAAGCAACGAATAGAAAAATACTGGAAATTTAGGTGAGGGTGTCAATACAATAGCAATGTATTACTGAGGTTTTGGAGGTATATCAGTTTTAGGGCTGACATTTCTATATGTGTTTATTAGAAAATGCTGATAATCTATTTCTTTTTTCCCCTTGGGGCATATGAGAAGAAAATATGTTACTTGCTTTTGATTTCTGGGACATGTTTTGCCGTTTCATGCTGCCATTTTCTATTTAATTTGGGGTTAGCTAAAAAAAAAATCTAATTCTGATACTTCATTACAAGCACTCCTAATTAAGTTAGTTGATACATGAGTCACTTTTCTCCAGATCTTTTGTTTTCATTTAATTTGAATGAAATACAGTGTTTTTTGTTGTTAGTGTCCTAAAATTGGAGCAAAATTTTTCTTGTGAACTAGCATTTTGGTTGGGACATTCTGAAACTAAGATTGCCCAGGCAATTCATACATGTGACACCGAATATATTACATCATATTTCCCAGTCACTGCAGTATAGTGTAAAGCAGCAACAAAGAATCTGCAGAATTTCAACAAATAGTATGGATGCTAAATGTTTCTTTGCTGGTATGAAGTCAGAAAGGCCTGTTTAATAATTCTAAACCTTATTGTATTGGTTAATGCGATAGAAATAGGCATAGTGGAATGAAATTCCTCAACATTTAATTATTTCTTGAGATAAAGTCCTTGAATGCTTAGCGAGGAGTCCAGCTCTTTGTACATGTTGACGTCACCTTTCTGTAGTAACCAGAACTATTGCAGTTTTCTTCAGACTTGATTTCTGAAACGTAAAGGTGTGTTCAGACTTCTAGTAGCTGTGTAGGCATCAGGTATATCCTGTCCACATAATTATGTCTCTTTCTTATAGACATTGACATGTATAAACATGTTCATACAGTGTAAAATTTTACTGCTGAAAAAGAAAGATTTCCTTTTATTCTTGGAAATCCTGACTGCAGTAAAGCTATCAGAGGCCTTGACTGTAGTATCAGTGGAGTTACAATTTTGTTCTGAGTTTTAGAAAAGGGGAGAGAAATATTTTCTTTGTCTATTTTTTCATTGCATTCTGAAGGTCTGCAAGTCTACAATATGTGTTGGTCTGATGAACAACAAATGCTTTCTGAAAACTACATGATCTTTTACAAATCATATGGTAGCAAACTCCAAAACACTTGAAATAATTTGACACTATCTCATTTTTATATTTTAATTTTTTTCAGAATCTAAGAAATGAGAATTTGAGTTCATTTAGGTTCCTTTATTTTTTTCAAGACGACTAAATCAAAGTTAGTTATGTAATGAAAACTGTAGTACTTCTGAATAACTTCAATCCAAGCTTATGAAATTTGAAAAATTCTGAAGTGTTGCAGCTTTTTGTTCCACTTTAATGTGGTCTACTACAGCTTTTTCAAAATAAGCTTTTTCAAATGTGGTCTACTGCAGCTTTTTCAAACCATCTCCAAGGAGAGATGGTTCATCTGTTTATATGTATCAATTGTATTTCACACTTGTGACTAAATGTTTTGTTTCATAACAGTTTTTCAACTGATCTAGTAATTTAATGAGTACCCAAAATGGGGATTTTTATTGTGTAGGGAGAAGCTAATTATATCTTACATCTAAATTCCAGTACTCTTGGTACTCTTTTTTTAACAAAAGACTCACAAAATAAATAAAACCAGTTTTGACTTTTTTGTCCTATAATATTTTAGTTCCAGGATAGCTTCACAAGGTATTTGCAGTCCTTTTTTTCCATTATCTGCCATCTTCAAGGAGGAAAAATTTTCAACTTGACTATCTTGAGAAGTATGTAATGAATTTTAAAAAAATCTAGAATCATAGAATCATTTAAGTTGGAAAAGACCTTTAGATCAAGTTCAGCCAAACTGCTGCTTGACTGTTACTTCCTGTAAATCACATGGATGCACATAAAAGTAAGTCTACAGGTTGGATTTTCAGAACACCTCATGGAGGTTTAGGAACAATGCATTGTAGAAGTATAAAAGGAAGAGCTGTTACCACGTTGGTTTGATGCACAAGTCCTTACCAGCCTGTGAAATTTGAGGTACTTGGTTACATGTGAGCTGTGACTCATGTCACACCAACTTTATTGTTGAGTTGCTGCTCTGACTTCAGAATGACTGTGCCTGATTTATACCAATATGAAGCCAGAATGAAATCTCATGTATAAAGCCTAAGTACCAATCAAAGTACTAAGTGCTGAGATCTTGTCAAGTGATAGCAGTATGAAGTACATGAAAGCTGTCTTTTGTGCTCTGAGTATGTTGCTGCAAGCTGAAAGCTTGGCACAGTTTGCAGGTATGTTTAAGTTTGGTTAAGGCTCTACTAGGAAAGTTCATATGTTAATTTAACATCAACATTTGTACCTACTTTCTCCAATTAGACTATAAAATGTTAGCCAATGAGGCAGTAACAAAAATATCAAACTACATTGCACTTTTGCTGACTTGGGACTTACTCCAAGCAATTCCTGAAGGCAGGGTTGCAAGTCTTCATTGCATCTCAGGAGATAGTTGGTACCTTTGCAGAATCGAAGTTGCTAGCTGTACTTGTAATTTAAAGTATAACATAAAACTTGTCATTTTTTGTAAGCTAACATAATAAATTATTTTTCCAAGCAATGCATAGCATCTGTATTCATTTACCTAACATTGCCAAACTTTTGTAAAGGCCTGTTTTATGTAATTGATCTTTTTTAGTTTTGTGAAATATAGATGTGTGATATGGAATTATGTTGCCCAATTTTCTTCTTGTCTCTAGGAGCAATTGGATTTTTTCTTTTGTTTTCTTACTTCTACTATAATATTTGTTTAAAAACTAAGATGATAGTTTCATTATGAGAATAAGTAGTTTTCTTCTAAAGTTTGTGTTCAAAATGCTTCAAAGATTTGTATGCCATTAAGGACCCAAAAATCTGGCAATATATTATGTAGTTACAATTGGAGTGGGTCTTTACATTGGCCAATACTAACAGTGTTTCCAGAGGTTCCCTTGATTAGGACAGGCTGTTGTGCCTATAGTCTTTTAGAGAATGTGAACAAGATTCATCTGATTGAGCTTGTGTGCAGACAGAGCACATGCCGCTGTCTAAATGAACCTGCTTTGTAGTCAACGGGATCTGTAGAATCCTTAATCTCAGCCCAAAGTAAGCAGTCAAGGTTTGATCAAATTGCAGTGAACTGCTCTAACTATATTGTTTAAATTTCCATCTAGTAAAATGGAGAATCAGGCATCTGCCTTCGATGCTTATTCCTTTCAGTATAGCGACCATGTCCACCCACAGAGCTGTGTGTGCTTTATCTGGATTCCAGGGTAAATTCTTTATTACCTTAAATAAGAGACACCCCTGGAGGCAGTGAAATGGGATGCAGTTAAACAAGCAGAGAGATTGAGCCATGAAAGTATTTAATGAAACAAAAATCATTGTTGCTGGGAAGTTTCACACAGCTTAATTTCTATGGAAGCATTTAATGGAAAACAAAGCCTTGTGTTGTATTTTAAAACACAAAGTAAAACAAAACCAAACCAAAAGGCATTGCATAATTCCATATAATGAAGTCTTATTCTGGTTTCTCACAACAAGCTGGCCAAAATATAGTTTCTTTAAATACTGAGAAATCAGTTATTGAAATCCTGTAATTATTTTACTAATTTCATTTTCCTCAATTATATATTCCCTTGCCCTTTGAAATTAAGAGGTTTTGCATGTATTTTACATAGTTTTGTGATCTGCAGTTGTTTTATGACAAACTTAGTTTTCTTTGGACCATTGTTTTCACTGATGATAACAGAGTTATTTCTTTCACACATGCTTATTCCTCTCTCCCAGCAGCTGTTGCACAACACTTTTGCCTCCTTCTTAAATCTGCTATCCCAGAGGCTCTACCACCATTGCTGAAGGGCTGAAGGGCTAGGCCCTGGCAATTGAGCTCTTGTGATGTAGACAGATACCCTACAGGTTCCTTTACAAGTGAAAACAAGTTGTTTATTCCTGTTTCCTTTTGGATACCTTCAGAATGTGATCCTTAAGAAAAATTTCAAAAGCAGTACGCTGCCTAAAAACTACTGCTGGAAGCATCAACGGTTCTACTGGAGACAGGATGCCTATGAGGACAGGTCAGTCAACATCTCTAATGCTCTTGGCAAGGGACACCACTACAGCTCAAGCAACACTTCTCAATGGGTAAAGAGAGTAGGTTAATAAAAAGAGTGGACAAATTGGTTTCACAGGAATTTTAGTTGTAGTCTCAGAAAAATGCATTTGCTGTGACCTCAGATAAAAGTCCCAGCTGGCCCTCAGTAGTGTGGACCTTAACTTATGCTTGTTTTATAAGCCAGGAATCCATTGAACTATCAAGTGATGGCTCTTCCTGGCCTGTGTGAGCACCTCCTGGTGCCTCAAATTCCAATAGGAACTAAACCAGAGTACAAGATTGGGTTTACAAAAGATTCCCCAAAACTGGTAAAAAGAGCAATAGAAAATGCTGAAAATTACAATTTTTTCATTTTTTCTCGGGACTTGAGAATTTTGAAACAGTCTGTACACAGCAAAGTGCAAGCCACAATCAATTTTATATAGTAATTTTCAATCGTCAGTTTTGTGACAAAACTTCCAAACAAGCAATGATGTATCTAACACTGAATCTAGCATAGACCTGCAACCAACAACAGTGATAGAGGGCAGCTTATGATTTCCTTACAGTCCCTTGAAAAAACAATACTATGACTTTACTGTGGTTCCAAGAATTCTCCCATATGTATCTCGCATAGAAATGCAGTGTTATTTTTCTTAATTTATAGTAAACTCTGCTTTGTGGTAGAAATAGCATGAACTCAATTTTTAAGACATCTACCAAATACAGGTGGATACAGACATACACCAAAATAGCAAAATTTGCTAGCATAATGTAGGCTAGGAGAATGTATGTTCAGATTTTGTAGCCAAGTTTTTAGTAATTTTATCAGAGTTGCTGAGAGTTGTTCTCTTGACATCCCTTCTGTTGATCTTACCCTCAGGGCATACGCAACCCCCCATTTCCCAAATCCTTTCGTCTCGTAATCCCCATGCAATGAGTCACATTTTCTTTATTTGTTTGAGACTGATGGGGTCAGGAACCTTTGAAAAAAGGCAGGAACATGACTTCTCCCCAAGGAGTAACTGAATGTGCTTAGGCAGAAAAATTTTCAGTATGTGAGATGGGGCACTTGGACAGGAAGAACTCAGCATTAGGTGAAGATAGGACATTGCAGAGAGGAGAGAACAGATAACACAGTCATGTCTGAGCAGTGATGGAAATAATTCCCGGGGACCTAGGAGGCACTGTGCATCATTGGCTGCATCTCAGAAAACCATCATGTTGTTGATCTAGGACCAAGCCTGAAAGAAAGGACTCATTTGTGAGCAGGAGAAATTTTTTTACAGATATTTTTAATCTTCCTCTCTTTTGCTTAAACATTTGTTAGGACCCACCCCTGAGGCAGGGTAACTGAGGTTTTTGTTAATAGATTCATTAGGGTGCCATTAGAGTGAGATGACACTAAATGACCTCTGTGTGTGTATGTGTGTGCATATATCTATATCTATATATCTGTATCTATATATTTTGGGACAATTTGGTTGCAGTGGAAAGGAGGTATGTAGCCATTTTGGTTATATACCATTGTCTATAGTAATATAACAATATAAAAGTATAAAGATAACACATAAGGAAAATAGAAAAGTAGAAAGAAAGGACAAGAGTTTGAGGGGAACCCCTGGGTTCACAAACAGTACTTGATTAATGCAATTTAGATGTCTGTAGGTCAAAGTGATGGTCACTGTCTTGACCCATTGGGAGTGGGGGGAGCCTGTAAAACAAGAAGTTCAATGAGTTCAAAAGTTCAGTACATTCAGGTTCAGGTAGGAACACTCAGGCACTTGCCTTGGTGGGGGAGTTTTACACTGTCTGATGCAGCACTATGGATCATGCTTAATTCTCTGGTGGAAGGCCCCAGAAATGAGTTGGGGGCACATCAGAGGTCTTTGGTGGTTGAAGATTCCTTCTAAGACATGATGACTGTTTCTCACACCTGCATAGTTGAGCCTGTTATGCCTTATCAGAAAGGGTGATGAACACCTTCAGACTTCTGTGTAGATGTCCCAGTGCCTCCCCAGAGGTGGGGGGAGGAAAATTTTACACCTGAGCCCCTTGGGGAAGGAAGTTTTACACCTGAGCCTCATGGGGAGGGAGGATATTGGCATGATAAGAAGCATTTTCCCACCTTGAAGGTTCTGCTGCTTATCAACCTTTTCACTTACCTGGCTCAGATCCTAGCTTGTTGCTAAACAAAGGTTCGTTTGTTGTGATCATCCTCTGGTGCTGGGAGCGGCACATGAGCTGTTCTTATGCAGATCAGAGGTTTTGCCACAACACACAAAAACTCTCCTCCCATTTGGTTAGGGGGTGCAAACCTGGCCTTAGCAAAAGCACCTGCTGCTTTTGCAAATTGTTTAAGTCTTTTAGCCTTTAACATTTCTCTCACAATTACAGAAGCCTTCTGCTCAGCAGGACTATTTACATGCACCTGTCCATTTATTTTTTGTTCCTGTTCATTCCCTGGCAGCTATTCTAGTCTGTCCCCTAATTCTCCTTCCTGTTTCCTGTTTTTAGCTCTTGCCTCTGTCCTTGGAGGAAGCAGCTACTCTGGTCTTCTACCAGAAGGCTGTTAATTAGTCACAAGTTGGCTAGAGATTTTACTTCTTGATATCACATCCTTACCTAACATGGACTTAACTGTCCAGTAAGGAAGCTTCTTCCTAGTCCTTCCTAGGGCAAGTTATATCTTCCATCTCCCTTGGGATCTTTCCTTTCATGAAGGAAACCTTTCTTGCTCATTTCCAGCCATTCTAGGTATTCCATTACTGCAAAGTTGAAGTATCTTGAGGCTATGGCTGCAGATGTCACTGGCTGACAGTAACCCCTGATTTAGCCAACTTTCCCCATACTTTATTGGCAAGACCAGAGCTCAGAGGAAACTGCCTAACATGCAAACACTGTTAAAAAGGAAAAGTATCTGAATGCAAATTAAGGTAATATTTTTTGGGGTATGTAAACCCAGGAACAGTGGTACCATTTCAAACAAAATTTCATCTAATCTAGAATTCTGTCTCCAGATATCAAGAAAGTATTGAGAATTTTGATAATATATGATGTGGGTTTTTAAGGGTATGTTTCCAACATGTAACAATTTTTGTTTCATGGAATTCCTGAACCTGTGGTGATAGTCTCCTAGTTAATGATAGCCTTGAGGTTTCTTTCTGCTGCCATGAATTTTTGCTGATACTTTTAGAACTTGTATGAGTTTTATCATCTGCAAGATTCTTTAGCAGAGTTCTGTGACATAATCACGCAGTGTGGATGTGGTCAGCTTTCTGAATATGCCTCCTGCAAGTTTCCAATTCAAGTGACCTAATTCTTAGTGCAATAAGAGAATTCTGTCTTCTGAAGACCCTTCTTTTATCATGAAAAGTGCTCTTCTAAAAATAATGTAGAAAATTAGAGATTTAAGTTGTTTCTTTCCTCTTCAGTTTCTGCTGTGACTGCCGGGTATGTTGCAAGTGCTTTAGCAGCAAGGATCCCATCTGGATGGTAATTTTTTAATAAGGAAGAAAGATCTGTTGGAGTTGTTAGCTACTCAACAGAGGTTAGAATTTTCTGGTTTTATTCTACAGCATTTTGAAGTGAAGATATGAAACATATTCTGTGACGTTGATGGATGGTATGTCCCTTTGGCACAACCTAGTTTCAAGAGAACACCTTTTTTTTCTGAGAAACCAAGGCTGTTCTGCTGAACAGATAAGACTGGTTAATAAAATTAATGAGACTAGCTCATTTTGATGGTCAAAGGGAATGGATGGAAATAAGATACCTGGGGCATAGCAAAACTGCTTTCTTCAAAGTGGAGTTCTGAATGAAGCTGGGAAGAATCAATGTTCCCTGTTCCCTCAAGTAGCCTAGACTAATCAGGTACAGACTAATAACTGTAACTGTGTCTTTTTATCTCACAGTAGAAGATTATTGTTTCATATTGGATTGGTTTTCATATTCAAAGCCCATGTAATCTTTTGTTGGATCTCAACAGACTGCTCCACCACAGGATCATTAAGAATCATAGAATTATTAAAGTTGGAAAAGATCTCCAAGATTATCAAGTCCAACCTTGTTCAATCCTATTCAGAATGTACCATGTTACAAGGTGTTTCTGCAGTCTCCTATACAGTAAATACCATATTTACTGTGATTTAAGATAGAAAGTTTAATTCACAGGTTTTCAGAGCTAATTTGCTAATTTCAAAGCTGGGAGCAAGTGTGTGTTACTCTGTATTGCTCTATAGCAAAGGGCCATCTAGCTCAGTGTCCTCTCTCCAACATGGGTAAGGAATAAATTGCTAGGCAAGAGTTTAGGCAAGTATCTGGCACTGCCTCCTCAAACTATTCTCCCAACTTCTAGCAAACTGTGTCTCAGAAACCTCCTCAACTGAAACTTGCAATTTTGTTCTGTTTTTCTGGTTAGATATATGTGGGGAGGCTGCTGCTTTTCTGCAGCTAGGAGGGAAACTTCTTCCCTGTTAGATGCATGAAAGGAATTACCCTTTGTAAGATAGTACAGAGCGCATGCAAAGCTAAAATTTTTTTCAGGCACACACAAAATTTAATCTGCAGAATAGCAGCCGCTGCTGCACACAACCAGGCTATTAAATCAGTTCTCATCTCTGCCTATCTGGAAGTGTTTTCTGGAAGGATCCATGGTTTTTCAAACTTAATGGTTCTGGGGAAGTCCATTGTTTTGTGGAATATAGGAGGGTTTCTCCTTAGAAGCTCCTATGACCACTGGAGTCTTGACCTACTTCTAGCCATGCATGTGCTACAGGCTGTAGAGAGGTTATTGCAGGGAGGGGCTGTTCTGCAGTGAAGTCGGTGCTGACAGCAGTGTCTGCCACGGTGCCAGAAGGACTGATGTGGGTGACTCAACAGGGGTTTTTCTTCCATTTGTTTCAGTACTGAAACAATGTCACAGCAGGATGCTGGAAGCTACATAGGGGAAGAGATGTAAAAGCCTACTTTTCAATGCTCCATTACTCTATTTAGTGTTTGCTTGCCTTCTCTATTGTGTATTTGATGAAGTTTTAATTATTATTTATTATATTGTTAATGCTACATGCCAAACACTGTGGATGCAATGGAGATGGTTGGTAAATAAAATAATTAGTATTATGCTTGAGAATAATGGCCCCTTGCACGGTGAATGGCATGAGTAAGCTGGTACTTCTGCAAAATGTTTTACTATTCATAGTCATTCTGTACCTTTTCTTTCTATGTGCCAAGTCTGTAATTAAACCTTCCCTCTTGTTTCTCATGGTAGATAAGGAGTTATATCTACTTTGAACTTTCATTGTAATTTCCAGGTATGAAGAGTGTCTTGGCCAAAGCTGCAAACTTGTGGCTAAACCAGAAGTAGTCCTGGTCCCCATTCTCATTGCATTGTCTGAAAGACTCTGCAGTAATCTGTTTAGGTATTTATGGGTAAAGGTCTTTATCTGCACTAAAAATGATATTAAATAATCTAAGAAGTTGTCTTTGTTGGTAGGCTAAACAGAAAAAAAGCACAGGGGTGCTTTTTTCATCACAAAATGTAAGATATCATTCTGCTCTCCAGTTTCAAATTTTTTGAAACTGTCAGGAACCTTGAATTGTGTCTGTAGATTTTGCTTTGCTCAGTTTGTGTAAATGAGCAATTGAGAGTAGCAGCCTTGTCAAGCACAGAGGAGAATTAGATATCAGTTGAGGGAATAAATCAACACAGGAAGACCTTGAAAGCAAATGCACGAGTTATTGAAGGGAAAAAAAAAAACACTTCAAAAGGCAGGAGCCTGTGATTGTTTACAGCTGTCAGGAAACATCAGTACCCCTCCCAACCTTCTTTGCTATTTAAGGAAAGAAGAGAAATAAGAATTTAATTTTTATTATGTAAAATAACATGCCAGGGAAGTGGGCCATGCCAGGGCCTACTCTGTATCTAATATTTCGCATAATTTGCTTGCTGTCCTGGCTGAGAGCTGCTATACATGCCTGTCATGTGAACTGCAGTTCCCCAAGGCTTTGGGACTATTCAGGTTTGTGCCATAGCACTCTGTTGCTATTGCTTTAAATCTGATTAATGAATTGGAAGTTGAGTTGATTTAGTCCTTCAGGTTCTGGCATAAAATTAATGGTTGCAGAAACTTGTTCAGGTTGTTTTGTTTTTTTTTAGTAAATATTGCCTTATTCTCCCTGTTGTCTTTGAAGAAAGGCAGAGAAGAAGAAGAACAGTAGGTTAAAATTCAATATAACTGTTTCATTAAGATCTGGAAACTCAGATGCCAGTGAGGGGACAGAAATTGAGTGTAAATTACCCCTCCCAAAAAAATTTCCAGGCAGTGTTGGAACAGGTACTTCAGCTGCAAAGACATGTAAAATTGCTTCTCTTTTGTTCACCTTCCAGCTAGGAAAACGTTCTCTCCCCATTTAACAACAGCAGCAGCAAAAAAATACAAACAAACAAAAAAATCAAGGGAATGATCAAGGTCTGCCCAAGTAAGAGCAAATACCTTTTCTATCCTCCTTGGGGCTGCCTGGCATGACAGTAATCGATGTCCCGCTACCCTGGTACAGCCTGAGAACAGGAAGGGTGCCTGGGGAGGCAGCACACCCCTGCTGCTATGCCAAAGTGCTACAGAGCACTACTGTGTTTGCTGTGCCCCCAGCTCAGAGAGGAAGTTTTGTTTCATCTGTTCTGGCAACTTCACAGTTTCCCTTGTAAGCCCCTGAAACTGGGCTGTGGTTGTGTCACATGAGCTGCAAAGGGCAGGAGAAACTGGGTTGGGATCAACAGTACAGCAATCTGAAAACACAAATGAATCTAAAGCACTACCAAGAATTTAAATCATAGGATCATGAAGATTGGAAAAAAAAAATCCTACCCTTTGTACAGGTGCAGCAGATTAAAGTCAGCAGTCAGAAAAGTAAAGCTGCTCCCAGAGCAGCAAAAGTGTGCCATTGGGATAAACTACCAAGAAGCCCATTGGCCTCCTCCTGGGAAAGCTGTCCATGCCTAAACCTACCCTACAATGATGCAGGCAAGGACAAGAAACTACAAAGCTACTGCCTCTGGAAAACAAATACGCTTTTCTAATCCTTTCCTAACCCTTTCTACCCTTGCCTCTCCCTGTTGATGAAAGGAAAAGGCAACAGAGTGTGTATAATGTTCTTTGTGGTGCAGATTAATAAAAAGGCTATATTACTGGGTCAGACTCTATGTTGATTTTCAAGGATAGTGGTATGGATTTTAGAGCTTCAGGTTACTGATATCACAGTATTAGTATGTTCTAAATCTTGGGTTTGTCATACAGGTTTAGTACATCTAGTGCACAGAACTAAACAAACCCAAATAATCCCACAGGCTTATGTGGGACAATGTCTCAGCTTCAGACGTTTCAACCTCTGGGTATTCATTTCCTTTAATATGGTCTCCAAAGGTCTGCAGTTCAAAGGCAAAAAAAGCTGAGCATTTGCAGTTAAATAACACTTTGTACTGTTTATTCTATTAGTGATAGTGATACAGGTGCTTGTGTCATTCTGTCAGATTTTGACACTTGTATGTCTATTGTTGGACTGGCTGATAGTTACAAAAGGCTGTTGCTTCAGTCATTGCTTGAAACACTGGAATGAAGCCTGGCCCTCTTGGACATTTTAAGTAGCTGGTTTATTTGTCTTTCCAAAGCAATTCATCTAAATAGGCCAACACAATCAAATTACACGGGATTCTAAATACATTCCACTGCCCAGTCTGACATCTTAATTAGAACTTTTAAAAAATAATGATTACCTTTTGGCTCCCAAAATTTCACTAACCTCTCCTAAAAATTGGCCAGTGAATATCACTAGCAGCCGCACAAAACTATTTGTTTTTTAAAGTTGATCAGACTTTCCATTGGCATATATCCTGGCCAAAAAAAAAAAAAAAAAAAAAAANCTATTTCTGCTGGTTCAAAAACACAAAAGCAGGGAATAACTGATAGTTCCAGTTGTAATCTTGATCTTGCATAAAACCTTTTTTATCCACCTTTGTCTGCTTTATAAAACCATTTATTTTCCAATATAGTGTAACATGTTTGTGTTGCACAATATTGTGAATAATTTAAAATACCACAATGATTGCATTGGCTTTCCCACGCTGCTTCCAAATTTTTTTGCCGCAGGGACTGTGGAAGTGGAGTTATTGCTGTTAAGTGTCATTTTGAGTTTTTCTGCATTCATTTATAAATTACCTCATGTGCCTCAAAGTGGACTATTATCTGTGAATGAAGGAGGATAAATACCTACTCAGAGAGAGACTTTGGAGTTCGTGAAAGACAAACAGCGTCAGAGCTCAGAGATGAGGATTTAACAAGATGCTAGCTAGCATTACTACTTCCTTTAATTTTCTGTGGGTTAAGTGAAATAAGTTTTAGACACTTTACAAACGTCTTGAATTCAGAGTCAACTAATTTACACCAATCTTTCAAATAAAACAAACACCACCACCCCACCTTTCCCTAATTTCAGCTGTCAGAATTGCAAATGGTTCTCTTAGTATTTTCCAGGTGCTTGTCTAGATACTGAACTGGAGAGATTGATGGTTTCTTTTAAGATAATTGTACCTGACCACATCTTACATCAAAACTCCACTAGTCAAAGTAAAATGAGTATAGTTTTCCAGAGATTAAAATAAATTTGTTAAATATTAGTTCAGTTATCAGTTTTGGTGCATAAGAACAAGGCTCCATTCAATTGAAATTAAATTAGAAGTTTCATTCCAGCATGCCAAATGTGAAGCAGCCTCTGAGAGACACCAGCAGCAGGAACTAGGCATTGAGGCAACTTCAAACCATATTCATGACCACTTTCATTCTAAGTGACCAAAATGAACCTAGTCTGGCATGAAATTCCATAAAACGCAGAAAGCTGAGATGTGAGAGCTTCAGAACACAGTGCTTTGATCTACAGATCCACTTATATTGTTTGCTAATGTAGACAGCCTTTGTGACTTTGTGAAGTTTCAGCTTTCTGTGAGCGCTTTGTTTAAAGTAGTTGGCAGTATTTACTGTTTTTTTGAATATCACTTTCACCTCCACAGGTATATGATACTGTCCATTTACAAGCTACCTGAAGCAAAATAGCTGGATAAACACATCATAGGATGTGTGAGCAGCTGGATCACAGGTTGGGCACAAAGAGTTACAGTGAATGGCGTGGTATCAGACTGGTGACTGGTCACTAATGGGGTTTCACAGGGCTCCATCTTCAGCCCTGTGCTCTTCAACAGCTTCATAAATGACTTGGATGCACAACTGGAGGAGATATGAAGCAAGTTCGTAGGTGATAGAAAACTGGGAGTTGTTGATTCCCTACAAGGCAAGGAGGCTCTGCAGAGAGATAGATAAATCTTGTTAAAAGATAAATCTTATTAGATAAATCTTGTTAAATCTTTTCCTCCTAGAAGGCAAGGAGGCTCTGCAGAGAAACCTCAACAAATCAGATGGCTGGGCAGTCACCAAAATTAAATGGAGTTCAGCAAGGGAAAATGATGGATAATGCATCTGGGATGGGGCAATTCTGGATGTACAGACAGACTGGGGAATGAGAGACTGGAGAGCAGCACCAGGGAAGGGAAACTGGGGGTCCTGGTCAGTGGAAAACTGAATCTGAAGCAGCAGTGCCCTGGTAGCCAGAAGGGCCAACCCTGTCCTGGGGAGCATCAGGCCCAGCATGGCCAGCCAGGCAGGGGAGGGGATTGTCCTGCTCTGCTCTGAGATGGGGTGGCCTCACCTCAAGTCCTGTGTGCAGTTTTGGGTGCCACAATATAAGAAAGACATTGAACTATTAGGGAGCATCCAAAAAAGAGTGTGACAATGGTGAAGGGCCTTGAGAGGAAGCTGTATGAGGAATGGCTGAGGTCACTTAGTCTGTTCAGCCTGGAGGAGACTGAGGGGAGACCTCGTTGCAGTTACAACTTCCTCATGAGGGGAAGAGGAGGGGCAGGCACTGATCTCTTCTCTCTGGTGACCAGTGACAGGACCTGAGGGAATGGCCTTGAAGCTGTGCTGAGGGAGGTTTAGGTTTGATATTACGAAAAGGTTCTTCACCCAAAGAGTGGTTGGGCACTGGAACAGGCTTCCTAGGGAAGTGGTCACAGCACCAAGCCTGAAGGAGCTCAAGAGATATTTGGGCAGTACACTTGGGCATGTGATGTGATTCTTGGGGCTGGTGCTGTGCTGGACCAGGAGTTTTCCTCAATGATCCCTATGCATCTCTTTTCATCTCAGAATATTCAGTGATTCTGTGATTCTGTGAAAATAATGAGCTTCAGAAGTTTGACACTTTGTTTGTAGAGACCATAATACAAGTCAGTTACTATATTCCTTATCTGCTTGCAATTCTGTGGACATACTACCTTTATTGCACTGAAGATTCATTCTACATTTCCATTATCAGAGCTAGCATAATGCCTAGTATTTTCCATTAAAATTTCAGATTATTCTGCAGTGTAAGACAGTACAATTTGAATCTTATGATAGATTATACAACATACAGAAGAAAAAAAGGTCAGTACCATGTATTTCTGTGATTTCCGTCTTGTAGTTTAGTTGAGCCAAAAAAGAAACTGGTAAAGAGCCAGCTTCTTAAGCAGAGCACTCACTGATTTGGGCGGGAATGGGTTTTCATCCTGCCTTTCTCATTATAGTCAGTCTTATCTGCTTTGCTCTCTCTGTGTGAAGAGAGTAGAGGGATACAGTCAAAATCATGGGAATCTGCCATCCTGAAGCTATTGCTAGTAAAGCATGAGCAAAAATTGACAGACGGACGGACGGATGGATGGATGGATGGATGGACATCCAGCAAGCAGAATAAAGCTATCAAACACTGAGGAATGCATATATGAAACAGAGAGCAGAAAGAATTATGAGGGTCAGAGACTTGTGAACAGCAGAACTGTTGGCAAGATGGCTATTTGAGGAGACAGTGAAATAAGAATTAATCGAATGTAAAGTGAGAAAATGATACTAAATGAGAGAAGACAGAGGATGTATGAGGACACAAATTCAGCTTGATTACCTAAGAATGTCTGCTCTGCGTACATCCATCGTCTTATGTTTGTGCAGTAGTTCTAGAAACTGAGCTTCTTGCTAAGGAAATTGGAGCCAGTTGGGAGTTCTAAGAAAGAAATTTAGAGATGAAAACAATTATACCAAAGTGAAAAGTCCTTGCTAATGCCAAGAAAATATATGTGAGACAACAGGTAGAAAAAACTTCATATTATCAGTGATAGAGAAGGGAGTAAGAGTAACAGAGCTAAAAAAATACGAGTGAAAATTGAAGTTGAGTAAGATGCAGAGAAAAAAGAAGGAAGAGATTTAAGATCTAATATCATACATGACCCAATACAGTATCTCAGTCAAAAACCAAACAGAGCATGCTGAAATCAATGAGATGACTTAAGGAAGAAATATTGATTTTATTAGGAAGAGAAAAAAAGAACAATTAGAGTCTTATTTATCTTCCTAAAAGAGTGAAAAGTCAAGTACGCTGAGATACAAAAAAAACACTGCAAACATGGCTTTGTTTATTGGCAAACAGGTAAGAGATAATGCAAGATTATGACTAATAGATCAAAACGGTTTGCTGTTTATGGAAAGCTTGGTGAGAAACAGCAACAACCAGAGTTGTCCTGGGAATGAAAACCTAACTGTTTTGTACACTAAAATACCTTCTCTCATGCTCTTGAATGAGCCAACCTTCTTTAGAAACACTCTAAATAAAGAACAATCCTTTGCCAGCCTGCATGACAGGTTTTTCAATTTATCCAGGGTATACTTAATCTGTACTTCTGCAGCAGGACTTCCTCCCAAGCAAGGTAACTCAAAGCTTGTCTTCGAGCTGTTCTACTCAGAACAGCCTTGCCTACAGCTCTTGAGTTGTTGGTAAAAGAGGAGCAGCATTTATTAACTGAATTGTTCATCTTTGATGGCATATTTTCCTATTTTTAAGGAAAAAATAGGACTGAGTCAAAACTTTACGGACAGTAGAAGCATACCAATTTTCACAGCAGAGAATGTGGAAAAGAAGAAAACAGTATCCTTCCAAGCATTAAAGATTTTTTGATATTTTTGTTTAAACATTTTGTTTAAACATTTTCTTTGGGAATTCCAAATACCTTTGGAATTTTGTCAGCTTAATCTAACCAAGCAGTGGATGCTTGCACAGGTACTGAATAAACAATGTGCTGGAGATAACTGCACATTTTTAGCACCAGTAAGCACAAAGAATTAGAATTTCCAAGCTGAACAAATGTTAGTTTTCCAGTTGAGTGAATAAAACCTGATGTGCTTAATCCAAACTGATTAGGCAGTGCTTGAGCTTGTACTTTATGTAACTTCTTTATTAACGTGTTTCTGCTGGAAAATGTTTTAAATACCCACTAGTTTGTTTCTGAGATGCTGGATAGTAATTGACATTTGAAAAAAAAGGGAGAGAAGTCTAGGAAATCTACGTAGGAAGCAGAACTTCCACTCTTCAACAAAATTAGAAATTAAATTAGTTAGAAACTTAAACCCTCTGCAATCAAAGGGAAAGCAAGATAGGCATCAAAATTCATTTTCTGGATGTCACATAAGGGTGAAATCTCATCACAGTAAAGTACATTCCAAAATTAGCATCAGTTTCAGGAAGGAGAAGCAATTAGGATTCTTTATCTTGACTATACCTGCTTGTGCCATTGAGGAGCCTCTCAATCTCAGTTTTTGATTTGTGTAAGTCAATAAAAATGGAACCCTGACAGTTCTCATGTGTAGGATCTAGTGTACCAGGTTCCATCTTTGATCATACAGGCAGGATTTTGGAAGTCTCACAACAATAACATTAAATTCAGTTTTTCATGCTGCAACCTAGAAGCTATTGTCAAATTACGAGATTTTCTTCTCTTCAAATTTTGGCTATCTTAAAAACTTCACTATTACTGACCCTGAAACCTAAAATTTAGACATATCACAGTTCCATTCTTGCTGATCACCCTATAATATTAATGGTTATTATGGTTTTATGTTTTTTTAAAAGCCCTGTAAAAAATTCACAGCTCTAAGTAACTAATATCTATAGTGGAATGGTCAGTCCTTTAGGATGAGTGACTCAGTTTGCAGAATTGGTGTAGGTGACTTTAGATGGGTTCACATAATATTAGCAAAATTTTAATTAATTTTTCATAGCTTGAGGTATTCTGAATATCGTTATCAGTTCTGCTTTACATTTGTACTGCAGTATAAATAGCAGGGTTTTTTGCATTATGGAGTAGTTGGTTCTGAGAAGGACACTGAAGGTGGTTGAAAAAATGGCTGCATATGGTTTGAATCAGAAACAGCCATCTGAAGGGAGAAGTAATAAACAAATCAGCCAGCCAGCTAAACAACAGAATATAATTCCTGCTAAATCTTTGGCACAGGAGTGCCCTCCCAGCGCCCCAGAGCATCTGGGAAATGAGTATGACATTCAAAGCCTGACAGATGGTGAGAGCATCCTGCATGTACTCAGACCATGCCAACTGAGGATACCTGGTCTTTCATGGTCCGAATTGCACTTGAATGCAAAAAAAAAATTTCAATCTTCTTAAAATTGAGACCATGTAGATGAAAACAATGTCTGGTAAAACTAGTTTTGCTGGTTTTGATGAGAAACAGAACAGGTTAGGTATTGGAACAGAACACTAGAGGCTCCAGAGTGAAAATTGAAATCTTCTCTCTGTGAAACTGGAATGTTTTCTGATCCATAATCTTCCTTAAATGATCTCAGGTTAGCAACTGTGTTTTAGTGAGATATTAACTCTTTCTGAGACAGATTTTTAATGGAGGATTCTGCCATTCCTATTTCTTCTGGAGAGCAAACCAAGGTCCCTTGGGGCAGGAAACAAATTTAAGTGGTGTTCCAAGAAGTTTGGCTCCCGTGACATAGTTGAATAGGATAAACAATACATGTCTGCACTGAGCAGCCAAACAGCCTTTCAGATGCCTGGCACTTCCACAAGGTGGGCAGTCTCCACTGCAATATTAGTTTAAAATTGGCATAAACCATGTCACTTTCCCATTCTCAGGGACAAAGCTCATATTAAACAAGAGGCTACACTATATATGTAACTATTTTGCTCCAAGTTTTTTTAGTTTTTTGAAAATTGTTTCCAACACTGATGTCTTCAGCATGGTGGTTTTCATGGTATTTTTTTAACTGGGTTCTTTTGATGATTTTGGTTGGTTGGCTGGGGTTTTTGGATGACATTTATTTTTCTGAATTTACTAATTATGTGTATCAGCTTTCTACTTGGCCATGTTGGTATAATTTTGCTCTATCATAAGACTCCCTAATAGTCAGTGTGCATTCACCATGAGCCTCTTTAGGCACCTTTGGATAGACACTGTGCTGCTTGAAAGGTTCTTACTCTCTTAATGTTCCTTCCAGCTGTTTTTAAAAGAAACATTCTTGGTCTTATGTGTTTTTTACTTTTGAAGGAGAATGCAATTGTGTGGATTTTTTGAATTTGTTTTCTTGCTTTTTCTTTGGTGGGTGGCTTTTTCCAGTTGTTTGGGGTTTTTTTTTTTCTTGTTTCATGGATACTGAATCTAAGCGTGTTAAGGCTGATGCTACAATTCTTTAATTATAAAGATTTTAAATGTGGTTCTGAGCACTACTCAGCAACAACTCAAGGTCATCTTCTGTTGTGGGATCCTTAATCACTCCCCCATTAACCATTTGTGGATTGTATGTCCGAACATAGAACCAGTGTCAGAGGTGTGATATCCATTCTATAGACATGGAGTGTGTTCAAGTCTAGAACTGGCCCTTGCAAACATGATTGGTTGTTGCTGTTGATGTGGCAACTGACACTTCTTTCAAAGAGCTGAGCTGTCATTTATAGTTCATAGGTGATGCAACTCTGTATTTATAGGAAACAAAGAACTTTGCTTCAAGCTATAGATACAGAAAAGAAAGACTTCAAATATTTCTTTAACCTTGAAAAAATCACTGGTGAGTGCTTCGGATTTCTATTCCCAACCCACCTTTGAAAGCTTGAGTGCTTTACCAGCTCTGCCATCAAAATAATTGGTATGGATTGCTGTTAAAATCAGACCACCTTCTGAACATTACGAAGTCAACACTGAACATGAAAAGGTTGTAAGTTAGGAAGCAAACGTTCCTTTCCCGTTATTATAATTTCCTATTGGTTATAATCTGAAAATATGATACATTCTAGTGTGTGTACCTTTTTTCTAAATTGCATTTACTTTCTTTACCAGAAAGTTTATGGAACTGTTACAGCTTCTAACTAGATCTGATGAAAGGCATGTTCCTCTATGCACGTGTACCTTTCAGCACAAATTTGGGAACTAGAGATGTCATCATGGCCAATGGCCATGCCTGAGCAAGTTATACTGAACATCCCCAGGTTTGCATCAATAGAGCCACTAAAAATTTTGATATTTGACTGATTCTGCCACAGTCAAGATTGTAGGCTGAATAAGACAATTAAATAGAATGAAAAATCATTGCTGATAGCTCTCAACTAAGATGAAGATGTATTGGTCAGGTGCACAGATATTTGTTGTTTTATATTCCATGCAGAACATGTCCTAAGTACTTTAGGTAGTACTTTTCTACTTTCTTCTAGTACAATATACTTTTAAGATCAGAAAAAAATTACTTCAGTAATTTTGTAACAGAAAAAGTGAAAACTCAGACTCAAGGAAACTAATATTAGTATGGCAGAATCTGGATAGTTTTGTTTGCATTTTACAGAAGAACTTGATATTACAGCTTTTGCTATCCAGATGTATTTCTAATGAACAAGATTCTGGAGACTGGTCTCTTAACTTCCTTTGTGCGGAGAAGCTTTAAATGAAATTACAGCCTGCTTTCTGTAACTTGTAGGCTAACCTCCATTACCTTATATACTACCTAAGCTCAAGGCTGAAACAATAGTTGAAACTCTGAAGCTGAAAATAACTTTTACTGTGTAGCTGGTAGAACACATCCTGCTTATGAGCATTGTGTTTAATTTGCATTGTTTCATACCCTGTAATGGAAAGGAGTCCATAAGATCCTGGAATCTGGACCACAGTGTCTGCTTCCATTGTTGTAGAATTCAGTCCTGTGGAGACAAATGCAGTTGTCATCTTTGCTTTAGTATTAAACAGTTCTCCATAATGACATTTTTGAGCTGCAGGCACAGTTTTGAGCTGTGACTGCAAATTGTTACTTGGCTGGTAAAAATCAGTAGGGAGGTGTTAGAACCATTGTCTGAAGTTTATTTTTGAATGCCTTCCATCTAAAAGGCAAGATGCCAATTTCCTTTGGGTTCTTTTTTTTTTCTGGGTTTCCCTTGGCTTCCCTAATGGATAACTGTTTTCTGATGCTAACAAAAATCTTCAGCATGTCTCTGTTTTGAAGTTTTCACTCTCATTTAAGACATGGTGTAGTGCCTCCAGCAACACACAAGTTTCACATACACAATTATATATTCTGTAGGAAGGAATCTGATTGTGCTCACTGATGAATTTGTGTTGAGGGAAGAAGAACTTATACTAAATATCTCAGATTTAGCACATGCCTTTAACGTCACGTACCTGCAGCTGCCATTGATATTTATCCAGACATGACTGATCACCGTTCATTTTTGAATATCACTATTCATTTCTTCCTGAATATTCACAGGGAGCAATAGTGCACAGCTGCCCCAGTGGGAGTAATTGACTTTAAATATGAAGTTCACAAAAATATTTTGTCTGGCTGCTTCTGTGTCCTCATCTTCTGTGCAGTACGTGTTTTCTTAGGCTAAAACTTTTGTAGTTCAATGCTGCCCTAGAAAAGATCTGTGTCTCATCGTGAATACAGTCAGTACTGGTACTGGCAGAGACCTCAGAAGGATGTTACATTCCATATGCTAAATACTAATATAACAATATGTTGATAGCTAGGGATTATTTCCCCTACTATTTAGCCTAAATTTGTTCATAAAGGAACAAAAAGTTTAGTGTGTTACTTCAAATTTAGGTGAAGAAATACAGATATGTCTATATTTGGAATCTTTAGCTCTTTTAAGTAGGAAACACCTTTTCTTACTAAGGCAGTCAGATTGTTTGATAAAGTAATCTTAGCTTCCTTGCTTTCACTTTCACCCTGCAGATATTATTAGGTTCAGTATCAATCTGTCAGCTTAACTGCTGTGTGCTAGTAGTGTCCAGTCTGATAAAACATTAATGACTGACATTTATGATGGCATCCAAGGATTTCAAACTGTCTTCTTCCAAAGATTACTAATCAATCTGTCCTTCATCTCCTTTAACACCTGACAAGGAATTAAAGACATCAATCAATTACAGAAATTACAGTGTAAGAGCATGTGAATGGCCATTCCTTGTCTGAGTAGTGATCTATGTCATTTATCAGCCTGTCCATGACACTGCCCAGCAGAAAAGGCCTGGAGAGGAATGTATTGAGTGAACTCTATATTCAATTTCCCTTAAGCAGTGGTTTAGAAACTGCATTCGGAGCACTTTAAGTGATGATAATACTTTCCATTATTCTGATTCCTGAACCATTTTTGTTAATTTATTTAGTGCTCAATTCATATTGTAATGGGTCCCCCATTGTAATGATTTGTTGAGTGAAAAGTGGTTCCTTGTTCTTTTGTGTTAAAACCTTCTGCCAGATCACCCATTTTACTTCCCCAGCCTGGAAAACTATGAAGAGCAGCAGAACAGGATCTGAAAGATCCCGTCCAGATCCCATTAGCAGAGGGACAGAAGGTCAAGATACCAGGAATGGCCATGACTACCAGACTTCATGTACTGCAACATCACTTGAAAGTGTCAAGGCCCCTTTGTGCTAGCAGTGGTACAGACTTTGAGAGAGAGTACGATGCAAAGAATTGATTATCTAAACAGAAGAAGCTGTCAAAGTGGAATAATTAAAAAACAGGATTCTCATTCTTTCTGTCTGTTTGGAAAGAGCTAGAAAGTCACAATTATTGCTGCTGATGCCTAGACAGTAGGCTGGGAAATATAATTGTTCACCATCTTCCCACTTTTCCTCAACTTTCTTTAGCTATTTTACACCTTTCCTGCTTGGATTCATATCAGAAAAGAAGCAGAAGTTATGCAAAAGAGTCAAAATGTGAATGGTCAGCAGAGAAGTGGTTCCCTCATATGTCCTGAACCTTATTGCACTAGGATCTCTGAGACAGGGATGCTCAGAAACCACCTGCTGCTCCCTGCACAGGACCACAATTAGTGCGGAACATAGATTCCAAGATGACAAGCATTGATTGCTGCTCAGGGAAGCAAGCAGCTGGAATGGGCAGGAGCAGGTAGAGAAAGTTCCAGATCAAATATTCTATCAAAATTTATAACTACAACAACCTTATGTCCACACCTATTATGTTGATGCTCCCTTGTATAACACTGCTGTCAATAAAGGTGCATTCAGACATTGAATACTAATCTATGACGCCAAGTATGAAGCTGAGGTAAAATTTTAAGAAAATGTAGGAACAAGTAGTTATCCCAGAATCTGCTGTTCTGAATTTGTAGCATGACTGCACCAATGAATGTAATAAAACCAAACCAGAAATAGTACATGTAGACAATAGGCAATGACAAGAGAAGGTAAGTACAGGCAATTCAATACTGGTATTTCCCCAGAATATTCTCCCAGTAACCAGGAGTCTACACATCCCTCTAAGACTTTGACAATTTTTTTTTTCTGTGGGTTGTACATTGCCTTTTTGAACCTGCAATGACATTTGTTTTCTATGGCCATAG
>WBNO01006313.1:0-21843 GCA_013400575.1 Peucedramus taeniatus
TATCACAAGTACTTTAAAGCTAGTTTTAGTACTGGAGGCACAGTACAGATTAAAAGCCTTGGATTTTGGCTACTATACACTAACACATTAATGGAAAATATTTACGAACATTTTTTCCATAGAATGGCTGAACTCCATGCCAAAAGCAGCTAATGAAGGGAAAAGGGAAAAAGATTAGCTAAATAAATTATATGGCTGGCATTTGATTAAAAAAAAAACCACTGTGTATTTAATGATTCACATTCAAGTCTTTAAAGTCAATTTTCTTATAAATTTTATATTATGTAAATGACACAAAATGCTTTAAGAAATTACACTTATATACCTGTTTGAAAATTTTATTGTATTACTGAATTATTTCTGGTTTCTACAGGGTTTTTATACACCTATTCTTCTATCAATTTCATTGTAAAAATCTACATTTCATATGAATGAAATAAAATGTTTCCAGTTCTATTTCCAGAATGGGTTTTCTATTTCCATCCTTTACAATGACATCAGATGGCTTCAAGAACTCTTTTTTATTTTTTTCATCCTACGGTAAAACACTAGAAAAGGAAAAGGAGACATTCTTTATGTGATTCACTGTGAAAATGAGGGGCAAATCATAACACGGCAATAAAGTGGGGAATCCAGGTGCAAGCCAGACAGTTTGCAGAGTGCCTGGCTGTTGTATAGGAAAGTGCAGAGGTCCTGGTACAATTTCTAAGACTTGTGAGGCAGGTGGAGGAAAACATCAGTCTCCAGTTAAATTAGTTTTCAAAATACACCAGTGTTTCATTTTAGAAGGGCAGCACTTTAGTAGTTTTAGCAAGCCAGGTGGCACCTTAGGTCATGGTATCTAAGAAATGTAACCAGGTTGAAGACACAGGCAAAGTACAAAGCCCAGAGTACCCTTTTTCCCATGAAGTTTCTAACATATTTTGCTTCCTTAACTAGTTCACAGATGTCTTTTTCATTATGGTACAAAAGTTTGCTAAAAATGCCTTTTACAAAGCTGAATTTTATAAGGACTGAAGTGCATTTTGTAGACCAAGTGCTTGACCTTTGCTCGAATTTAGAGCTGTGTTAACTAAATTATTAAGCAATAGTTTATAATTTTAAAAATACAATATCTAAAAGGATATTCTTTCTTTTGGCCAGTTAAAAAAGCCAGCTGATTTTTATTCTATTGGGAACACTCAGGACTTGATAAAAATTTTCATATCTCAGAGTCAGTCCAGTGGGAATATTTTTGACGTTTCTTTAGATAAATTCTAAACCCTGTTCCTCACCCTCACTCACTCATAAGTGACCAGTGAAATGCATAAGCCATTTCTGGTGCCTCAGATATTGTTCCCAGGATCAAAAGGCCACTTCTGGCTGCGAAATTCTGGAGATTGAAATGTTGTTGTGTATTTCAGGACACAAGGTTATGCTTCACTAAAACTTCATCCTGGAAGTGAATATTCAGAACTTGAAAGACAAGCAAGTGTACATTGAGAAAAGTGACCTAGGTTATTCTAAATCACTACTACCAATATTTTTAATTCCCACAAAAATGGCTCTTCATATTCTTGTCTTCACTTTCCTGTTTTAGCATGACCATATTAATTTAACAAGAGGTTGCATTGCAAAAATAAAGTGCATATAAACTGCCTGTTATCTGTTTTTCTCTCACTTTTAAAATACATCTCTCATGTATTTTCAATGCATTCAGCACAAGACATGACTCACTGATGGAACTGAGAGCAGAGACTGGCCTTGCTTATTGATTTCACAAAGGTGTCCCTGCTACTCTTAGCATTTGATCCAGGATCAACATTATGCCATATCCTTTCATTGGGATATTTTTCCCAGTTGTTTTTCTTTCTGACAGTCAGTTCTCAACCCCTAATCATCCAGGTATTTAAGTAAGGAGTGTTATTAGCAATGTTATGAAAGAGCACTGCAATAAATCCTTTTTGAAATAAACTTCAAATAAAATAATCCTTTGTTGTCAAAAAAGTCTTTCTAAATGCAAGTATAATTATGTTGCATAAGCACATTGCAAATATCTTGTGTCAAGCTACAAATCTGAAAAATTCAGGGTAGCTCAATATTGAGAATTTACATTAAAATTTGAGTTTTCTAAACCCCAATTGTTTCTCTCTTGCTCACTGCCCTCGCCCTCCTGTGTTCAGACACTCGTGCACAGTCACAGAGACATTTGCACACCTTTACAATCAAAGAGCAGATGTTCTTGGGCAATGTACTTTACCTAAATGCAGGTGGGATAGTAAAGCCACTCACATTTTTAAATGATTGACAAATGGTAATAAACCCATTGATGTTCTTTACTTCATGGCCTCAGATGCTGCAGTATTTTGCTAATGTGGTTGCTTTTTATCTTACTAATTTCTGAAGTGTGAGCTGTTCTTTGGTGTGTAAAGGAAGAGAATTCAAAGCACAATTCAGCCTCTGTCCCATAATGAGGTGATGGCCTCCACTGTCATTAGTACCAGGTCCGTGTGGCAGAGGATCTCCCATTATCAAACAGCTGATTGGAACCAGATAAAGATGTGTAAGTCCATTTTTATTGATTAATCCTAATAATTCAGAAAGTGCTTCAGAGTTTATGCTATATTTCTAGGTTTGTTGGGTTTTCTTGGTGTATTTTCTAGTTTCACACCTCTTGCAGGAGACCAGGTAAGTGTTGGTGGGGTTTTTTTGTTTTGTTTTGGAAGGATAGCATCAAACAACTACTGACATCTTTAAACTGCAATTAGATTGTGCAGGAAGGAAAAGCTCTGCCAGGTCTTTGAAGAAAGCCTTGAAGCCAGATCTGTGGTGAAACTGCAGTCTAACACTTCTGTGTCTATGAAACAAGAGATACAATGATTTTTTTTCCTGCTCCATGACATGACTAGGCTTTTAAATCACTCTTGCATTCACCTGTTCTCTCTGTGGGCCTCCTAATCAGCAAGATCCTGACCACCTTTTATTATCTTTTTCTATAGATGATGCCCTCATTCCTCCTTTTATTTGCTCTTGTGTCATTCTGCCTAGATTACAGTTTCAGAAAGCTCCAATCTAGATAAATTTTTGAAGCAATTAATGTACCAGATAATTTAAATACTTACGCATTTAAATAGTTGAAATATGAAGTTAATTTAAAGTGATTACTTCTTTTCTGATAATGTCTTATCACACAAACCTACTCAGACAGTTTTGATAAATCTATTTCCTGGCACTAGTGTCAGATTGACATGGAAACGTGACTGTTGTTAATAGCAAAATGTTAATTTCTCTAAGTAGAAAATAATAGGTTCTTTCATTGAACTACAGCTACAAAGAATGAAAAAAAAAAGCCTATTCTTTGTACATGATGTACAAAGTTATGATATAATTTGCCCACAGAAGGTGACCACAATCTGGTTATAAATAGTGTAACACTGAGCCTCTGGGAAATAATGGCCAGGAGGATTAGAATTCAATGGCCAGAAATATTAGGAATTCAGATTCGCTGCCTAGTAAATGCAATAATTTCTGAAACTTGGATTTTCTTTGCTTCACAAATGTACAGGATTTCTCTTTTCTTTCTTCCTTGATTAAATCTTTGCTATAATTCAAACACTTGTTAAGTACTCATTCAGCTTGTGCCTGGATAGATATTTGAGCAGAATCATACAAAAAGCTTCCTTTCAGTAACTTTTAGAACAGTAGAAGGCATACCAATTCAGGTAATTATGTTCCTAAAGTAAAATGAAAATATTATCAGGTAGAATAAGGGTCACAAAGTAAAGGAGAAAGTATAACTTAATTTTTAGATGCAAAATTTAAATTAAAACTTCTTGTTCATGTTTAAAAAAAGCAAATATAGGGGGAAAATTTAGAAAAGAACTACAAAAAATAGGACTTAATATTCACTCAAAGGCTTTCTCCCGTGTCAGGCATATGGACTGTGTGAATCTTCACAGCTACAGTAGGATTAAAGGAGTGGTGCACACTTACCCCAAACAAAAATTATGCTCTAAGAAGTCAAGTGAATATAATTATTCCTTGAAGAATAAAACATTTTAAAAAGCTGTGGTAGGTAATCTCTGACTTAATGACTTAGGGCAGAGGAGCCATGCTTGGTATGAGAGGTCTCAGAAGGGGAGGCATAGGATGCAGCAAAAAGGGGTTCCAGGCGGTGGCCATCCAACAAGGAATGCCCAGAGATGCAATTACAGAGCTGGAGCTGGGAAAAGCTAGCTTCAGGGGATGAAGAGAACAAAAATAAAGTGCTTAACATAAGTAAAAACACTCCACATTGGATGGATGGGATGTAATGTAAGATTGGATGTTACAAGGAGTTGTAGATCACAGAAGATCATGGTGATATCAAGCAAAAAACAAACAAACAAACAAACAAAAAAGTAAACCATACCTAAATAAATCTTCTTTCTCACCCTGGGATATGAAAGCATTAACTTCAACACCATGTTTCTCCCAGGAGAAGACTCCAGGTGCTGCCATCTCACCACAATTAAATAAATTAGATGGAAATTACTTTGGGGCACAGGGAGGCAGTGTAAGTGTAAAGAAGTGGCAGGTGCCAGGTTTTTGTACAGTACTTTTAAGTATATTTTTGTGGCATTTGGTTTCTTATGTCTTTTTATGTGTAATAATAAGTACACAGAAAACGTGAAGTAATTCTGTGATTAGCAGTAATACTCACACCAAATCTTCAGCTTTATATTTCAAATGTCTCATTTTTGCCTAGAACAAGGCTTTCAGCATAAGAGATGGTATGTTCTCAGTTTCCCAGACAGAAATTAATGAAAATAGTCACAGTTGAAAAAATTTCCAGGAAAAATAATGGGGTTTCCATATCTTGAGTGTTTTCAGGTCCCAGTAATGTGCTTTTTCAAAAGACAGTTTTATCAAAACTAAACATAAGTTATTTGTTCCATTATGGAGGTGATTCCAGAAAATGGAAAATAATTTTTAAAATAGTAAACAGGATATCCATAGACTGTATTCTAATAAGAAGAATTGTATGAAATCATTAATAAACTTACTAAAAATAATTTAAAAATTAAATAAATTAGATGGAAATAATATTTTCCACAATATTTTCCCTGGTGTAGAAGTAAATGCAGATAAAGGAAAAGCATATGGAAGCTCATGGTTTTTTGAAAAAAAAGTATTGTTCATTGCACTTTCATCATTTTAGCATATTCAATAATTATCTTATTGATCAACAAGGTTTTATTGAGGCTTTTTGTGTGTTTGTTTCCTTCAGAGAAATCTTTTCAGGTTACTCCTTGATGCTTAGAAAACAGATGGTATTTAATAAGTAGACTCTAATTGCAATCAAGAGTGAATGATGAACAAATTTAAAATTAGATTAAGTTTGCAGAAGTATCCGGCTATCTTGTTTTGAAAAAGATTATATTTCTTTTTAAAATCCTAGCACTAATCAATGATGGTTAGATGTGTATGCTATTAAGTTTTACATTATTCTTGAATTTTCCTCAGCTGAAAACAGCACACTGAGGAATAATAATTGAGAAGGAAGGTTAATCTAAAAACTGTGAATCTCCTTTAAGTGCAGGTTTCATGTGGCTATAAAATTCCATACGGAATTTAAAGGCATTGTCCTGAATTTCTGTCATGGCAGTAGCAGTTGATACAGACTCATCTCTTCCTAGTCCAACACAGGAGAGGAGAGAAGAGAGAATCTGAGTTCACACATTCAATCTAAAAAGGAGCTGCTGACAAAATTAATCGGGATGATGTCCAAACTAGTTGTGACACAGAAAAGAATTTACTGTTTGTAGGAAAACTTTGTAGGTCATACTTTTTTTTGCCAGCTACAATGAGTTGCTCAGTTTCCAGAAAATGTCACAAAAATGTCAGTTGAACTAGAGAATCCTCTGCTCTGTTACCTAGGCTATCTTCTGTCCAGAGCTGTTTCATTTCATTATTTCTAAATCATCTGTGATGGATGTTCATACCCAGTCTGTGTAGCCTCTGAATATTTATAGCAGTGACAATTCTGTGATTTCCTGCTAGAATCTAATTATTTGACTGTCTATTTTGAAAGTTTATTGGCTGTTTTACTCTGCTAAATTTAACCCCTTTTTTCACTTTTTTAAAAATTATTATTCTTAACTCCATTCAAAGCAGCACGGAAAAATTATCTGTAACCATAAGAATCAGGAAAGAGAAAATGGAGCAAGTGCTTCTTGTTTCTTATGATATATAAAGGGAGGGTTGCAGAGCAAAACAATTTTAAAGAAATTTAATAGAAATAAAGCGTGACAGGAAATGGAGACAAAGCATACTTGAAATCTTGGTAAACAGACCATGGGTAAGATTACACATTAGAAACACTGATCAAATGAAATCTGAGTAAATGTGAATGGAGAGGCTCAGACTGCTAAAATGTATTTTCTGGTATCCCTTTTTGATGAAACATCTTGCTATATAAGTCCTAAAATCACTGTAGGAAAAGAATTCTCTTGTCAAACAGAAGAATGTATTCTAATTATATATCTAAAGAGTTATTCCGGTTTTAAAGAGTGGGATGCAGAGCTCTGTGAGAACACACATTAATTAAGCTTCCTCTCCTGGAAAGTCACTGCTGCCAGAGTTTCTTGCTGGGGAACCTGGATCACCTCCTGCCCCCTCCACTCAGGGCTCTCAGGTTTTAAATTTAGATTTACCCTGTTTTACCCTCCCCATGAGAAAGGGCAGAACTACCAAGGCTTCTGGTGGGCTGACCTGAGAAACAATGCAAAGCACCAAACCTCCAGGTAGCAGCATCACTACTAGATGTCAAATGGTAAGTTTAGATGTCTAATTGCTTTTTCATAAAGCAAATGGTGGAATTAAACCTAGGAGGAAGTTAACTAAATATAGAAGAATTGAGGAGTAATACCTCTGAGATCAACTTTGTCCAGCTGTGTATTCTGACTCCAGAGACAAGGAAGCTGCTTTATGCATATTTGAGACATGAGAAATACTAGGTAGTGATAAACTAGTAGTAATAATTAAATAGGGCTGTTCACTAGTATTTACTGTTGTTACTAAGAAAATAATTACTTTTGAAAATCTTCATGTCATAAACCATCTTCAATTTTAAAGCTGATATTTGTTTTGTGAAATTTTTATCCATGTTTTTAAAATCCGCATCTTAAAAAGAAGTCTAATTTAGAAACATCTAAAGGACCCCAGCTACTTTAAAGTAAGGAGCAAGGGACTCAGCCACCTGTTTTGATAGAGGCTCCTTTATTTTGCAGATGCGGATACAGGAGTGACTTTGAAGACAGCTGGCACTGAGTCTGGAATGAAGACAGAGAAATAAGTTTTTCCCGTGGTACCCATTGGCCATTGCTTCTCTCTGATTTGAGGTCAGGCAGGGACTTTTCTGCAGTCAAAGTACCTGTCAAGAAGATCTACACTTCACACAGCATGAGGGAAGAGCTGGCCAGCATACTGATGTAAATCTATTGTACAGCACCATTCATGTGGCTGTGAAATAGAAATCCTCCTTTGTTCTGGTCCTGACATTTTCCAAGTATTTTGTAACACTTTTGGGAGGGACAGAATTTATGAGCTCTCCTAACTTCCAGAATTGTTTGGAAATGTCTATACTAAAGGCAGGAGAGGGTTACTCTTCTTAAAAGACAAAACTGTTCAAAGCACTTGTGAAAAATCCATCCCTGGCCTTCTTGTTGGCCTTCTTCAGCTACTGGAAGGTATTCTAAGATCTTCCCTGAGCCTCCTCTCCTGCACGCTGAGCAACTGCAGCTCTCTCAGCCTGTCTTCATAGGGTTAACAATTTACTTAAAATTTTTGGTAGACCATTCCAGTCTAGAATGAGAACTTTGTGAATAGAGCTACAGAAAATACTGTGGCATTAGAACAAAGGAACAGGGAGTTGCATCAACAGTCACATGTGGGAGATGCTGCAGTTTAGATGAACAAAAATTGGTGAAGCCAGCACTTCAATCAAAAAATGCAGAAAAGCTTTCTTCTGATAAGAAATATAGCAGGAGTTCATTATAACTCTTGGTTATATAACTCTTGGTGGTTGTGACCAGGCTCTGATATAAGGAAGAAGCAAATGTGAGAACAGGTGGCATCCCCAGAGAAGGTGATTCCCAGTCTAAGCAGTAGTTCTTCAAAATATGATGGCTAGGATTTTCCTGATTCCTGCTCTGTTCAGATTCTCAATCTGAGTTAAGTAAACTTAGTCTTTAGTATAGAAAAAATGTGCATACTTGAAGAACTCTCCCCTTTGGGTTAGCTGTTGATAAGAATAGGCTTTGGAAAAGTCTGTTGTAAAACATCTTCAAAAAAATTCCAAAGTTGCAAACAAAAATTCTGTATTGGGTTGAAACTCATCCTCAGCATACCAAGAAACATTGCAGAAGGAATTTTTCAGTAAACTACATACTGCAGTAACAAGTATGCATCCTGCTGATAAAATCTTGTAACAAGTTCCATTACATGTATCTGTTTATTATTTATTATTTATTGCTTTGGAAAGCAATAAATGGAACTTAAGCATCACTCTTCTGGAGAGGGTCTCTAACATCTGGCCGTATTAGTGTGTGGCTCTCAGCTGACATTAGTGATGCTCATGATGCACAGCCTCATCTGTCTTCAATTTTCCTGAAAAAACATATTTAGAATTAAGGCCTCAGTTTCCATTAGAATTGTACCAGAATAAGGATCAGGATGCAAGACAACAGCAGTATAAAAAGCATTGAAACCAGTAGCTTCTCATGTTTGAGCTGCTCACAGACACATTTAGTCCCATGCTTGATTCTGCAGCCTCCAGATTGTGGTTCCATGGGTATTCAAATGGAATCTTAAACTGAGGTTTCTGCACATCCCCAGCAATGGGACTGCAATGGAAGTTTTTCTGGGTATTCTCAATTACCAGTTATTGGCCAAAGAATTATATCTTTGCTACTAAAGATGACTATGCAAGGCTGTCTTGAGACCAAGCTCAGCCTCGTCTTACTGGAGCCTTTGTTGTCAACTGGCATAGCTCCCACTTGGGGAACTCTGTCCTCATCTGAGGGTATGGAGTCTTATTCTTGTGACTTCTTCCAGACATTTAAAGGTTTTGTCTGGTTTTATATGAAGCTTGGGGGTAAGGGACTTTGGTTAGTCATGTATTGTTCAGAAAGGTTGTGTAAGAAACCCAGTATGACTGATTGTGCAAAGCATGTGTGCTTTTAGTGTCTAAAATTTTCACAATATAAACATACTGTCAAACAAGGACAAAACTCTCAGCCTTGATATTTCATAAATATTTGATAGCTTCAGCATCTGGAAATGAGAATAACAACCTATGCAAATGAAGCAAACACATGCAAAGTTAGTTGGTTTAGAAGTTCACTGATATCTTTATGTGCAAATGCAGAGTCTGATTAGGCTGCAGGGAGAGGTGCTCAGACACATTTAGCATTTTTTGGTTCTGAATTACATCTTAAAAGTAGATATCTTGTGAGGGAAAAAGTAGGAGCAGGCACTGATCTCTTCTCTGTTGTGACCAGTGACAGGACCCTACAGAATGGCCTAAAGTTGTGTCCGGGGAAATTTAGTTTGGATATTGGGAAAAAGTATTCCACCTAGAGGGTGGCCAGGCACTGGAACAGGCTCCTGCAGGGCAGTGGTCAGAGCACCTGACAGGTCTCAAGTGTATGGACAACACTCTCAGGGACATGGTGGGATTCTTGGGGTGTTCTGTGCAGGGTCAGGAGTTGGATTCAATCCTTGTGGGTCACTTACAACTTAGGATATTCTGTGATTCTGTGAATATATGCTTATATGCAACTCTAAATCCCCATTCAGCACATAGCAGCCTTTTTGCCTGAGTCATGGCCTGTTGCCCTGTGTACCTTACTGGATGAATTTCAATTGGCCAGGGATTGCTCATGTTAAATAGCTCTGAGATATGAGTCAGAGTCCTGGAACAATTATAAGACAGCAGAAAAGCTTAAAGTACAGGATAACAAAATAAATCTGTTTGCTGGAATATCTATTATTTTATTCAGATATGATGCTATATACTTCTGTAGAATATTCCCAATGGCATAGGGATGAAGTTAGATCCAGTTCTTGAAATCTTATTTTTCCCACCTGAAATAATAGCAAACTAGCCATAACTAAGCCACCTTCAACTGGAGTTAAATTGCATGGAGAAAAAAAGATAACTTTTCAATATTTTTTTTCCTATTACAAGGTGAAGCTAGGATAACTGAAGTATATTTTCTTTTTTATTATACTGTGCAGTAACAGCAACTTATCATATATTTTTTATGTACATGTGCATAACTTTTCCCTCAAAACTCACAAGCAAATTTCCAAAAACTGCTCACTTCTACATAATTCAGGGATGATTTCCTCTACTGCCAAAGTTACTGACTGAAACTTCAGATTCAGTGCTACACGGGAGATTTAGCCTGTGATCGTGACAATCCATTTCAGCCTAAGACTCTCCAGCTTGTCTGGCACTGATATGCCATCGTTGTACTGTGTGTGCCTCAGCATCTTTGAGCTGCCTGACACTGTAACACCAGCTCAGAAACTAGCACTGCACACATTTAGGGTATTATGCTTTAAAGGCTTTAGCTGTTGGTGGATTTCTGTAAAATGCTGATAGAGTCAGCATTGATATCGTCTTATACTCTTAGAAAGGGATGAGACAGCACATTTAAATCCAAAGATTCAACTCAGCTAGAGTCTAGGAGCATTCTATTAATTGCACCACAGTTTTATGGTCCATTCCACTCTTTCATTTTCCTTTTCAAGTCTATGAGACTTGGTTGGTTTGTCCTCAGAGCCCACCTATTACTCCTTGGTATTCTAGACTAGATGAAATTTGGAGCTTCTCGTACCATTTCCTTATAAGAAAGTACAATTGGAAATCATCTGCCAGAGCATCTAATTAGAATAATTTGAGGAGTGTAAAAGCCAGCCAAGAATTTCAGTTCTACTGTGTCACAGCAAAATTCATTTTCCTAGATCTATTACTAAATGAGTATAATGGTTTCTTGTGCTGTTCAAGCTTGGTCACTTGACAGGCTTAATAGTCTGCTGGAAGCATCTGGGTGTCATTCCAAGTCCCTGTCTCCCTGTCTATTGGATATATATATATATATATATGTAC
This sequence comes from Peucedramus taeniatus, assembly GCA_013400575.1. Taxonomy (NCBI): domain Eukaryota; kingdom Metazoa; phylum Chordata; class Aves; order Passeriformes; family Fringillidae; genus Peucedramus; species Peucedramus taeniatus. The sequence goes on from WBNO01006313.1 coordinate 11,138, forward strand.
ATATCTCCATGTAAACCCTCTTCCAAGGACTGAATAATAATGTAGAAACATATTTCATTTCAGTTGAGAAAGCAATTTATACTCAGAAATCATGTTTAGGTGTTATTTGGGATGTGTTCAAGATTGTCTAGGTGTACCCATAGGAATTTTCTAGTGGAGTTGGAAGCTCTATATTCATGGCAACAGCAGTTGTAGATTGCCTTGGTTTGCAGATTTCTTTACTTATTTTCCCTTCTGCTTGCTATCATTTCACATCTCTTTTCCTCAGTCTTCTGAGATAAGCTATCAGCAGGTAGCAGGGCCATGCAGGAAGCACGACCTGCTTACAAATTGCATCTCATCCTGTGCAGATGCATTTCTTCCACACCACACAGTACACAGAATAAGACCTTTCCATTTACCTTGGGGACCAGCAACTTCTGCTGAGAGAACAAGTCTAAGGAAATGAAAGGATTCAAATACTTTGTAGGAATGCCTCATGCCCAGTTTGAAGCCAGGAAATCTTTGATGTTTTAGGCATGAAAAATCTCTCTGGCCATCGCAGTGCTCTTGCAGCGCACATCTAATTTTGGGTGATGCGACTCAGGCTAAATTAATTCTCTACCCTTCAAAATTGCTAACCCAGATTCCTGAGCAGACAAGGATGAGCCTGTCTTGTAGGGAGAAGGCTGTAAAGGAGGGAGGATCCCATAAAAATCCTCCTGATCTATCCTGCTGAGGGATGTGGGAGCAAGGTCCAGGACCACCAGGATGTTGCAGGATGGGATGGGGTTAAGGCTGTCTTGGTGCCACAGAGCTGGTGGTACCCCCAAGAAGTTCTCTCCCTGCCTGCCCAGCCCCTGCAGACACCCTGCAGAGATCCTGAAGCCTGGAACCTTTTTGCTAGAGAGTCCCCATGGCACCCTGGAGTTAAACTGTTGTCAAAAAGGAGACAGAGAGGCTGGAACAAAGTCAAAACAGCTCAGGAATGACCCACCTCCATCTTTTTTGCCCAGGCAAGGCACTGAACCCAAACCCTTAACTTTCCCAAATAATTAGTCCATATCCAAGCTATTTTTGCATATCATGGAACTTCCGTGTCTCATATTGTCTGAGTGTGTGGTATCTGTCATTTCATTTTTTTGCACCTGTTCTCTTGGATAAAGTTTCAGTTTTCTAGCAAACCTTTTCTAAGCATGTTGTTTTCTTGACAAGTTATTTATCTATTTTCTGATAGAGATTTCTGCCTCTTTTTGGCCTTCATGGAATCAACAAAGAATTGGAAATATTCATCTCCTTGATAAGCATTTATTCTCTTCAGATGAGTGGCTCACTGTCCTGCATCCAAAAGAAGTCTCATTTCTCTGACAAAAACTAAGTCTTCAAATATATCAGAAATTTATACTGTAAATCTACAGTACTATTCATTTTTTGTGGTCATGAGCAAGAATTATTTAAAAAAAGGTTTGTTGGGGTTTTTTTCCCCCCACAAGGCATTATAATCCCTATGACATTGCTCTTTTCAAGCAGCAATGTTAAAGGAAGATAATCCAATACAAACCTATTTATTTTCTCAAAAGAGATGATTTGTGATAGCAGAGTATCTTTTTTTAGACTTCAAGAAAAAACAAAGTAAATATAATAAATAAAAAAATTAATTTGAAAGTGATTTTTTTTGCATCAATGATTACAAATTTGGAAAAAAATTCATATATAATCTGGGTCAATTTTTTTTTCTTTCTTCAGAACTGCTGTGTACACACACAGCTAAAAACTTCTGTTAATTATTCCATATTCTTTAGATGTTATGAGCATGATTGTGTCTTCAGACTTGTGCTAATCTAGTGTAATGTCTTTGACTTCAGTGAAAATACTATTGATTTATACGGGTTAATGTATATTGGAAACAATTTTGTAAATGATGTGTAATTTTTTTAATTCCAGGGTGCATTCTGAAATTCCATTTTTTTTCAGAAACATTTCCCTTTAAAAGTGTTACTCTAAAAAACAGTGGAATTTGATGGGGTATATAAAATTGATTTCCCATGGTATGTAGATTACTAGAATTTATTATAACATTATAATACTACTGATACCAGTATACTGTAATACACATTTTCTTCTTTTTTCCCTAGATATTGAAATGTACTAATTTTATTTTTTGTGTTTCCATCAAGTGCATCACCCTATCATAGCAATAAGGAAATTTAGAACAGATTGTAAAGTTTCACATGGCTGTATAAATGTGTAACAAACCTACTGAGATGGTGGAACTGCCTGACATTAACAGAAATTTAAATGTTCATTTGCTCTAGATTTACAGCAGTGAAGCTGAGATTGTTCTAATTCTAGCAAACAGGGAATTTACATTAGTCAGGTGTGTGATATATATTTGATGAATCACACTAGATCAGTCAGTTTGGTGACTGATCTAGTTATGCACACAATACCTATTCAAGAACTCCACACAGACCTAGCATGATTTTAAATTCCCTTTTTGAGCTAAGAGTACAATTGATTAAGAGTTTCTAAGAAAGCATTTGCATAAATTTCTGGCAGTTGTACACTTGAATACTTGTTCCATGATCCCAGCTGATGAAGTTATGGTACAAAGCTGAAGCACATAAACTCAGGTATTTATGTGGGTTTATTAGAATATTAATTCCAATGCAATGAACTAATCACATCCACAAAACATCAGCCATGTCAAACACTGGGCAGAACAGATAATTTACCTGTTTGAAGCACGGTAGACAGATCCAGGAAAACTTAAATCCTTTTGCTATATATTTTGAGCATTTAAAAAAAGCTACATAAATGCCCATAGCAACTTTACTTTTTGATTTTCAATATCACTTATTTCAGAAAGTTACACAGCAAAGTGAGGGTTTGGTTTCCTTTGTTTTGGTTTGGTTTTGGGTTTTTTTTGGTTTGGTTTTGGTTGTGGTTTTTTTGTTTTTGGTTTTGGTTTTGGTTTTTGGTTTTTTTTTGTTTGTTTTGGGTTTTTTTGGGGGGTTTTTGTTTTGTTTTGTTTTGTTGTTGTTTTGGGGTTTTGTTTTTTTTTTTTTTTAATTGAAGTTGATTTTGTTGTGATTTAGAGGTACAAAAGTCAGGGGAGTTACCTTATGCTCTTTCTCAGTGACCTCTGAGTTGTGTGGAATCATGCTGATGAATTGCAAAGATATCTACGGAGAAAACTCAACAAACAGAGGTATATTTTCAGAGATCACCTTACTGGATAAAAATTATCTGCACTCTTAAAAGGATATCAAAAGCCCTGGAAAATTCATGTTATGCTTTTGCAATGAGTTTTCCCTGACCTTTCTACTTTAGATATGGCTGATTGCTTGTATTGAATATGCAATGTCTTACCTTGATACCTCATCTATTATCTTTAGAGTATTACAGAGGACTTCATAAAGCTGTTAATTAAATACCAGCAGCGCACTAAATGTGTAAGTAAAGGTATCAGCAGTTATGCATTCAGCTGTAGCTTATGCTCACCTATGTACTTCAGAATTCTTTTTATTAAGAGGAACTCCTAAGTCCTGCCTAACCTTAGAGAGGAGTGTTCCCTACTACCCATAGCAACAAATAACTGTTGCTAAAAAAACTATCCTTAAATGTAAAGTATGACTCTGTGGCTCTCTGTGTCTTTGTGACTGAGATGAACATCCAACTGTCAGTCAGACTGGGTGGAAGCATGAAATTTCATTCCTACTGTTGACACAAGCAGGAAAAAGCAAGAAACTTGCATTTCCATTGTTTCAATCTACAGTAAAGTTGCAAGTCCGTCATCCTTCCCCATCTATCCATTTTAAGAATAGTGTTTAAACCTTTTGAAGAGAGCAGGTCTAGAAATTAGAGCTCAGACAGAGACTTTATTTGTATAATTTGTACCATTCCACCCTCAAATTAAAAAATCAACAAAAACAACAAAAACAACATTTCTTTCTGATCAGCTGAATTGCTGGGGTTTTTTTTCCTCCATAGAGAAGAGAGGGAAACCAGAAAAACTAATTCCTAACTTAATGCTTTAACTTAATTGGGATAAATCAGTACTTGAGATAATGATTGACTAGATTGCTGCTTTAACCTGACCTACTTCCATTATCTTCTAATCTCAACAAACATTTCCTTAGTAAGCTTCTCCTCAGGGATAACAGTGGGCATCCCTTTTTGATGTATGACTCGATTTAGAGCAGCCTCTGGAACCTCTAAAGGTTCATGATGAATATTTTGTTTAGAGCCACTGTGACCTAGTCTCATCCTCTCTTGCACCTCATATGATTGTGATGCTGTAAAAGGCACTGCAGTCTGGAGAGATCTGTAGTGAACAGTCTCTGTGATTTATTTGGTCATTCTCATCAACCTTTACATTGTGATTCTTAGGGTGACTTATCACCCTATCAAATAAGCTTGGGAATGCTTGTATCCCTCCTTCCTCATCTTCTGGACCTCCTTTGGCAGTCAGTAGGACCCAGGTTGATCCCAGTCCAGCTTGATCCCTGGTCTCTCCAACAGCAAGGGGAGCACAAGTTCCAGACAGGGAGTCTGCTATATGCCATGTGCAATGTTTATTTATATGGCCACACAGATAAGACACAGGGCACTCACAGGAAGAGTGGCAGCACCAACTGTCTGAAGTCTGATGCATCAGGATGGGTTTCTACTAATCAAAGAAATATAAACATGCACATGTGAGGAAGATGGATCTCTCCAGCAGCAGGGCTCACATTGCCCTGCCTCTGCCTCTGGCCCCTGGACTCCAGTCTGTCCCATTCCTGGCACTTGGACAAACAAACACCTGCAGCCACAGCCCTACAGCAGTTCATGGTCCCAACCCCTTCACATCCCCCAGGACTCCCCTAATCCTGATATCTGACTGCCTGTGCTCTTGTCTCTAGAGATACACACGTGTATCACAACACTGAGATGTGTCTTGTAGACCCATTTATCTCCTCAGCTCCCAGACCTCTACACCTGCTTGTCAGCTCATCTGCTTTGTCTTTGCTATCCATCACACAATTGCTTGCATGCCCACCCTAACTCCAGTTACTGCAGCACAGACATGCAAAGCAAACAAAAAATCCAACACTTGCATGAATATCTCAGTATATGCAGTATATAATACATATTTTTGTTGTGTCAAAATTGTCAAGAAAAAGTCATGAAAAGGATAGCATCCTCTGTGATGCTATTTCTTCATTCATTTCAAAACTGAATTTTTCATTCTAGTGTCATACACAGTGTCATAAATGCACCTGAAGGTCTTCGAATGTCAGGTAATATCACATATCAACCATTAAAAATTAACTAGGAGGCTGTACTTCAGGTAACATGGTCACCTCTTCGTGTAAACTTCTTTGATTTTATCCCTTTGTTATGACTACTGTCAGTTTCCCATTTACCTTTGCACAAAAAAGTAAGTATTCCTTAAGTGGTTTTTTGAATGTGTATGACAGTTGAACAATGTGGGTTTTATATATATTTAATTTAAAAGCAATATTGCTCTCAAATAATGATGAAGTTGTCATCTTCTGACTTGCTTTAGAATTCCCAGCTTTATTAAAAAAACATACCACATCAAAATTCTTCCTGCTTCTTCTCTACCTATCTCTCAGTAGCAAAAAGTAGTAAGTTTTCTCAAGACTCAATTCACAGTTGGACCTCCAAATGATACTGTGGCAGTGGAAATAATTGGGAGCCTTTGTTCCATTCCTCTTTGTCTGGAGGGCCAAGATATGATAATTCACACTGTGTCTGATGTGGTACTTATTTTCCAGTGCACATATAGGCTCTTAACGGAGCAGAAAGTCTTTTAAAAAATCAAATTAAAAATATCTTTCTTCTTACAAAACAGGATATGAACTTAGTCTTGTCTGAGTGATTACTCTCATATGTATGTTAGTCATATGCACTCCCCATACATACAATGAGGGTGGTTTAGCTCACAGTTATATAAATTTTAGCTAACATATGGTTCTGGGCTGAATTTACTAAACATGGCCTAGTTAGGAGATTGATTTTTCAATCTAGCATACCACAGTAATTATTAACGGCAGATAAAGTAATTGGAAAGCATCTCATGAGACAGGTTATGAAGATTCAAGGATCTGTTCTGCCCTATTTATTTTTATCCTTTCAAGATACTGCATTCTTTAAGGTATAGTTTCTATACACAGGTGTTTTATATTTATGAGATATACAACTGCATCTTATGTATAGAGATTCACATGAAAGTTTGAACAACCTATGAAATTAGGTAATTTTATACTAAATATAGAGCAACTAATGAACACCTGATTTTATGTATTTCCCTACAATCCTCCCTGGTTAATCTTTCACTTATGCAAAGAAGTTATTCAATTCCCCAGTAACATTCAAGTGGAAGTAAGATGGCATTAAATAAAAATTTAAGAAGTGGTCACACCTTAAAGCAAGCAGTTTGAACAACCCCATATCTGAGAGAGCCATGGGCTTTGTGCTGTGGAGAAGTAGCTCTGCTGGGCATCCAGCTGGGAGCAGATCCCTTACACTGGGTCCCATTCTTTTGTCATTCCCTGTCAAGAAAAGAGCCACGGCCGTAGTTTGACCTCTGGTTTGGGCTGTACAAGACTGTCACCTGAAGGGGCAGAACACACTTGTCATTGTGTCACAGACTCAATTTTCGAAGCTAAGACTTTAACAAGGTTCTAAAAGAAACTGGAAATTTATATGGGTATTCAAGCAATCGGTTCACCTCAAGATTTAAGATGGAAATTAATCCATATTTCCCACAGGAGTCGTATACAGACTTGTGCAGCACTTGAGCCACTCTCAGCATCGTACACAGAATAGAGGGTTCAGTGAACCCTGACTTTGATGTGGTACAGCAATTCCATATTCCTAGCTCTTCCCTGAGGAACCAAGGTGTCTCACTGTGACCCCTACAGTGAGACAGACTCACTAGTTGATTATATCCTGCTCTGAAAGCATCCTATATCATTAATGAGAATACTGCAGAGTAATAATTAAGCATCTTTGCGTGTTCAGATTCCAGAAACACGACAGACTGTGCTGAGGGACCTGCTCTGAGGGAAAGTAACTCCAGTCATTAGGTTAGTCAGTCTGTTCCACAGCCACAGAAATAACTGGAAGAATGAGAGATAGAACATCTACCCTTTTACCATGATACATTACTATTTCCAGACCTAAAAATTGCATTAAAAAAAAAAGTGTTAGTACATGATCAAACACTTTTCTTCCATTAAAATCACAGTTAGTCCTGTATCTAGAGCTGCATATTTGAAAGTTGACAGTACTTTATCCTTAAAAAGGAAGAATTAAGAACAGGTGCAGCATTGTGGTCTTTAGAATGTTATTTTGGAAACATGAATAATGCCATTCAGAAGGTTAGCCATCTGCTTTCTGAATATCTGTTACTGCTGCTGCTGCAGCAATGTGAAACTGGTACACAGGGTTATTTCTGCAGTGGATTTTTCAGAAAGCTTGTGTATTTTATGGAGAAAAGTATGTTCTATTTTCAGTCCGTTTTTAGTCAGTATGGGTAGAGTATGCGGTTTGTAAATATTGTAAAAATTACCATAATTTGATGCACTTCACTTGGGTAGTTTGCATTCTATTTTACTGAGATTTAGCAGAACATTTTATGCAAGGTAAAAGCTAAAAGTCAGTATTTTTGTGATGTAGAATAGTTTTACTGAAATGGGATTATTTACAAAATATAAATCGATAGAAAGAGAGTAGTTAGATCTCAAATGCTAACAACGGAGAGCATGCTTCCAGAGAATCAGCTGTGACAGGAGTACAAAATTAGCATCTGAGACTGAGGGCAAGTGTCATCTGACAAAAAGGGAAACGTGAGAGGGCAAGCTAACTTCACAAAACAGCAGAATCTGTGAGCTGGAGTCAGTATTTACAGGGGCACTGTTATACCAGATTTATTAACAAGCTTTTGAAAATGACAGAAATACCACCTTTTAATGCTGTGAATAACAAGTAAATCTATCTTTACAGGGACAAAACATTTTCATTATGGCACAGAGAATTAAACCTTTCTAGAAACTGACAGGAAACAAGGAAAACTAAATAACTGCTTAGAGACATACAGGAGGAAAATAAATTTTGGCAAGGTCAGGACAGAATTCATAGCGTGCTGTAAACATCACAACAGAAACTGCAGATGCACTGCTGGCTACCAGGGATCCAGCAATCACAGCTGCCCTAAACACATATTTACAGCACGAAAACTTCTAGAAGTATTTAATGAGTGACAATGAGGGTCCTTTTATATCAAAGGGATTCAAAACTTGTGTCAAACAGAATGGAGTTAAGCACTGGGGCAATGGCAGAGGAAACAAGCCCACTGCGAGTGCAGGAGATAGAAATCAGACACACAAAGCAATTTGCCTTGCTCAGCTGGAGTAGAAACACTTCAGGGGAGAAAACAGTGAAATTCTTTCTAGGTGGCTGCTGATGTGCTCTGCCAGTCTGACCAGAGATCAGCTCCCCACAAGGAGGGCTCCGTGTTGTACAGACGAGGCAATCAGGAGCAGGGGTACATCCCTTGCACTATCAAGGCCCCAATTACTGTCAGAAATACCAAATGTACTCTCGACACAGCTCCCCCTGAGAGCTGGGAAAGCAGAAGGACAGATCTTTTCTCTGCTGTGACCTCCCTGGGTGTATCTGAAGAAGGCATTCACTACACAGGCACAGGCTTTATCTGTTGACCTCAAGGGAATCAGTCAATGAGAGCCTGACCAGGACCTGACCCTCAGACAGTGTGACAGGAAAAAAAATACATCTTATCTACCCTCCCAAAGTGGGTGATCTTCACTGTATAAGACAATGCCTGGACTAATTAACCAAAACCCCTTTAAATTCATGAAGGAGCTCAATTAGTTTTAATGAAAATGAAACAATCTGATCTTTCCTTGTTACGGAGTTTAAGGCTGATCAACTTTTATATTACTTTAGTACAGGGTTTTGGTTTCATAATTTCTTTTGTTCGCAATTCTTTATTTCTATGGCAAATAAAAATGCCCCTCATCTCTAACTCACCACAGTACGGAGGAATGAGGAGATCAGTCATGATGAAAATTAGGTATTGCACTAATAAATAATTATTTACCAGATAGGAAAACTACTTTTTAGCAGTCTAAAAGAGTTAGGCAAAGAAAGGAATTTATGGTGATATGCATTTGAGTTTCCCTTTACTCAGATCAGAAAAGACTTCAACCAAGAATGCCTTAGAAATCTCACAACTCATCAGCATTCCTCTTGTGTACAAAACATTGGATTAGGAACACATTATTTAATTAGGAATTAGAAAGTTGCAGATCCATTACTAAGATTCACAAATCCTCTCCCTTAGAAGTATTTCCTTTTTGTAGTTCCAAGGCGGGGAGTAAAGATTTTTTGAGGCTTAGGGTGAACAATGCATGTGTGAGGCTTCTAAACCACAGGAGATTAAAAATCTACAGCAGAACTGTCTCACTGCAGGAAAAACAACTCCATCCACATCAACTGGGAAAACACTTGGGCCAACTCAGGCAGCACTACAGGTCCCATGTGTGAATGGTGACTGAGCTTCTTCTTGGGCTTCACTACAGAAGTCAAGCCTCACACTATTTATAGAAAAGCTAATCAGCAACCATCTGAATTCAACACCTTTTTTGTGAATCACGGCAATTCATTTCCTTTTCTTTTCTTTTCCCCACTCCACTCTGCCAAAAAAAAATCCATTGATTCTGCATGCAAATAGTATTCTTTTTGCATGCCCACAGATAGTACTCGCACAGCTTCTGCCTTCTGGAAAACTCAGTCAGTTTAAAGTTTAGCTCATTTCTCAATTGATTTGCATGATACAAATTGGTCATAATTACCTTGCACAGGAATTATTCATAGATTTACTGGAAACATGCCCATAATTCTCATGCTGTGTACAGAAATATAATGGGTGAAAACAGAAGAACAAATGGAATATTTGAACAAAATCTTAAATAAATCAACTCTAGAGTAGATAGACATGTGAGATTAAACCTAGGATGGAATTTACCAGGGCAAATATCCATCTTGTGCCACCTGGATGGATTCCCTCTTCAGTCACTTTTCAAAATTAACACTAATACTAATACTAATACTAATATTATTAAATATTAATGCTAATATTTTAGTTCATTGTAACACAGATATTTAGAAGAGATCAATGTGAACAGTATTTTAAAAGTGCCTTTATATGAAATATGTAAGTAGAATTTTCTTATGTTGTTATTATTATCATTATTATTATCATTAACTATTAGTATATCAGTTGCCCAGTTTCTTAAAAGAAAGGAAGTAATGAACCTGGAAAAATTGTTTTAGCTGAGAGGTAACATTTGAATGCAAACAGTTTAGGGATGATCAGGTAAAGAACATGCTGACTTATCACGGAGAAGAGAGAACTTGATAAGGAACTGAGGTTTATAAGTGAAAGGTTAGAAGACTGAAAGGGAAGGAAGGCAAGCTGGAAAATCACAGAAAAAAATTTTAAAAAGTTGTGAAAGGGAGCAAAAAGGATAGGGAAAATGGTAAACCTTACATCATACCCTTAAGTTTTATTTGAAGACATTAATTTAGTGAATTTTGCCAATGTTTGTTGTCCTGTCTCTCAACTGTGTTCATGCCAAAGGGTTTTTGTAGAGAAATCCCCATTAGATTATTCATTTTATTTATTTATT
>WBNO01006313.1:21951-75602 GCA_013400575.1 Peucedramus taeniatus
TATTCATTCAGAATTAGATCACCATTATCACCTTTACGTCCTGAATCTTAAATCGTGCAAAATTGTCATTGTCCATGACGTTTTGTCATCATAAAAATTGTATCAGGGTTTGACCAATTCTATAGAAATACACCCTTGTGTCCATGCAGGATCAATGAATACTGTTAGGACAGTAGCTATACTACTATGAAACTTCACAGTCTTTTTAAAGTTTGTTTGTATCCCAAAAGTAGAAGTATAAAATTTGGCAGCAACTCATCCTCCAGGGTCAGTCATTAATAAAAATGCTGCATCATAGGTTTTATATATATATACATACATGAAGGATTTAGCAAGTATTTGTCTGATGCATCATATTTCATAATTTCATTGTAACTATTTTTTCAATTCCAGTTAAAGGTCTGGAAATGCAAACAAATGCCATTCTCTGCATGTGAGATAACTGTCAATATTCATGATAAAATCTGTGGTTTTTGCTTTTCAGATATTTTTCTTTCCACAGAAATTCTTAGTGGAGGCTGTATTGGGTTTATGTGGCAATGTTTTGGCTGCTGGAGCAGCTTCTGTGAGAAGGCACCAGAAGATGTTACCAGTCCTGAAGGAGCTCACCCAGCTTCAAGTCAAGCCTGCCACCAGCCAAAGTTGAGGCCAACAGTGACATTGGCAGCACCACTGTGATAACAAATTTAAGAAAGGGTAAGGGATGGTCCTGGCAGGAGCTGTGGGCCATGGAGATGCAGGGTTTCTGGCAGGAGCTGTCCCATGTGGGGGTCCCATGCTGGAACAGCCTGTTCCTGAAGGACTGCTCTATGGAGAAGAGCCAAACTGGTGCTGCTCTGGAAGAACTGCAGGCTGTGGGAAGGGCTCATGTTGGACAAGTTCATTAGCAATGGTTTCCTGGGAGAGACACCCCAAGCTGGAGAAGGACTGTGTGAGCTGGAAAGAGCAGCAGAGGTTAAGCATTGTAGATTGACTGTGTCACTCAATTCCCCATCCCACTGCACCACTCAGGAGTTAAGGGTGAAGTTAAACCTGGGAGGAAGGAAGGGAAGGCAGAAGATCTTTTGCTCTCTCATCCTAATCTCTTACAGACAGTTGGCAATGCATTATTTTCCCCAAATCAAGTCCATTTGCTCATGGCAGTAAAATGTAAGTAATCTTCTGTCCTTATCTCAAGCCAAGAGCTTTTCACTACACACTGTCCCTATGTCTAGTTGAGGGGAGGGAGTGATAGAATGTCTTAGTAAACACCTGGTGTCCAGCCAAGCTCAACCAACCACAGAAGGTTTAAAGTATTATGTATTATTCTGCATAGTAACTCCTTAAAGTTTATTTTTGTCTTGGGTGTTCCAGAATAACTGACTATCATTTTAGAGTAGTTATCTGAATTTCTGTCAGAAGTGGGTTTTGAATCTCAGAACAGTAGGCAGTCTTTTTTTTTTTTCCTTTCTACAAGAGAAATTAAAACAGAGGAAATTCGTTATTCTTAGATATAAAATGAACGAAATCACAGCCCAGTTTTCTCCACTTCATAAGAAAATAGCACTGTCTGCAGTTTCTTGCAAAGCTAAACATTTTGGCTGTTTATTAGCATTTCAGTGAGTGTTATTTTTATTTCTCTTAAAAGATGCTGAAAGGTAAAGGCCCAGTCCTAGGTTTCTAAAATACTCTAAGTTATGGGCTGAGTCTGTCTTGTTAATTATGCTTGAATATACCATACTAAGGCTTTTCACTTTCTAGCTTTCCCCTCCTGGTGAAATACAAACCCCCTTCAGCTGAATAAGCACAGTTCTCTCTGTGGCACTTTCTGCACAAGGAACTTGTCACTTACTCATTTTAGAGTATTATCTAGTGTGAGATAAAGTCATCGGAAGAAAAGCAAGGTCTGGGAAAAAAGGTGCTCAGAAATCTTTTAAACGAGGTTTGCCTCCAGGGAAATGGTGACATGAAATTCCACCCGGGGATCTCCTGCTCACCCTCAGTTACCACCCACCACGAGGGCAATTGGCTCCTGGCTTTATTGATGAGCAGAGTGTGTGTCAAAGCAAAGGCACAGAAATCTTCTGTGCAGTTCTTTATTAAGTGACCCCAAAAGGCACACATTTCAAAGCTGCTGTCAAATTTCTGTAACATGCAGCTATGTATTTACTTACAGTTACCTATATCTAAATGTAATTTGCTTTATGAATCCCTCTACATAGAGAACTGGATAGTTAAAGGGTAATGTAGGAAAGCAATAGTGCTAGGAAAGGCAAACATATACATTGTTACATACCCATGCTTGTTTTAAAATCAGTCAATTTTTTCTGCTTCATTACACATACTTTGCTCATCAGATAATTATTCAGCTGTCTGAATGCAGATATTCTTGTTATTAACACAGTTTAAATTGAAGTTAACCTTGTTACAGCCTATAGTCTTTTATAAAGAATGATCTTCATGTTTGTAGACCAATTGCACTGAGAAAGTTCACTGCAAAGACATAATCAATAGTCCATAATGTTTGGGAAGGTGACATTTCCTACATTTCTTGAACTCTCAGTTTGGTATTTGAAAGCCAGGATAAGGTACTGAATCCAGGATATTTAATCTGGAGTGGTGTCTCGTCGATAGTTAACTGAAACTGCTTCCTTTCCCCTAACAGCAATAAACCAGAAAGGACTAATTACCCCTTTTTATAGGTGCAATTTGAACTTAAAACTCTAGAGAGAGCACAAGTAGTAAACCACCATTATAGTCGATTTCACCATCTGCACCTTAAAACTGGGGCTGTGGAACCAGCAAAAGAACACACACAGCACTGAGATTCCCTACACAAATTTGGGGTTTGGTGTAGGGAAAATTTTCAGCAGACAGTGATAATTCAGGAGTATTTTCTGAATCCTTGTAAAATCACTTTATTTAAATGAATGCATATTCCATTTAATCTATCATTAGTACTTAATTGAAGCTCACTCGTCTAAGGATGATAGATTAATATTTTTGTGAATTTAATGAACCCCTCTGTATTAATACATTTTTTGCTTAAACCTATATGAAGAAAGAGGCCTTGGGTTATTCCTCCAGCAAGAATGGTAACCATCACTTTTCCCAGACTAGAACTTATTTCAGAATGTTTGCTTTCTTCTGGTGTTTAATATTGAGTTTTTCTCCATGAACAGGCAGGATCTGCTACCGTCAATATAATATCTCAAGCTTAATACTTTTTATTACTTCTGTTTTACTGCTAAGTTGCAAAGTTCTATATCTTTCATTATCTTCATAGTTGTTTACATAAATGAGAAATTATTAAATTTTAGGTTGATTTTGTAAATATGTATTTTGGTAGTCTGGAGTTTTCAGAAAAAAGCAAGTTTTCTGTTTGGCACCTGAAGGGCTGTCCACTTTCATCATATTACTCCTCTTTCTAACCCTTAGCTGCAGATTTTCAAGTCTTGAACTCGCTATTCATTATTCTCAAAAATTTCAACTCTCACTCACGGAGTTTGCTGAGCTTTTGTCTGTTAATATTACCAAGCCAACTCACAAAAATTTCCAGAATTGGTGCCCTCTTCCACAGCACACGGTATGACTGTGGCCCTTTGACTGTAGACATCCTCTTGAATTGTGTTGTGTCTTGAAGAACTTTCTGCCCTGACTCTGAATGGCTTAAAAACCAGAAAAACTTATGTTTGGACAGTATTTTTCCCAAGTTTGTTTGTTCTTCAGTTATTTTGTCTTCTTACATGTGTTCCTGAAATAAATAGACAATCCAGAAGTATAACAAAAGAGAAAACTCAGAGTTTGTCACCATTGTCCTTGACATAACCTTGGGCTTTTGAGGAAGAGACTTGTTTTGCTTTTGGGTGTGGTTTTGGGGGTTTTATTTAGCCAAGGATCATTGAAGTTTCAGGGAAAAAAAATATGAGCAACAGTTGTTTCATTGCAGAGGATAAAAAAAGTCCACAACCTTCAAGGAACTCAGCTTTCCCTTCTCTGGAAGTCTGACACTATTTTGTTCTATTAACTGCAGTAATATCAAAACTGAGAAATGCTGGACTGTGTGTTTTTCTTAGGTATGACTTGAAATGAAATTAGGTTTCAAAGAGGTTTCACCTCCATTTGATAGTAGCCTGGAAATTGAAAGATGGGCTCTTGTTTTTTGTGACACAAGCAAAAGTTTCAAAGCAATTTTTGCCAAAGAGGCAAAGAATAATGTGAATTTATTACTAGTGCAGAGTAAACTTTGGACAAGACAAAGTGAAACTCGATTTTGAGCAACTTCTGCAAAGCATTCAGGGAAAGAGAGGACTTATTAGTACTTCATGAAGTCATATATTTGCATGTGTATATCTTGCTGTCCATAAAGTTGGTTCAGACATGAATGTCTTTAATTCACATTGAAAAAAAGTTTATATAACAATGTATAGGGTAGTCTTAGGTGATTTAAAAACAATATTTGACAATTTTCAATTTACTCAAATCCCTCTACCACATATATTCAAGAATTAATCTCCTTTTTTTGAAAAGATATCTCACTGTCCTTCCCGGAATGATCATTTAAACTTAAGCTGAACTTGAAGTCTTTTTTGCACTTGCTTAAGTCACTAGACCAGTCAGCTTAACTACACAGTGTCTTAGTACTCCATGTAGTAACCAGAAAGTACAAAAGCATATATAGGCTCTCTTAAAAATGAAAGGAAAAAAAGGTCTTTCATAAATTTTCTATGTGCTTGAGGAACTTATTTCAAATACTATTTTGTTAGAATAACACCTTTCTTTATTTCATTTACTATAATTGCTTTCTATAATTGCTTAATTAAACAAAGTATACACAAAAGTAGAAAATATGCCATTTTGTTTACCCCCAAAAAATATTGATCCATTATCCATTGTTTGTGACTTTGCAGTGAGTTATAAGTTCTGACAATGTCTGATTGGGACTGACTGCCATCTTGAAATTTGTTAGAGAACAAGTTGTCTAAAAGTAAGATAGATTTGTGAACATTAAAAGAAGATGATAACAGGAAATCTTTGCAAAGCTGTATGAATTAAGTGAGATTGAATTGTGTGAAAATCCCTTCAGATAATGAGATAAAGACCATTCTTTTTAAATTCATTTGAAAGAAATCAAAATGTGAAACCTGGAATAACTCTATTTTTTATCTGGAGAGTGTATGAAAAATTGTCAGAAATCTTTTTTTTTTTTTATAGGGGATTTTCGTAAGACACCACAGATCTTCCCAAATCAGAAGGCAAAAGCTTTGTAAAGCCAGAAAGAAAATAAGCAACCAAGGAAAATGTAACTCCTTAAATCAGTATTTTTCATCAGATTTTGGCAGAGCTAGGGGAAATAAATGCCAGACAGCAGAAATCATGGCACTGGATCTAACATATTGAAGATGATAAATTTTCCAGGCCCAGCAATGTTCTTTCCCTCTTTTCTGCTGCATCCCCAGACCTTCCAGTTTACTCCTAATATCTGCCCTGAGACAAAGGTGTTTCTCTTGATTTACATTGCCTCAGAGCACTTCTTGCCAGTCCTGTTGGCTGATGCTGGAGTTGCAATGTGAGGATGTTTGCAGAGACAGGAAAAGGAAATTGAGAAGCTAGATAAAGAAAGGGCAGATTGGCCAGAAACTTTACCCTGAACTCTGATTTTCTCCTCCCGCATGCACAATTTGTATACAGAGAGATTCTCTTATGCATACATTTCATGACACACAGAAGGAGGGTGAGAAGTCTGCTTGGTATAATGCTTCACTTTTCTGAATATTTATCTTGCGGGTTTGGATCTGCAAGAGCAAGTGTGAATGGAAATTGCAGCCACCTCAGCTGGAGATTGGATTTGTTGTGTGTGAGAACCTAAGACTCCCCTCTAGTCAAACACACAGAGGCAATGGCATAGCCCCAAGCTGCATAATGTTCTCTATGGTGCCTCTCACTTGGCCAACCACCACTAAGCTGTCTCAGCAGGAGGGCTTTGCCTCTGCAAATTTGTCTCCCGTGGCCAGGGACAGGGGGAATGCAATGATCCTTTACAACAGCTATTTTTGAGAACCGTCTGGTTCAGCCTGACTGAGGTCGAGGATATACCTGGTTTAAGATGTCTGTTGTGGTGGCAGAGGGGGGGGTCCTGGGACTGCTGTCACAGGGAAAACTCTTGCAATTTCTCCACTGACACAGGAATGGACTGAACTATCTGGAGATGAAGAGATCAGCTGACAGAGCAGAAAATAAAAAAATGTTCTTTGAATTTTTTGGTGCCTAATGAGAAGTGATTGTCTCACTCTGCTTTATGCTGGTGTGGCCTCATCTCGAGTCTTGTGAGCAGTTTTGGGCACCACCACTTAAGAAAGATATAAAGATATTAGGGACTGTCCAGAGGAAGGCCATGAGGATGGTGAAGAGTCAGGAGGGAAAGCTGTATGAGAAGCAGCTGAGGGCACTTGGTCTGTTCAGCCTGGAGAAGAGGAGACTAAGGGGAGACCTCATTGCAGTTACAATTTCCTGATGAGAGGAAGAGAAGGGGTATGTACCAATCTCTTTAATTCTTTGACCAGTGGCAGGACCCAAGGCAATGGAAGAGGCTCCCCAGGGAAGTGGTCACAGCATCAAACCTGACAGAGAACAAGAAGAGTTTGGCCAACACTCTCAGGCACATGGTGGGATTCTTGTCACTGTCCCATGCAAAGCAACAAGTTGGACTTCAGTGATCCTTGCAGTCCCTTACCACTCAGGATACTTTATGTTTTTATGATTTTAATAAGGTAGGAGCTGTAATTGAGCTTTTCCCACAGCTGACACAGGGTCTCTGACTCATAATAAGAGGAAGGGCAGTGCTGTAGGATTTCTTGTGCTAGGAACTAAGATGGACCCTCTGCAGGGCACAGTCGAGCCCTTCAGCCCAGGGCAGCACTTCAGGAAAAGTCTGTGTAAGGAAGTGCCAAACCTGTCTGGCAGTGAAGGGTGAGTGGAACAGCAGGAGCCCGATCAGGGATCCCCTGCAGCTCCTGGAAAGACCATGGTGTAACAGAAGAAATAAGTGAGAAGGAGCAAGACTAGCAACAACCTCATTCCTACAGTGTAAGGACTGGGTGTAACCCATGGTGAGGAGTAACCATAACAAGGTGAGGAGAGACCTGCTTGGGGTGAAGCTCAGCCAGGTGGTTTTCATCTTATTCCCCTCCCTGGCCTGTTGAGGTGGGGGAGATAATGTCTGGGTGGGCTTCTGGCAGGCAGCCAAGGTTAACCCATCATGAGGTAAAACACCATTCTCACCTTATTTGGGATGAAACCAGTGTTTCACAGAGGTGAGTACAACCTTTCTACTAAAGAGCCGCATTTAGAGTCTATAACTTGTAGTTATTATTAATTTCTGTAATAGAAATCTGTGTCACATTGTTTCTTCTGAAAGTTTGCATTGTTGTATCAGGTCATAAAAGAAAACAGTGTATCTGGTTTTTGGTTTAAAATTGAAAAGGTAATCCAGGGCAAAGGTAATCTCTTCCCAAAACCAAAACACAATATATACATACGCATAAACACAGGCACACATAAGATAAAATAAAAAGATCATAAATCATACCAAAATATGGCAGAAATATAAGCAAAATGTACAGATGGAATATATCCTGTGCTTTTCTTCAAGGAATATAATATGCATATAATAAAAACAACCTACAGATTCTTGAGACAACCTAGTACCGTCAGAAAAGAAATTATTTGATTCTCTAATCATATTATTACATATTTCTATTAAATTAAGGGATATCATTCTGTGCACAGTACTTTTCATTGTGATTGAACAGTAATTTGCCTCATGCTCAAAAATGTTCATGCTGTACAAGAAAACCTGTGATAATCCATGGTGTTACAGGACACTTGCTAGAAATTTCTGTAAAATTCTGAGTAACTTGCTGAAAGATTTCTTTTACATAGTAATGCTCAAGGACATACAGTATAAGTAAATGTTAGCTATATTATTTCTTATTTTTTGTCTGGTGCTGGAAGCATTGCTGCAGTTTTAAAGTTGTGAGAATTTTCATATCCTAGAAACAGAACGTCTGGGTTTTGGGAGGGATGGTTTTGGTCAGTAATTACCATTTTTATATAAACTAATTAATTAACAGCCTTAACTGTGATTACCCAGAAATAAAATTAAATTGCACTGACATCGATCAAAATGGTTCCAAGAGGTTTCTTTCTGTTTCATTCCACTGACAAACTGTCTATTTGTTTATACAGCATCATAATTGGGGCCCAATATTTAGGGTAATGTTTTCATTACACACTCTTTTCAGGATATATGTATCTTCATAGCTGCACCCAGATGCCCAAAGGTTTTGCTCGGATTCAGTTTTCTCTGTCTTGACACGTCACTTTATGGTATTGCATTTTGAATTTGTTTTGTGACAGGTTGTAGTGTTTTGTACTTTTGAATAGTTATGTTTTGAATAATCATATTTTTATGATGAAAATGTAATCCATTTATGTTTTCCATTTTACTTCTACTACCTTTTCATGATTGCTAGGATCATGTATATGGGAGGCAGTTTTGACTTCTAAGAGTTTAAGAAATTGAAATTTTAATGTGTTAAAAATACAGATAAAGGCAGAAGTCTAAGATTCCTGAAGTATGAAATAGGCTTTAAAGTCTCTGAAAGATTCAGATAAAAATATTGGTAAGAATAAAACAAATAAATCTGCTTTTGTAGTACAGCTGTACTGAGAGGCTTAAGGTGATATGTTTCTGGATGGATAACTGAGGGCTGTGTTTCAGAATTAGTGACTGTTGGTTTCCTTTGAGGCTGTCACAGCTGATCATAGCCTCAGTCACATTTTCCTCCTGTAAGGAAGAGCATAAAAGAGTGAAGATGGAACAGTTGCACTTGGTTTTCTTACATAAGTTTAAAATGTTTACAGACCAAGATACTTTATGTGTGCAAAGAAGACTGTATGACACACAAGGTGAGCAGTGAGACAATGGTTTGAATGCACAGTTTCCCCCATCTGCTTTTTTTTTTTTTTAATCTGTTACAGGGGAAAGTTTGCAGGGATGTGAAAAGGAGTGTCTGTAAGTGGAAAGAGGTTGTTGAAAAGATGTAGTAAATAGCAACTAGAGGGAAGACACAAAAAGCTCAGCAGCTTGTTTACTTGTGTGCTAACAGTGGTATTGCAAACCCACGACCAAAAACCCTTCCTGAATGGCAACATTTCCCACCTCCCACAGTTGTGTAGCAGGGTCCTACATCTGGAGAGTTCCTGGAATATGCACTGTGTTTATTGTCCCAGGACTCTCTAACACATGTAAACTTCTTAGTCGAGGATATAATCTACAGCTATACAAACCCAAGGAAAGCACCAGGAGAAATAAGGAACAGTATCCAATGTGCCAGATGCCTGCTGAGGCAGGAAATCTATTGAGTAGTGATGTAGTGATAATAATCCAAGGAAACAGGCCACCAACTATGTTCAAAGGAGATGCACAGGGAGACAGGGAACCATCAATAAACCCCAAAAGTCTTTTCCAAACTAATGTGAAGACACATCCTATCCTGATCTTTAATGACCAGTAAAAATAGTAAAGGGGCAGGTTGAAAGAGATAATTTTTTCATGCTGTGCAATTGATGTTGGAGAGGGGAAAGCTCCCTCTTTCTAGGACTTTTATTGAGGAGAGAAGCTTCTACTGATATAGCTAAATGGGCAGGGGTTATGATTTGGGTTTTTTTATTTTATTTTTGTAAACCAATTCTTAACTGTAGTGGAATTAGCATTTAGGTAGGGGCTCTGGAGCACAGAAATGAAGGCAAAATAAGTCCTCCTCTCTATTGGTCTGCTTCCAGATATTGGCCATATTTCAGGATTATGCAGGAGCCCTGTCCTGCACAGAGATTTAACTTCTTCCTCCAGTCTTTTACCTGATGAACTTCCACAGCTGACAGTGAAAGGCAAATGAGAGATCTTGTCTGTCACTTCAATACTGTTTAAATTCCAAAATAGAGGCAAGTCATTCCCCCCACCTGAACTCTGCCCCAGGGCTCTGCTGATTCTTCAGTGAGGGCATTACCAGTCTAAACAGGAGACTAATTAGCCTGGACTGTGTGTTCATTTGGAATATATGCTTTGGTATTGCAGACCCCAGTGTAAATATGAGTACTCGCCATCTGTCTTTCAGGGCTGTACTGGTTGACATTGTTCCCATCCAGGCACATACCTGAAGTTCACAGTCAGGTAAATATGTGTTTAATGTGTGCTGGGGAAAGTCACTGTAATGAGGATTCTCAAAGGTACTGCAACAGCACTGGGTATGGTAGGAACTTCTGGATGTACAGTCCCTTTGCAGTTTCATTAGCATAATTGGAACTGGAACTTACTTTAGTGCTACTCAAATTTGGATTGATTGTATAATTGGATGATAATAGTAATGCTTAGCACTTTAGCAGTACTTTACATGGTCAGAAAGCTGTGCAAACGTTAACTAAATAATCTTCACAGTACCCCTGTGAGGTAGTAATTAGAGATGGAAAAGGCCCATTACTACATCATAAAATCCCATTCTCTTGCCAGGGCAACATACATTCACCCAGCAGAGGACATTGAAGACACTAAACTACTGCTATGTTCAATCTCTGCTCCCCTTGTGACTTTATTTCAATCTGGGACTTCCCTGAGACTGTAAAGGGACTTTACAAAGTTTTTAAATAGCAAAGGAACTGCAGTGCTCCTTTTTGATGAAGGTAAATCAGGTTTTTACTGTCCTTCTCCTTGACTACTTTTCAATGTGAACAGAATGAAGTGCATTTGATGCTCCTCAAACAGAATAGAGAAAAGGAGGAAACTGTTTAAAGATGGGTTCACAGCTTCTTGCTTAGAATAAAAAGAGACAGGAAAGACTCCTGCCTCTCCAAAATAAACATCCTTAATACTAGCTATATGCCAAGAGTTCAACAGTGATGGTATAAAAGTGAGGCATTTCATCAGTAACTATATAAAATCTCTTTCCATTACCAGTTGCCTTGATAGAAGCACCACTCAATGTTTATATCCTGTATTTCATCAGGTTTCCAAGGTTGCAAAGCTCTTTGAATGTAAAATACCTGCTCAAAGTACAATAATCAGTGCAACAATAACCTTCACCACTCTCAGTCTTTGTCTTTTTAATGTTATTTTGACCAATTGTTTCCCTTGACAGTTCCTATACTTTGACTATAATAGTGACAAAACAATTATATCCTCTGAATAAACCCTAAAACTTTAGCCATGAAATAACTTTCAGAGTGTTCAAGGCCATTTTATTTCATTTGCATGAATATTCATGCATGTATATCCATGGAAAGTGCAAGTCTTGGAAGCACACGTGCTTAGTTCTGATGCCTGTGGCATTAGCAATCAGTCTGCTCAGGAAGGTGAGCCACAGAAAACAGAAGGGGCTGTTAGTCTGAGGCAGACCAGTTCTCTGACCAGAGTTTGTTTCCTTTACACCTGAGCAGAAGGTAGACTTCATATAAACTTTGACAATTTTTCTTAATAGAATGCTAATTTCATAAAAATTTCTTAATTTCTTTTTAATATGAAGGGGTTTGGATGATTTATGTGTCCATTGGGATGAGAATCTGTGTTCATAGGGAATTCTTGACTTTTCTTTCTTTTTACTCTTTTAAAAAATGTGGTTTTAAGTCTAAATAAGAATATGTAGTACACAGTAGATAAATTTATCCTTGTGTTTTCTACATTAAGAGTATTAGTTTCTGACCAATATTAACAACTCTGAAACTCTAGGCAGTCAGCAGTAGAACTTGGATCACTAAGGCTCTTGGTTCATAATTTTCCATAAAGACCAGACTGGAAGGTGAGACAAGTAGAAGCCAGAAAATTGCAGGCACTTACCTGAGATATTGTTGTGCTGGTAAACATAAAAGCCTTAAGTACTTCATTTTTTGGCTTGTAATTTTCAAGTAATATTCATTATAGAACCAACAGAAATCATTATTTGTGAGTGGAATAGAAATCTTGTAAAAAAAAACCAGGTTTTTTTCAATTATCAGACTTTTGCTGTGGTTTTGTTACCAATCTGAAACATTACTTCCAATCTACTTTACTGTAACAATGGAAACACATGAACTATTAAGTATCACAGGGAAAAAGACCTACTTGAGTCACACTTACTGTAATATTAGCTTCTATGTTAGCATGAAGTTCTTTTTTCCCAAACACATTTGAGACCAAGAGTTTATTTCTATCCATCAAATTTTATTGAACTAATAATAACAGCAACTATCCATTTTCAATGTTAACAGCTGTCTTAGTGGCCTAATTATTGCTGAGTAGCTTTGAATAGGATCCAGTCACATCCATGGCATAATGGTGGTTATTTTTCATTCTTAGTATTAATTAGTAATTTTAGAGAGCACTTATTATTTTAAAAAAGGAGGAAATATAAGTGACTTGGTTGGTGAACTGAGTGCCTGCTTCTGAACATTTCCCTGTTTGTATAAATATTGTAAAGATACTGAAAAAAGATCTGTTTACTTCAAAGTACATCAATGGCATCAAAATATGGGTTTTATTTCTTTTAATATATCTGTCTTTCATTTAGCTACAGATAAACATAACTTTCGTGTTAGATTGAAAAGACCATTTATATACTGTTTTTGAAATTTTTGCCCTGATTTTAGGCAGCACATTTTTTAAGTGCCAAACAAAATGTCTCAAAGCCTTGACTAAAGCTAGAACACTGCTGTGAAAAGTGCTAGTCAAAGAGAGCAAGATAAATGGCATGGTTTGAAGAGCTTAAAATTTCAGTATTTTTAATTTTGAATGCTTAAAATACACTGGCAAAATAAAAGGATCATGGAGAAATTACGAAACATTTTAAATTAATTTGAAGATCTTTTATTATCTGGTCTTGCTTATTTTAGAAAGCACACTTTGGAACTTTTTTTACACCTCAGTAAGAACATATAAAATAACAAAACTAATTTGAGTCATGAGAACTGTCCTGGTTTAGGGCAAATTTTAGAGGAAACGTCCAAAGGGGTTCCTCTAGAAAGCAGATTCAAATGGCCCCTCCCCCAGCAGGTTTGGGAAAATATTTCCTTGGAGTAAAGTGAAAAAAAAATATATTTAACAAGCAAAGTATTCACAAGCATAAAAAATGAATAATATTAAACAATATAACCTCTTGCTGTCCTGAAGAGATGACAAACTCAGAAACTTCTTTTTGTGGGCTGTAGCTCAGCTCACTCAGTCTCTGATTAGTCCCTCTGGCACTGGAAATGCTGCATCCCATGCCCCAGTGGGCCAAAAAAAAGAAAAGCCACAGTCCAGGGAACTTCTCTGCCTCAGCTAGCTAAAAAATTAACTAAAAGCAAAAGAGAGCTCCCTCCCACTCTCCATGCTGCAGACAACACAGTCCATGAGAAGGAAAGCTAAAGCTCTTACTTTTATGTTTGAATGCAACTGCCTCAGACATTCCACCGCTTCTCCTTCTCCCCACCTACACTCTCAGATCTAGTTCTAAAGGTGCAAAACTTATTGCTGGGCTAAACAGATGAGTGGGGATACAATTCAGCATCATGAAGTCATCCCAGGACAAGAACTTTGCATCAGATTCAGTGTGAGAACTGGCAATTAAGTGAAATAGCAAAATGAGGTGATGTCTTAATTCCCCAAGTGCTTCACTGATAAACCCTTGAGTAAAAGTCTGGCCACCAAGCTGTTGCTCTGGTGCCACATGCATCAGACTGCCTTGGCCAAGAGTAACATTTCAGGGTGGACCTTTGCCAATTTAGATGCCTCCTTTCTTTAGTGTATCAGAGGCACATGAGGATAGAAATCTCCTTCTTAAACTGTTCTAGTAGAGATTAAAAGTAGAGGGAAGATGGGATGAAATGGCAGTATTTTTGTATTGGAGTAGGAAATTTCATTTGTTTTATTGTGAGTTTTGAGAGAGCTACCTTGATAATAATAATAACATGCAGGACAAACTTGGTGCTGCACGTCAAGGGCAAAGTCACAGAATTTCACAGAATTTCACAGAATTTCTAGGTTGGAAGAGACCTTTAAGATCATCAAGTCCAACCCATGTTCTGACACCTCAACTAGATCATGGCAGCAAGTGCCAGATCCAGTCTCTTTTTAAACACATCGAGGGATGGTGACTCCACCACCTCCCTGGGTAGATGATTCCAGTATTTGACCACTCTTTCTGTGAAAAACTTCCTCCTTAATTCTAGCCTGTATCTCCCTTGGTGCAGCTTGAGACTGTGTCCTCTTGTTCTGTCTGTTGTTGCCCAAAGAAAGAGTCCAACCCTCAGCTCACCACAGCCACCCTTCAGGAAGTTGAAGAGAGTGATAAGGTCACCTCTGAGTCTCCTTTTCTCCAGCCTGAACAACCCCAGCTCCCTTAGTCGTTCTTCATACNNNGACCAACCCCAGCTGACTACAACCACCTTTCAGGAAGTTGTAGAGTGATAAGGTCACCTCTGAGTCTCCTTTTCTCCAGGCTAAACAACGCCAGCTCCTGCTAGCCTCCCTGCTCCTGCTGGCCACACTGTTCCCCATCCAAGCCAGGAGCCATTGGCCTTCTTGGCCACCTGGGCACACTGCTGGCTCATGTTCAGCCAGCTGCCAACCAGTACCCCCAGGTCCCTTCCTGCCTGGGCACTGTCCAGCCACACTGTCCCCAGCCTATAATGTTGCAGGGGGTTATTGTGGCCAAAGTGCAGGACTCGGCACTTGGACTTATTAAACTTCATCTTTCTGTGGGACTGAATTTATACATCAGTGATGCAAGAAATTAAAAACTTGAATAATTTTTTATAGACTAGAATAAAATAAACATTGTTGGAATTAGACCTTGATACAGTAGATGATAAAGGCTACTGTGTTTTATAGAAACACAAAATGGTGATGCTGTGGTCATTCCTTTTGTTCTGACTAGACTGGTCTTATTCAAAGCATTTTTTAAAATAATTATTTACTTTTTTTTAATATATTTTCAGTGCATATAGTATGTTTATTGTACCTGATGAATGAACTTAATTGAAGTTAAATTCTGTGCCACCTGTTATCAAATTATATTTAAATGTGAGGTACATCTGTGTAATCTGCAATAAGAGAAAGACTAAGGACCTTGGTTTCTGATTTCTGAAAATTTCAAATACTGAAAAATTTTCCATTTATTTCCCTTTTTATTGACTTTCATAACTCAGAGGGTTCCATTCTGTTATTTTTTCTAAATTGCTGGTTGAATGGGAGTGGATACAAATCTGAATGGATCTGTTCAGGTACTTCAGGCAAGTGTCACAACTGTAAGACATCATTTAAAGGATGTTTAGTTTCAATGGATCCATGGAATCCACTCTCCTGGCAAAACTTTTTCTAGGTATAAGAAAAAGATGAAATCTGTGCATACCACACTTGATAGACTGACTACTTTAAATGTTTCTGCTTTCACCTGTACTTGAGGACATATATTGGGAGGCAAAACTTCTGAATCCCTATTGTCATGGTTGTAAAAGTGTTGATCTCAGAGGGCTGTAACTGAGTATCCTATGAAGGATAAAGCTACTCCTGTGTGTAAACCTTGACTGGGAAATCGTGTTAGCTGTGCATGACGCCAGAAATCTGACAATCAAAACTGTTTCCTTCTGTCCTGAACACGAGTCTTTGACCCAGGTCTACTGTCTTAAACTTTCCTCCTCTCTGTACCATGCAGCCTCGTGTCACAGCGCTGACGAAAATCAAATCAATTCTGGAGCCATTAGTGAAAAGGGTTTCAGTTCTCTGAGAGCAGAAGCATCTTTAAAGAAAAAATGGTCCTGATAAGGCTTGAGAAAGTGCAGTTTATTCTTGGAGGATTCAATTCTCTCTTGTAGGAATTAATTAATGAGGATCTGTCTTCAGCCTTGTTAAAATTTCTCTTTGGGTTGTGATCCGGACTTGAGAAATAAATGAGGGAAAACAAGGAATGACTGAAGACACAGTGACTTTCCAACATCTTTCTTATAGTTAAGGAAAAGGTTTTATTGGTTCATCTAGACAACTGCTCTCTCTGCTGTTTGATTTTTTTTGGGGTAGTCCAAAAGATGTCTTTTCTTCCAAAGAACAGCTCTGGAAGTGGTATCCTCTAATGAGATTTCTCTGCTTGCACAGAGCACAGGATCAAACCTGGTGTGGTGTAGCCTTTGTTGTGGTTTAAAAGATGAAAAAAAAAAAATGAATGCATAAAAAGAAAAATAAAAAATGTTTGCTACCTTAAATTTTTATATCAGTTAAATTGGAATGACAAGGGTGATGATTGTTTCTTACCATAACCTCTGGTTTCTAAATCTTTAATCCTTCTAAGCTGAGTTCATACTAAAAATGCTGGTCTTAATTGAAAGTTTCTATTCCCTCAGTCTCCTGGGTTATGCCAAAGGCATGAGAGCTGATAATGCTCCTGCATGGCAAATACACAATAGCTGCATCTATGATTCTGTCACGGCATGTAGGATGTGGTGCTGCAGATAAAGTAGTTCAGTATAATGTTTTCTTCACTGTATCTCAAAAGTTACACTTGAAATCACATCTGATAAATGATTATGCTTTAGAAAAGTAAACAGTAAAAAAGGCATGTAGAATAGGAAGTGACCTGAACTGAAATTGCATTGCAAAGATGTCAGAATGCTGTAGCAGCTCAGTGATAAGTTATTTCCTGACAATATTTATACATTCATCTTTCTTACTTCTTAATAGAACTTCTAAAAGCTTTTTACTCTCTGACCTCCAGCTGTCAGTAGAATCCAGCAACAGTATTTCATTTTATCATTATTTTTTTTATTTTTTTATTAGACCAATAATTGTACAAACATATGTAGATTAAATGAGGGATTGAACATACTAAACAGCTTTTCTGAGTTCCATTTTGGACACTGCTTAAGATAAATTCTCAGAAAGCTCCACAGGGGTTTCAGCCTTTCCTGTGGCTTGCCAAATATATTTTCTGTTCACTCCTGACAACTAAATGCCTCAGCAAAATTCACACTTGGTTCTGTGGAGGAGGAGAAAATATTTTACATGAGTTTATGCAAGGGTTATTGGAACTAGCAGCAAAGTCGCTGCTGATATCACACATGCACAGATGTTTCAAGAAAAAAAAATACCTTGAAGCAAGCACATAATTTTAGCAATTGATGTGGTGGCAAACACTGAATGCAAGATAATATTTTAAAGTAAGGTTTTATAAAACCTTGAATTGACACATAATAAATCTGTGGTGGTGTGATTGTAAACAAGATTATTACCCACACAATACACAAACATGCCTTTATGTATTTCCCAGCAGTCATCTGTTGCTTGTTAGATTATTATCCTTTTTTTAACCCTAATGATCCCCCAGCATTATCCTCTCTGAGTATCCTAAATTATAGGCAACAAATGAGCTCTGGGAATTATAGGCTGTTCCCCAGGCCCCTGTTGGTGCATTTGTGCATTTCTGACCCTAAATCATGGATTTCAAGGGCTGAGTCTTTGGCACAGAATCCTGACTTTTCCCTTTTCAAGCTGAAAAGCCCTTGCAAAAAGTGGCCATCTGGCTTTGGCATAACAGATTGAGACATTCCCTGCTCAACTAAAAGACAGTTGCCAGGTCTGACTCAGCTGTGCCATGTAATAAAAGGTCTCAGGAGTGAGCAAAAACTATATTAGAAAATTTCAAAGCTGAGATTTGGCTTCTGTTGACTTAAATCCCTACCACAGGATTGTTTGGTTATGCTCGAGCTGTAAGAGATGCAAAATAAGCTCAAATAAAAAAAAGACACCACCACTGACCTAGCATCTAAGTGAAAAAAAAAAAAAAATACTATGTAATTAATGTTTCTAAAACTTCTCTAAGGTCTTTGGGTCTTTGTCATATGCAAATCATGGATTTAATGGGAAGGTCGATATGGGAAAATTGGTTCTTGACATTTTTTGGACAGAAGACTAATAATGATTTTGCTTTCCACAAATGCTGCAATCAGCTGGCACAACAAATGGTGTTCTTTTAAATACAACCTACCTTTTAGTCTATAGTTTGAGGGACAGGATGATGAACATATTTCCAAGTATTAAGAAAAAATGTACTTTTACTAATTTAATTCAAATTAAACGGAAGAAAGATTGCAGATGGAACTTTCCCTAACAATCTCTTCCTTATGTTCCCTATGAGAATACCCTGATAATATAGGCACTGATATTATGCTTCCTTTTGGCTCCTCTTTTTGCAGTGGAACGAAAAGGTATGCTGTGCTTTAAATATGTGATAGATGCCTGGAAATACAAAACTGATTGAGATTCAAAAGATTTCCCTATTTTTTTTTCCAGCTAAATTCCCACATTTCAAGCCAACAAAGGGAATGAACCTAATACTGACTATTCTGTGTATTCCTATTGTGGTCTTGATAGACCTAATTTACCACTGACAGCACTAAAAGGATTCTCCATTTAGCTTGTTCTCCCACTCTCCTGATAACTCATTAGCAAGCCCTGGCTTTTCTTAATGCCTGCAACACAAAGAGGAAACTGGTTTGCATAAATCATTTCTACCTTCAAGGGACAAAATATTTTGGCATGCTCTGAGTTTATATTTCCTTGATTTTCTGTTCAATGTATTTAGAAACCAATTTTGCAGTTTTCCCACAGGCGGATCCTGTGTCTAGTTTGGTGTAGCAAACACTGAATTTATGTGAAAGGAAGACCATACCACTAATCAAAGTGTTTAAATATAGTCTGTCATGAAATAGAATTGCACCCATGGGATTCAACAGTGATTGGAGCAGCCTGCTCACTGATTAACGTAATAAACAGTAATGATGGTAACATCTCCAAATGGGACATCTTGCATTTCCTTCTGGATATTATCAGCTACTTAGAAAATGCCTACATTCCCTACTTCAATGTACAGATCTTTCTAATTTATAAAGTTAAATAAATTTTCACAGGTTGATATTACTACCCATTATGATAGAGGATGCATATAAAGCCCAACTGAAATTTTAGGGAACTCTTGAAAAATATAATTAATCAAAAAGAAAAGAAATTTCAAAATGTCTCACCATCTTTGAGCAGACAAGTTAGCTCAAGTTGAATCTGCAGACATATTTTGGTTCATCATAAGTTCTTTACATTAAGTACTTTTTTAATGAGATGAAATTTGGCTTTTTTCATAATTTGCTTTTTTTTGTAAAATTTCACTAAGTGAACTTGAAAAATAAGTGAATTTCACTCCTTTCTTCTCTAATTTTCCTTACTCTGCCTCATGTTTTTATTTTGTTACCCCCCTTTCAATATGTGATGTCTTCTTTTTTCCTTGTCCTGCTTAGCTTTTTTTTTTTCTAGCATTGCTAGTCATTATTTTGGTGTATTTGGAGTAAGTTCTGCCTTTTAATAGTCCTTTATGCTAAACTCATCCTGTTTCTGACAATGTTTTTTTCAGTTTAGATGTCTCTTCGTGGGACTATGTCTGTCTGTTGTGTGCCTCAAGTAGCTGCTCATGCACCTAGGTAAAATATTTACACAAAATTTATGCATTGGTATCTCTTATGCCATTTTAGTATGCTTAGATATTAATTCACTGCAAGGCAATTTAAATTGCAAACCTATTTATAATTTATAGGTGTCACAGGCTTCCAATTTGTCTATATCACCCAAATTACTTTCTGACAGAAAAATGCACATGGAAGAACTTTTTTTTGGTGATATGGGATTTCCAGCTATATGATAGTTGCTATGCAGTTCATCTTGACATCCTTCTGAGGTTTTTGGTTGTGTCTGGAATGTGTAGGCACCAAACAGTACTGGATATGTGGAGCATAGCTGGAAAAAAGGGATTTATTATAAATGATCTCCCGAGTGTGCCTGCATTTTTCTGTCTGAAATTTAAGGAAAATATAACAGCATCTGTCAGTTGAATAGATTCTTTTCTGTCCAGTTGATATTTTATTTAATTCTGAGTTCATGTGCCTCAACTCATCTCCAGTCTATGATTCTATGATATCCCTGGTGAAGATCATATGATGTAGGGAGGCTGTGAGATCATAGAATGGTTTGGGTTGGGAAGGGACCTTCAAAATCTTCAAGTTCCAAACCCCTGTCATGGGCAATGACACCTTTCACTAGACTTGATTGCTTAGAGCTCCATCCAACCTGGCCTTGAACACTTCCAGGGATGGGGCTTCCACAATTTCTCCACGCAACTTGTGCCAGGACCTCACCACTTCCACACGAAAAGAATTTCTTCCTGACGCCTGATCTAACCCTGCTCTGTAAACTTGTACTCATTCCTCCTTGTTCTCTCACTACAGTTTCAGATGAAAAGTCTCTCTCTGGCTTCCTTGTAGGATCCATAGGAGAGACAATGTTGCCTAACATAGTTTGGATCAGTGAAAAGTCTCATTGAGATATTTGCAATTATTTCATTTAAATGGTACCAGCACTTCATAAAAGCTCAAGAACTGAGGAAACAAGCTTGAAAGAGAAGAGCCCTGAGCGATGTGTTATAAAAGCTTGCATATAAATACCTCTTGTAATCAAATATACTGAGGTTCATGCAGCACTAAAATGACAGCAATACTGCTGTAAATGAAAGTAGTAAAACAGTCATAGGATCTTGTGGGGAAAAGAAATGAAAATGGACTATGCTTTCAGCAGGAAAAGCCTTAGTCAGGAGCAGAGTCTAGAGAAATGCCACAGGCAAGTAAGTTATATGTCCTCCCAAGAAATATGACTGTTTTTCCACCAGGGCTGGTAAATTCCTCCACTTTCAGCTTCACAGTCTGAGTCAAATGCTACAGATTTGGGGAGCTGTGCAGCCTTTGTCTTGCTGCTACAAATAATTTTATTCTTGGGTATTTTGTCTCAAGGTTGAAGGGGGTGGAAGTACATTAGCAGCTAGTCCTCTGAAAGGGGAGTGGAGTTATTTCTATGAAAATAAATAAAGCAAAAAATCTAAGTAACTCCAAGGACTATAAAAATAAAGAATGAGCTATGCTGCCCCATCAGATGCCTTTTTTTGTTAGCTAAATAACGTTTATGCTTTTCTGTTTCTAGTTGGTTTTGCTTCCTTCCAGTCTATCAAGAAATCTGCTGACAAAAGGAAAGACACTTTTCTTTCTTTCCCACACATAAAGAAACTTCCAGATAATTTCTTAACAATGCCATGTACAACATTAAAAACAGTAACACATCAATTTCCCTTATGACTAATGTGAAGCCTTTGCCTGTCTTTTACCCCCAAAATTACAAGCTTGTTAGAAGGAAAACTCGAGATTTATGGCTCAAATGCCTCTTGTTTCATTCTCCTGGGCATCAGCCTGCACAAGGAAAGCTGTATTGATCACTACAGTGATCTATCCCTCTTTTTGAATAGACAACAACTTGAACTCAAGCAGACAAGTTCCTTTCAGACATCAAAATGAAACTTTTTAAATTGAAACTCAGCTTTGTAAAAGACTGTAAGTAGCCTGAATGTCTGAAATGCAGAATATAAAAGAAAGCTTGGCAAGGGGAGTTAGAGGAGTGAAAGGGAAAATAGGATTATCCCCAATTGGAATCAAAAATACTCATCTTTTCTTCCTCTTTTTTTGGTTTTTTGTTTTTTTTTTTGTTTGTTTTTTTTTTTTGGGTTTTTTTTTTTTTTTTTTTTTTTTTTTTGGGTTTTTTTTTTTGTTTGTTTGTTTGTTTGTTTGTTTTTGTTTGACCCACACAGCATATATTCAAAATCTCCAGAACTGAGCATATTCACAGTGACCTGACTGCAAGAAGAAGTCAGTGAGGTCTCTTGGCATGCACTGCACACTGTGTGTAAAGGAGCTCACCCTGCAACATCTGAGAGTGGCTGAAAGACTTTCAGGATGTAGACCATGGTGATGTACCAGCTCAACTACTCAGAGGCTGAAACCATGAGATCTTGGTGTCCACTAGAGCAGATTAGGTAAGAAATATTTATTTTTTAAGATTTCTATAATCATTTATTTTTATAGGCAACTTCTTACAGAAAAATTATTCTTGTTTCAGAATAATTTTCTGTTGTATTCTCATTGAAAGCAATCAGAAGAGGAAAGGCTGAGAGATTTGTGATTGTTCAACCTGGAAAAGAGAAGCCTTTGGGGTGACCTAATTGGGATCTTCCAGTACCTGAAGGGAACCCACAAGAAAGACAGAGACTCTTTACAAGGGCCTGGAGTGACATAACAAGGTGGAATGGCTTCAAAATGAAAGAGAGTATGTTTAGATCAGATGTTGGGAAAAAATTCCTCCCTGTGAAGATGGTAAGACACTGGAACAGGCTTCCTGGAGAAGTTGTGGATGCTGCATCCCTGGAAGTGTTTCAGGCCAGACTGGATGGGGCTCTGAGCAACCTGGTCCCTGCCCATGGCAGCAGGGTTGAAATGAGAAAATTTTTAGGCCCCTCCCAGCCCAGCCCATTCTGTGATTCTAGGAAATCTCTAGCAGATCTTATCCACTGCAGAACAGCTACTCCATGAAGTTGTGGGAAGGGCTGCTCCAGGAGGGGGAGAGTGCAGCTAATAGGAGAAAGAGGCTTCTGCAGTTGGAGAAATTGTTAGATGATGGGGAGGATGTTTCCTGTCTTCCAAGCTTCATGAGATATTTTGCAAATGCAGAAGAGACTCAAATGAGCTTGTTTAAACTTTCCTCAGCTTTAGTTCACACACACCTATTTTACACCATGCAGAGCATCACAAGGATTCTTAAAATGCATGACCCAAAGTTCTCACAGGTAGATGGATACAAAGACATGGCATCTGTTTACCTTACAGGCTAGAACAGCTTTGGATCACTGAGAAAGTTTGAAAAACTTTTATATTATCTTTTTTTCTGTTATATATAAATCAGACCACACTCTAGTAAAATTTTTAACTATTAAAAATTATTTCTCTCAAATTACTCAAAAAATTACTTCTCTCAAATGCAATAAAAGCTGTGTTGTCCCACTCTCACTGTTTCCCATATGCCAAACAGAAGGTAATGTACTTTTTTCAGACATTTCCCTTAATCAGCAAAAAGCTTGGAATAAAAGCTCTCTCTGATTATTAGCTTTAAATCTTAATCTCCTTAACTTGTCAGGTCCTTGCCATTACTTTTGAATGTTTAAATATAGATTAATAAAGAAAAGACATGTCTAGCCACTGCAATCATGTAGCTATTAGAAGAGCAAATATCTTAAGAGCTCGAGCTGAAGTGAACCCCAAGAGAGACGAGATTTAAATTCAAAAGAATGCAGTTTTCAATTTAGGTGAAAACAAGGTGGATTATGAATTGTTTGTCACTACCACCTCAGTGTTTATTTTGCTGAAGATTTGTAGTGGTAATTAAATGTTGACTTCCAAGTAGTGCTAAGTATCCATGGAAATAAATAGAGCCTGTCTTTATAGACATAGAGATGAAATGAAGGTATTTGTGGAGTGAGGATTTGTGTTTATTTATTAATTTAACTTGTAGTACTGTGGGAATATCTGTCTTCATTTAAAATATTTGTTTATTTGCAAGTCCTGTGTTTTCATTTTTGTTTCCCTAGTGGGAATAAATCAGACTTTCAGAGTTTTTAAAAGAACTCACAAAACTTCAATGGATCTTTTGCATTGCACAGCGTCTTCATGAGATACTTTGGGCAGACTTTAGTCCTGAAATAGTTTTAGACTGAAATTACCAAGGTATTTGTAAATTTTAGGCGGAGGTCTGCAAAATTATCTGTGATTTTGAAGTCCACAAGTTTTCAGTACATTATTCTGTCAGGATAACTCTATTGTAACTAAATAATAGCAAGTTTTTTCCTCTGTTGTTCAATGCTTTTCTGCCCTCCAGTTCTCTTCCCCATGCTTTGACCATCATAGTAATAGGCACAGTCCTTGGATAGTTGCATGCTCAATACAATGGTATAAGATAGGAATTTTCCTTTGACTGGATTATCAACACTTAAGTTGATTTTTTCATTAAAATGTTGTTCCAGTCTTAACTGGATAAAGTTGGGTTTGCTCAGAAAGCAGGGGAAATTTCCACTTTCTCCTAAAACCAAAACAAATCAAATTACAACAACAAAAGCCAAAAACCCTGGAAGAAGTAATAACTTATGTTCAGACCTGAATTCTATGCCTATTTTGTGTCACTGTTAGTGCCTCCAATTGTGTATGGAGTACTCCTGAGAGAAAATCCATTCTCTTCCTCAAATTAGAAAAGGAAGAAAAAATGAGCAGCTGGTTTATTTTTTGATTCTCATCTGAATGTAAAGCTTCCTGGGCTTGTTTGAGACCATTTAGATATGACTGTTGTCCTGCTTTCTTTCTTTTTTTCATAATGACTATACATCCAGGAGTGTTTCCAGATTTCAGAATAATCTCCTGGTTTGGTGACTGATTTCTTTCTATCTTGTTTTAAAGCTACATTAACAGTGTCTTTCAAAGCATTTCCAGATGACTTTTCTCCTTGAGGCACTGTTGAGATTTAAAGTAGCAAAGAGCAAGAGAAGAAAATATGAAGATATTTTTCTCCTGTTCCTTCAATGAGTAGAAAAGCCTAAAAGGGTTTGAAGTAAACTAAGTCCAAGAGGTAGATAAAGGAGAGCCTGACGAGCTGCAGTTTGTTTGGAAACTAGTGCCAATATTGCCTTTCTTATCTGTATGGATAATACAAACAATAGAATTACCTATTTTTATGGCCTGACTATTAAATCTTTTCCTATGGCCATAAATGACTTTGAACTAATAACAGTCATTGTTTGCAGTTATTTTCTATGTTTAAATGAGACTCTGGGCTCTTTTTCAGTTTCACCCTGTATTATAGACCAGTGGTTGTTGCTGGGCATGCAAGGTCATGGCTGAAATGTCTTTGCTTTTGGTGTCCACACTCAGTTATTTTCATTTGCTGATGAAGATCTGAGGCTATTCAATCAATTAAACTAAACCTAAAAACAAGTTTAATGGCTCAGAGGTTTCCTCCTGAGAGTGTTATCCTACATGTCCAAACACATTGTGCTGCTTATATTCAGTCTATGTAATGGGTATTTCTGGGTGTTCCTAGAAATTCAGGAGAGCAAAGCATGGATAGAAGCTTCTCCTTGTGGTTCCAAAGCAGTGCAGAAGTGGAATTCCTTGGTGCAAATGAATGACCCTCCTGAGACAGGGTTTGGTTATTGACAAGTTTTCACACAATAAAAAAAGACAAGCTTTTGTGAGTGAGAGTGAAGGCTATACAATTGCAAAATTATTTTTTGCTGGTTAAAAAAATATATCTAAAGGTATTTCAATGAAATAGACATTATAGTAAGCTCATAATCAATCTGATGGCAATGAACTAATGGCAGTGTAATTAGTATGGATGCTCTGGGTGTGCATTTTGCTTTTTTTGTTTGTCATTGGTGATATAACTGCATGACATTTGCTGCCATGAGTGACTTCCAGGTCTCCAGTAATTTTAAGAGCAGTCAGAGAAGTAGATCTCCCATATATTAAAGTGAGAGCTTTAATCTATATTTCTCTTCCACCATAAACCAGTAATGCAGCTGTGGGAATATCTCTTCTGTGTGTGTGTGTGTGTGTGTGTGTGTGTGTGTGTGTGACAATGACCCATGAAATGACACCCATGGTGGGAGCACAGAACACACAGAAGAGATCTCTAGAATGATGTGAACAGTAAAGATGGAATTGTTATGATATGCTCATGGATGAACTTAAAATTTCACATATTTCAGGCGCAAACATTTCTTCAGACTGCAGCCTTTATAAAAATCATGAATGCAAGGCTAAGCAGAGTTACTCTCCTGATGAGAGCAAACAGCATAATGCTTCCACAGCTAGTGATTTAAACCTGTCCTAATTCAAGCAGAACAAAAACCAGATAGTAAAGGATGAAATGTCCATTTTTCTCCATGTGGAAGGCTAAGATCACAGAAAAATAAAAAAACCACATTGTGGGTGTGGGAAGTGTTTCATTGTTTTGGAGTTATAGATCAAAATATCTGGCTCCTGAAACCTGGACTGTGCTGCTTAGGAAAGCAAAAATTATCATTAACCAAGTAGGGGAAAAAACCTTGAAGATATACTTCTGCCTTAATTTCTGTGTAACAAAGAAAGATTTTCTAGAAAGGTCTACATTCACTCCCTTAAAAAAAAAAAAAAAAAAAAAAGGATTGCAAATGGCTGTAAAATCACTGAACAATGCAGTGGGAAAAGTTTACTTCCAGTCGGCCTTCATTTTTGTGTGCCTAGCCCATGTTCTCCATAGGCTGACTGTCACCAGGACATTTTGATCTCGTTTTCTGCCTTTTTCCAAGATACCTTATGCTCTGCTAATAGCTATTTTTTTCCCCCAAAGATGATAACTGCTTACAGCTGCTATCCCTATCCTTTGTGGATGCTTGGCAGCCCCTCTCCTCTCATGCTGAGAACAAACACCTGGTCATATAACTGAGAGGCTACTGGGCCCTTTGGAAGGATGACAACTAAGCACCAGCTGTTATCACTAAAAGAATTCATCCATTTCTCTCCTCATAATCTCCTGAAACGTTTAAAGGAAAAAAAAACTGACCAGGAGCAGGCTGAAGAAATTGTTGCCCAGAACAAGGGTACTTCAGATCCTAAAGACTTTGTACTCCATATGATAGGAAAGCCTGGGTGCAACTGCTCTCTTTTGTTCTAGTTCTTATGTGATTCCTGTTCCTACAATGCTGGAAAATATTTGCTGCAGTTTAAACTTTCCCTAAAATATATTACATTTTTAACTCCCATCCCAATCACTCACTCATTTGTAAGCATGCCTATCCTGTCAGGATTGATATGCAGGAAAAGGGACAAGGATGCTGTGTTAAGTCATGGTTAATGGCAGCTCAGGCCTCATCTTGCAATGTCAGGAAAATTTAATTACACTTTTTGGGTTCACTGAACTGTTTTTTTCTGCTTGCTAATATCAACAAGTTGACTTCATTTTATCAAACATAGAAAAATAAAGAACACCCCAAACTAGACAGATAAGATAATATAACTACCTTACATTCTGTAGCTGGAACTATTTCACAGTTCACTTCTCCAATGAGATTATGAGGCAGCTGCTACATCAGCTGGTTGCTTTCTTTCTATCATGGAACATTCACCTCCTTCATAGTTTGATCTTCTCAAGGTGCTGCTAGGTACCGAGCCCTTATCTAAGCAGCAACTTATCATGTTTGAGCAGTTTCTCCTCTGACACCTTATTTCTTTAGCTTATTTTATTTCTTACTTCTTGCACTTCTGTCATGTTTGGTTAGTTATTCCCTACTCCAACAATTGTTCCCTGCTGCCCCTTCCCTATCTGTTGCTCACTCAGTGACCTGTTCTGTCTACTGCAGTTTTACTAATAATTTCACTTAATTCATCTCCATCAACACAAACACTGCTGGGAGCTGATGCAGCCTATACAACATTGCTATTCAAACTTCCACTGCTTTCCTGGAAACTCTGAAGTAAAATATCCCTCTTTTCTTTTTTTTTTTTTCCACAGCACATAATTTGTATCCGCATCACTCCAGAATTGGTGTTTAAGGTGAGCTGGCCTGCATTTTCCTATATCCTTACAGCTCCAGATTTTCTCTGGTTAGCTGTGGACCTCCTTTTCAATAAGTACCAAACACAATAAAATAGGACATGTTAAAAGATGTTATGTTTCATCAGCTGCTTTCATTTATCTTCCTTACTCTCTATCACAAATCCAGAGAGCTGTCTATGGTCTCTGAAGTCTGCTGTGATTTTCTTTCAGGATTCGACCATCAGGCATATTTGAGAATGCAGAATTTCTGCTCTGCAAGTCTAGGACTATAGTAGTATATGGAATAGGATGAACCCAATTCTCTAATCTCAAGATTAATTTTAAGTGTGGAATTCTGCCTTTCTCTTATAATTATTTGTGCCAGTCAAAATTCAGAAGACATCTGAAACAAAAGTAGGTTTCCATCTACTAGTAGCTAGAAAAGTAGCCTCAGAATAAAGTACCAAGCCACCAGATTCAGGCCACACTCTGTCACTAATCTCAATTTAATTGATAGGGGGAAAACCCACATTAAGAATAGAAGCAGAAATCGTTGCTCAAAATATAGAAAAGTGAGCAAGGGAAGAATTCCACTTCAAATGGATGAAACAGTGAAAGAGGAAAAATCTTGATTTTAGGAAGATTTAGCATGGTAATTCCCAGTTCCATCTGACTTGTATAGCAAGCTGTTGACAACCAGCTATGTTAGTCAGTTTAAGAGGAGTTAGCAGCATTTAACCACCACTTTCCTTTAGTCGTAAAGTAGCACCAGAAAAAATTGCCCCAACAATGTGGATATCACAAAGGGCTGGTTTGCCATCCCACTGACAGTCAGCTCAGCTTGAGCTGATTAGAAGTGGTGACATTGTTCACTGAGGAGACACATCGGTTTTTGAAAGCCATTAAAATTCTCCAAATTTTGGTGGCCTGTGCTGTTCTGGGAAAATTGTCTTTGCCTTCCTGGAAAAAGAGTAAGAACTTACTTCTCATTAAATTCTATAAGGGTCTCAGTATCTCCATTTACTGCTGTGATGTAGTACAGACCTATTTAGTGGTACCTCTCAAACAGTTTCAAACCTTTAATGGATTAAGATATTCACAGTTCAGCACACAGAAATAAATTCCCTCTCTCTCTTCCAACTCAGATCTTACTGCTGGTTATCACACACCTGGCTGTTTTCAAATGCCACCTTCCTTGTGCTGTTAGCTGAACACACTATTTCATTCCTTTTTTTCTCAGTAAGAGATAATCTCCAGTTTCTGTGGATCTATTTTCTTTGTATGGGCTCTGGACTGCACATGTGGTGAAGAACACATCTGTTAAATCACCCTCTAAGAGGGAACAGGGCTTTTCTGAGCAGAGGTTGGCAAATATGAGCTACGTATTCACAGTAATGATCAGTGATATTCTCTACCTCAAACAGTTCTCTTTTCCTGATAAATCTCCTTATCATGCACATGTGTTATATAAAGGCATTGACTGGATTTACCTTTTTCTTGGTGTCAGTTTTCTGTAATAGCCATGGGCTATGGGCAATAACCCTGACAATGGCAGCTGCTTCTGTCTGTCTTGAGAAAGCACAAAAGCCCTGGACTGCCCCCACTTCAGTCCTGGCAAAGAGAGCACCTCAGGGCATGAGCTCAGTGTGGATGAAGACCTTCTAGATTAAAAAAAAAATACATTGTTTGGACTGCTGTGTGCTGTTTTTGTGCTATGGGAAAAACAGTGACTCAAGAGGGTTTCATAACACCTGAGGGTGTGGATGTTTAACAATGGACAGACCTGATGAAGAAAAGAAAAGAAAAGAGTTCACAATATTTTATACCATCTTTCTAGCTGCTTTATTATGTTGAAGCAGCTGAGTCTCACTCAGAATCTGGTATCTGGCAAGCAGTGTATTGAAATGCACTTGAATACAGTACTTATAGAGCAGATACTGCTAAACAGAACATTCACAAATGGATGCAGCTACCAAGGGGTAGCTTCTTGTAGCTTCTGCAGAGTGACAACCAAATTCTCTGAAGATCCACACCAGAACAAATTATTTAAGCCAATTTCTTGTTGTCCGTTGCCCTAGTGAGTGCTATGCTCAGAATGAGAGTCTGATGTTTGAGAAGATATTTGCTGTAATTTGTTCAAAGACAAGTGTTGAATTTTGTGGTCTAAAATGAGCAATGGTAGGCTGAGGCACTGAAATGAATAAGGGTTTGATAAACATTTCTTGCAAGGAAATAATATTTCTGGTACATTCATGTGGATGCCTTGATTGCTTTAGTAAAAATCTGTTGGAAGCAGGCAATAATATGGAAGGAAGCATGCTGAAAATTTCTCAGAGGTATTGAGAGAAACTGTCTCATATGATGTCATTAATGGCTTGTGAAATGCACTTTGGTGTTTAAGTAAAGCAATTCTGGCTGAGCTATATATATTTAAATTGGTTGCTAAGTTAGCTGTGAAGAAATATATCTCCTTAAAGATGTTTTCCATTCTTTACAAAAATCTTGCCTTTTGAGATATTTTTTTCAGCACACTTGACCTAATTGAATTTCTAAGACTAATAAATATGTTTTGTTGAAGAAGTGAGTCTTAATACCCATTTGAAGTTAAGTTATATTTCAAGTAGGAACATGCAGTATAGCACAAGTATTTTAACTTAACCACATCTAATTTGGAGGAAATACTGTTATACCTACAACAAGTCTGGTGATCCTTATAAACTGATACTTATCTAAAGCAAATAATCACTGCTATACACATTTGGCAAGTACTAACCATGAATCTGAGTGTGGATTTCCCTGAAGTATCTAGGATGCACCACTTTGAGCTTGATGTCTTCTAGAGAGAGCTTTGTTTGGTTTGTGCAGCAAAGAAGATTAATGTACTCATGGTGTTCTCACAAAAATGTGACTCTCGATCAACTCTTGCCAGGATGACCTTGAATTCTTAATTCTTAATTTGTTTTATACTATTCCTTGCAGAGATGACACTTAACTCATTAATTTCCCTGCATTCCCTCTTCACAAGATATTTCTCACTAAAGGACGAACAATTTTATTCGGCTACTTATTACCTTGATTTACAGATTGCTTATATAGATCACAGGCTGTCTCTCTTTGGGGCATTAAAATTTATCACTTAGGTGCAGAAAATAGCTACAAGTGTGTGGCTGTTTTACTGTCATGTAACTGATCCCATTTGTCACAGCAGTTATATTGAGCCAGGGGGATGTAACCCCTGGATGCCACACACTTTTCATAGGAAAACTTATTAGCAGAACACAGCTACCTGCTTTTGCCTGCCCCAAATGAGTGTAGCAACAGTAGTAATAACAGCAGGTGCTTAGTATGATGTTGTTTTTGACAGAAAAAATGGAAAAAGGAAGAGGAATTGTGGGTAGATGCAAAAAAAAAAATCTTCAAATGGGTTTCTTTTAAACCTAGCTGTGTTTAGCAAGAAGTTTACAAGCCCAGGAGGCCTGAAAAATAGATTTGCATGAAATATATTGAGTTGAATTTTGCTTGTTGGCCAGTGTTTCCTGTACTCCTTACTTTGAGAGTCCTCCTGAGCAATAAAGGCAGGGATGAAGTCAATACTGTGCATCTTCTGATCAAAATCAAACAGTTCTGTTCAACGGTTTTCTCTCTATAACTCTTATAATTACTCTTTTACAAATTCATTGCTTTTTTTCATTTGTGGAAATGTCTCTTCACTTTGCTTGGTCCTAAGAACTAGTTTTTTCAGCAATGAGAGGCTAGGGACCTTGGTCATCCCCAAGGAAAAGAGAATTTTATTCTAGGCTGGACAAAAGAGCAAATATAGGGCCAATCACATGTATGCTTTCTTGTACTCCTTGTGTCTCCCTTCTTCATGATAAAAGATGCATCACTGAAAATTAACCCCAAAGTTTTTTTTCAACTTCATCCTTTCTGCATGAGAGACTGGGAGAACTATCTCAGGATATCCAGGGAGAGAAAGCAAAAGGCATGGTCAAACTATCACCCTCTAAGAATAATTCACTTGCTTTTTTCTCCTGGACCTGGAGCTGGCTCCAGGACTCTTGCTTTAATCATGTACAACATAAACCATTCTGGGATTGTGATTATGTCTTGCTGCTGCTTACCCAGCAGATTTAGTTTCTCATTCATTTGATGGAATATTGTATTTGTTGAACTTACCTGAGACAGTTTGACTGGGTGCTGAGGCTATAAAAACTGCTTACCTGCACTTAATAAATAGCATTTGTAGTCATTTTACAAGTATCTTGGCTATTTAGGTCTTGCCTTCTGAATATTGTGGATATGGAACAAACAAATCTGAATTTCCCTTTAAAATTTCATCAAAGTCATAGTTCTCAGAAGTCACTAGTTTTCTGACAGTCCAGGAGTGCCATCCACAGGATGAAATTCATATTTTTTG
Source organism: Peucedramus taeniatus (assembly GCA_013400575.1). Classification (NCBI taxonomy): domain Eukaryota; kingdom Metazoa; phylum Chordata; class Aves; order Passeriformes; family Fringillidae; genus Peucedramus; species Peucedramus taeniatus. The sequence continues at coordinate 53,886 of WBNO01006313.1, forward strand.
CCACATTGTCTTTCATAGTTTAGTTGGAAAAAAATAGTTTAAAAAAAAAGAAGAAAAATCAGCAATTAACTTTTGATACCACTTAAATATTTACACCATAGCCAAATAGGAAAATCTTTTTTTCTTTCTGCTGGAATTGAATGACAACAAAAGATACGACTTAGATCTTTAGGTGGTTGATAATTGATTTCTAGCAGTTTATAAAAAAATAATAATACCAATAAAACTTAGCTATGGTCTGGGTTTTCTTTTTTTTAAGACAGTCCTGTGATATTGACATAGAACATATTTCTTCTGTATTCATTGAAAACTCTAGGGAAAATATTCCTTTGCCCAAAGAGAGCTCATTGGATAATAAAACTGGGAAGTTGTGCAGGTCGGGATTTTCTAGTAAGGTGATAACATAAAAAGCCAATTTCCCAAACTAAGATTACATTCTCAGAAAGAAATTATTAAATAGAAAACATTTCTTCAAGTATATTCTGTTATTGAGTTTAACACTGCCTTGAGAAACTATAATGAGAATAAAGAAATGATGGTGGTTTTGTAATACATAAGAGGAAAAAATTCCCCTCTCAAGTAGAGGGGAATCTGAAGCTGGAGAGAAGCATGTTTATTAAAAGGTAACTGTACAGAAATTATAAAAATGTAAATGGTCTCTCATATCTTTCAAAATACCTGTGAGTTGAATACTTTCATAATGTGAGTCCACATACAGAAATTACTTATAACTACAATAGTTTTAACATGAGAAACCATTGAAATGTATCTTCATGATATCTTTGGCCAGTGTTAGCAGCCACAGTGACAAAATCAGGTTTTGGTGGGGAATCATAGGTTATTTTCAGTGTTCCTCTACCATTGCTGGTATTGGTATCATAGTTCTGGAATTTCTGGCCTGTAATTTTTGTGAACCTTCTGCCATTAGTTGCAATGAAACAAAAAATGGACAGCTGCTCAAGGTCTCCTTATGGTCAGGAAAATTTTCCTTGTCTTTTCCTTTTCCTTTCCTCTATCCCCAGTACTGTTTTCAATACCTCTTATGGTTTGCCAACTCACTCCACACACTTTCTGTCCTCCCCTCCATGCCATTTTTCTGTTTTACTGCCTTTCCTGTCTGTGCTGAACACAAGGCTGTGCTGCTCTGAAGTATGTATGAAAAAATTATGAATGACCTCAAGTCAAAACCCACTGAATCTGTTAATTTCTTTGACCTTGAATGTACTTTATCTTGGTAAAATTGCTAACACAGTAAGTGTAATTATCTCCCCATTTCAATTTTTTTTTCCATATTCTCTGCTTTTTCTGTAGCTAGGTCAAACACATTTTCTTTCCAGTCCACAAAATGCATTCCAGAAGGTCCCAAAGCAAAAGTGATTATGATCCAGCTATCATTTTGCTTTAAGAAGAGATTGGGTTTCATTTTATATTTTTGGGAAAGATATGCCAGGGAAGCTAAAGACCAATAAGCAATTCAGATGCCCAGTATAGCCTGCAAAATTAACCTTCCATGATTAACTAACCTTCTGTGCTCTCAGCTGAAAGTAACACTGAATGGGTTGGGAATACTTAAGTGCAACTCCACATACATATAGAAATACAGTTATTGGGACTGATACAGAAGTATACAGTCCAGACAGTCAGATTCCCAGCTAAAACTGCATGAATGGTGCTTTTATATTGTTTTATTAGACAGGAATGGAGAAGAAATCCCTATTGGACTCATAATCCTGTTATACAGAGCAATATTTCAGACTATCCTCCCTGAAAAGTGTGACCTAGAAATTTATGCTATTTTTTTTTTTTTTGTCAAACTGCTGGTTTCCATTGCACAGGTCAGTGCTTAAACAATGCATCACTTAAGGATTATTCTCTCTCTTCATTTCTCATGGAGAGTAAGTTCTGGTATCATGGAGATTCTTTGTTTATGCTACTAATCTCTATAATCTGAGAACGGAGAATAATCCTGAAGTGTGGAGAAAAAGATATCTCAACACTTTCAAGTATTTTTTTCTGTGTTTCAGATATTTTTCAGCTTTTTATTTTTCCTCCAAAGAATCTCCGTAATGTTTGCTCACTAGACTAGTGACTCCTCACGTCTAATTGTTTTTTTTTACACCCTCTGCAACCTTATTCTTCCATACCCCAATCTGCAAGAAACTCAGTTTGTACAGAAGTATCAAGATCTGTGTCATGCCACCAACATATATTAAGCAAACCAAAATGTACCATTTTCTCTACATTTCCTTGTGTTTGCAATCATTGCCAGTATCATACTTGGCCTGAAGCTTTTTATAGCTGTGGAGCTCTTTCTGCATTACCACAGCATTCCTAGGATGGGATTTGGGCCAATCATTAATGATGAAAAAAACTCCAGTGATTTAGGTCACAGTTAACACAGATAAAACAACTATTCCCAGAAATAGGTACTTCTTCCAGGATCATAGTGGGAGACTAGAAAGGGAAAAATATAACTGTTCATAGATGCAAGACTGAAATCGAAAGTGCTGTGAGATACCCAGAGAAGCTGCAGCTGCTCCACCCCTGGCATTTTTCAAGGCAGAACACTGATCTAGTGGAAGGGGGGTTGGAACTGAATGATCTATAGGGTCCCTTCCAACCCAGATCACTCTATGAAGATTGTGTAGGGTCTAAGAAAACAACATAGCTTCTACTGTGACACCAGTACCCTCTAAAATGGTTTATCATCTTAGCATACACAGCATAAACACTGAGATTTCCGCCACCCTTGAGTTTCTAAGTCACACTTATTGCACGATCAAATAATGATGTGATGAGAGGTCATGCTCCTTTCTGAAATCTCATTAGTAACCTGTGTACTGCAGGAAAGCTCCAACATTCTTTTTAAATTTGGCCACTTTAGAAATTCTTGTCTAAGATAACCATAAATAATACATACCTCAGGCCTGGCCTAAAAATATCAAATTCACTCTGAGCTGCTGGTCTTGACTGGAAACAGATTGTAAATGGTGGAGGAGGTATGATTTGTTCAGACTTATTTTTCAGGACAGCTCACAACATTACAGAACAGAAGTGTTGATCACTTTTGGAAAGTCTCATTTGAGTGTTAATCTTCCAAACTGACCTTCCCAAGCCTGACAAGGGAGATGAGTCTATTGAGTTTTGTGAAGGGCAGGGACTACTGGGGGAAGTAAGGTCTAAGGCTGCAAGTGATTGCCCCTTTTGTTCACGGGCCTTAAAGCTGAGTAAATGAGCAGGAAAAGTTAAAAAAAAAAATGCCCACTAGGCCAAGGACAGATTTATTTACTCTACAGGCAGTACAGAGCACAGTGCATTATAAGCATGTTTAACAGGTTGCTTGGGAACCATCTCAGACTTTTATAACATGATATGACAACCTTTGCTCAAATTTGTGCAATACAGGATGCAGCTGCTCCAAGGGCTCCTTATCTTGCTTTTCCACCTGGTCTATGAATGCAGCAATCATTAACAACTTCACTGATCCCATGGCTAGCAATGATAACTAATAATTAAGTTAATATGAACATTCATAGTATTATTATTTGTCCTAATCACAATGCCATTTGTGCACCTGAGGAATGTGAGGTCCTCTTTCAGTAAACATTATTGTCACAGTCCATTTGAATATCTCAAATTTAGGGAACAATGGTCTATGTAAATTAAGCTTTATTTTACGAACTCATTAGCCAAAATAAAACCAAACAAGACAAATATTGCCTCAATTTCCTTTGTACAGACTCACATGTCTATGAGCAAAATGGTTCCCTAGACAATGGTGAGAGCACTCATTCTTTATCTTCCTCCCCTGCATCACTCTGGGAAGCACAAAAGCCTCAGCAGTCCAGCTGCTGCTGGAACTGTTTCAATATTTTTTCAAAGAATCATGCAATCCTTATGGTTGAAATAGACCTCTGGGATCACTGAGTCCAACCTTTGACTGATCAGCACCTTGTCACCCAGACTATGGCACCAAGTTCCATGTTCAGTCATTTCTTGAGCACCTTCAGGGAGCTATGACTCCACTATCCTGGGCAGCCCATGTTCCCGTGTTTAACAACCCTTTCAGTAAAGAAATTCCTCTTTATGTCCAATCTGAATCTCCTCTGGCACAGCATAAGGCTAAGCTTGAGGTAAGTCAATATGTTTATACCTTCCATCCTGGAAGTTTGGTCTGTACCACATCCATTACTTACTGGATTCTGAAGAAACTCCCAGATAATTACTATGCAAGAGGGCAGGAGGTGATACCTTCACAAAAGGGCAAGCTTAGGGTGATAATGGCTGCAGAGTGGCCTCTACTCCTTCCCATGTATTGCATCCCAACAATACAGTGTTCTGTCTTTGACCAGAGCATCCATCAGGTTTTAGCATGAGCAGTGTGTCAGGCCAAAACTGGAACAGCAGTTGAGCCAACAGTTGGAGTCAAGCAGGCATGAATTCAAAACTCCCAGAATAGCCAAACTAATTGTTGGGTACTATAAGGTTATCTTTATTCAACGGAGAATTCAGAAGGACATTTTGTTCTTCTCTAGACCACATCAGAGGGCCTGCATGGTATGTATTAGCCCCAAATGCTTTGGCAGTGTCTAAAGGAATGCAACAAAATCACCAACCTCTTCAAAGTCAAAGACATTCAAATACACTATTCTGTAACTGAGGTATCATAACTGGCTCAGGAAATTCTGACCCAGGAAAACTGGAATGACAGCTGGTGGATGACTTCTCAGAACTTCTGTGAGAGGAGCTGTAGACATCTACTGCCATGGGAAATGCCAACATGCATTTTCTTCATGGACTGATTACTTGTCTTTATAAGAAAAGTCTATCTTTCATATTCCTTATTTGGAAGACTCTCTCAGAAAGTAATATTTATTACAGACAGTTTGTACCTGCTTGCATTTATATGGATGAAAGATTATTTCTTCTTGCAATTGACACAGGCTGATCAAAGTAAATATTCTTTGCATAGCTAATGGTATCCCAGTAAGCCATCTTCCTAACTGTGAAGGATTCATTCCTTCATGGATTTCTTGGATTCCTTAATGGGATGATTATGATGGGAGAAAAAAAGGAAGAGAAAAGGGAGACAATGTTTTCCCAACTTAAGTAAACAAAACGAAAATAAATATTCTTTTTTTCCCATCTGAGCTAGTTTATTTTTCTAGATTCATTAATGACTCTATGTGCTAAATTTTCTCTCCTGATGACTTTCTTCAGAAGGATAATATAAGATCACTTCCTACATGTATATCTTCTGGAGCCACTCAGTCAGGAGTAGGCTGATTGCAGAAGCTCTTCCTGATGCTTTGCAAAAGTTTCAGTGTGGTTAAAGGACAGGAATTTTTTTTTTTTCATTCTACTTTAGCAAAAATCAACTTTCCAATACAAATTCAAGTGTCTCTGGTGTTCCCTTAGTTTTTCTTCTAGTTTCTATAAAACATCAGAATGAGTTGGTATTCTAATCATTACCCCAGGAACTAAAATAGGCATCCTTTATACATGGAACAAACTGTTTGCTCCCCAAGGCCAAGAAAAATTCTTAGGACAGCCTGAGGTAACCTGCTTAGAACTATCAGTAATATGCTTTTCTCCTAGGTGTTATTTCCACTGCTCTGTCCATGGAGTGTCCTTGGTCTGAGGGGGGCTGAGCTGGGTTCCCCCTTCCCAGCCTGTCTGAGCTCCAGCTCTGGAAGTGCCACCAGGGAAGGGGATGCAGCCCCGGGCACCCCCCTACTAGGGGGCTGTAGAGCAGCTTCCACCCTTTCTCTGGGAGCAGAGGAAAGGCAGCAGGTGAGGCAAAAGAAAATCCACCATCAGCATGATTCTCCTGAAAAGTCTTTGGTATGCTGATGCCACTCTAGGTCTCTCTGCGTCAAGAAAATTGTCACAGCTGACTGTAGCAGTCAGAGAAAAGATGAGCATAACACATAAGAGGCACAGGTAACTTGTAAGTCTTCCTGTACAGCTCTTTAAGTTTTTATAGTCAGTAAGTTTTTTTATTTACTAGTTTGAACTCAGTGGTTTGTAACTCTACTTCATTTGCATTTATGTTAAGATTTTTATTAGGCTAACAGGAAATTCTTGGCTCCATGTTTAATGTGTATTCCCCTCCACCCATCACCTCATTTTTAATGGTGTTCAGTGGTATTCATACAGCAGGTCTGTGCAAGGCAATAAGCAAAACTGATTTGCACATCTATTTTTAAGACAAAGCAAACCCTGAGGCAAAATCAAGGCCTAGCACAACATTCACAATAACTGATGAAGATGATAAGTACATATGAAACTGTAGAAGAGTTTACATGTGGAACCTCCAGCTAAAACAGCAGATTCCACCAGCCTCCATTGCAAGAAAAATGAAACCATAATTCAAATGAAGAGTTAAAAAAAGGTGCAAGTAGATACATTAGCTACAGAGAGGCTTTTTGTAAGCTGACAGCTATTTTTCCTCTTAGAATAAGTAGAACAATTTTCTTCAAATGCCCTTGCTGACTATGTCAGCATCATCTGAGACATCAAAATAATTTTTTCAGGTGATTTGCAGCCATTTAGCTCTCTGTGCCTCTAGTTCAAAGGTTAAAAGAAGTGAGCTGAGTTTCCCTATTTAGTGATTATTTGATTATTTGCATACTGTCAGTTTAAAACCCTTTAGCAGTAAGAAAATGAAATAGAATAATTCTTTATGAACTTTCTACATTTCTCCTGATAGCTTCTGATGATGGTCCAGCATTATGGAAACATCCAAATGGAATTTGTTGTGGAGCTAAAAATCAGTGAATTTGAAGACACAGGGATCTTATTATAAGTGAGCTGTGGATGTGGAGAGGGGGCTGGAAGGTGACAATATAAAACTTCTGGGACATGCACCAAGTTGAATTTTGAGCCTAGTCATTACCATGCAAAACTTGTCCTAATTTAATATCAGATCAGATCTGCCTCTGCAGTTGTGAGAAGTGCTAGTGGTGGCAATACAGAGTCTCCAAATCTGGAGGGATTCTTTCAGTTATCCAACAGGGAAGTTGCAGATTCTGTATCCAAATCCTTTAAAAAAATGCTGATGTGAGCAAGAATGAGTGGAAAACAAGAAACAGGCAGATGAAATCAGAATAAAACTGGATTCACTGATCTTTATCTAAGAAAATGCTCCCTAGAAATGATTTTTCAAAAAGCAATCTAATTTGGCAATTAAACTATAGACACTAACAAAAAAAGACTATAATTTCACAAACAGGTCATCCTCATTCTTGTAATTAATATATTTTTTGATACCCATGTGACTGAATTAGAGTTTCAGGACCATAATTCTTTCCCTAAGACAGCTATCATTCTCTTCTGCCTAGAAATAATGATCCACACATAAATCTCCTTTGACATATTCAATCTTATTTCCCATCTACAGCTGTTGTTGAGCTTGGATGGATTTCATTAAAAATCCTGTAGAAAAGACTACACTTTTAAATTGTGCATAAAATCACCACCATGCTAGAGATGTACCACCTTAGAAATCCTCTGGGATATTTCTGGGTTCTGTAAACAGGAAGAAAAAAAATTTGAAGCTTTATTTTTCTGTGCTGAAATCCTGAGTGATTATAATCCATTGTATCCTCTTCACGCATTTGAAGTTGACTAAATAGCAATATTTACATAGGTACTGGTAAAGCAGAACCTAAGGAATGCTTGTCTCATCTTAATGAGTGCAGTACAGAGGGTAAGAAAAAATGCTAATAAAAAAGCATCTATTTTTCTGAATAATAAAAAGCAAGAGCTTTTGTTCCTTTTTTATCATTCTTAAACCGAAACTTTTCAACAAAAATAGTCTAAATTAATTTTTGTTGGTATGCTACTTGTTTTCAAGGATTTGAATAAAAAAGGTAGTCTGGCAGATACATAAACGTGTGTGTTGCTGAAGGATCCATGCCCAAGGAATTTGTGTAGCCATCTGGAATGCATTGCTTTTCCTGATTTTTAGGAAAAAACAATCCTTTTATCAAGAAACAGAATTGCTCTAGCATAGTCTGTGTGATCATCAGTTTCTAAGTGAATGAAAGAATGAAATTATTTTGGTAATTACTCAGAGACCAAAATGTAACGCTTGAAGAATAAGTAAAACAATTTCTGGTAAGAGCAGTTTTTACCAAAAAGAAATTTGTTTGTAGTTATTTTCTAAAATTTCATAACTGAAACCATAATGACAAATCAGGAAAAATGTCTCTCTGGAGTAGGAAATCAAGGCTGCCATTTTCAGAAATAGAGTTTATTGTTAAATTCTTTCCTTTTTATGAATTCAAACTGAGAACTATTATTTCTAGCAAAGTTGCATAGGCTGAGTATTGTCAAATCAGGATGAAACTAAATTGTGGAAGTATCAGCACAAAGATTTCATGCATGCATGGTTTCAGTAGTTAGTTAACTCCAGAACATAACTTTGGGAACATTCCTGTATGTTTTCCCTATCCTAAGCTGTCAGAGCAACACTAAGAGCAGCGGAACGACCGCACTTTGCAGAGATGCACCCTGAAACCCGGGCTTCTTGTCCTTTTCCCTTCCAAAAAAAGGAGAAAAAATATGGGATTTTGAAAGAGTAGCACTGCCCTCCGGTGGGCAGATTAATCCTTTACAGAGGGAAGATTTGGTTTTCCTTAAAATCTTGGAATATTTAAAAAGCAGTTCCTAGAACTATACTCCCAGCAAAACACATGGATTGAAACTTTCAAGATAAGGTTCGAATATGAATAATGAAAACCCTTTTATTTTTGGAGGGTTTGGAGCTGTGTGTTTTGTGTTTTGGTTTTTGTTGTTTTGAGTTTTGCCTTTTCTTTTTTTTTTTTTTTTTTTTTTCCAGAAATCTGTGAAATACTTTTATGTAAGATTAGAAATCACTGCAAAATAGAAGGGGAGTACATTCGTCTTTTGTAACCTGAAAACACTACAGTGTCAGAAAAGGTGAGTTTACTTCCTTCATGTCTGATTCACTGTCACACACTTTCAACCCTGAATGAGCATTTGCCATTAATCTGATAAGCATAAAATATTCTGCTTTTTAATCTTTTAGTTATTGAACAGATCACAATAAAAACTAACTCAAATCAATAGCAAAAATCTTTTTGTATTTTTTTGTTATTGGACAAAGCACAATAAAGACTAACTCAAATCAATAGCAAAATGTTTATATTTTAAGTTAATCAGAAACAGCAAAGGAATAAAATGTGTATGTTTTAAATTTGCATATATACAACTATGTTTACATAGAAATAATGCTCTTAAGCAGTGGCTTCTGCTGAAAGATAATTCTTATGGAACCCCTTCACAGGCTTCCTTCCAGTTACCAAACCACTGATAGAAGCTTTCTGAGATATGGATTTCAAAAGCTTTCCATTCACCTTGCAAAGCTTCATTATGATAAATTTGTATGTAAAACAGAATCAGAAGTCTGCTTAAGTCAAAACATCTGACTAAGCCAATCTAAAATCTTTGCTATCATAGAATTCTGGAATGGTTTGGATTGGAAAGGACCTTAAAGATCACCTCATTGCACCCCCCCGTCACAGGCAGGGACAACTTCAGCTAGACCAGGTTGCTCAGAGCCCCATCCAACCTGACCTTGAACACTTCCAGTGACAGGGCATCCAAAGCTTCTCTGGGGAACCTGTACCACTGCCTCACCACCCTCACAGGGACATTTTTTTTTTCTTTTTTTTTTTGGTAGTATCTAGTCTAAACCTGCCCTCTTTCTCTTCTGGGGAAAAAAAAAAAAAAAAAGAGATTGTTCTCAGTTAATTGTTTTGAAAATGTCCATATTCTAATTTCTATATTTTCCTAATATCTATGTGTCATTTGGGATGCTTACAATGAGTTGGAGTATTTTTTTTTCCATTTGGCCTTGGAATTCAACCGGTACTGGTAGATTTTGGGGTTTTGGCCAGCTCTTTTTCCTTTTTTTTCTAAATATATTACATGGTGAAAGTCCTTCTAAATTCCTTTGATTCCAGTCATTTAAGATTAATTTAGAGAGATGTTTGGGGGCTTTTTGAGTACTATAAGAACAATTTCCTCAGACCCAGTTAGCTGAAAGCATGTGTTTAATACTAAGTAATCTCTAACCAGGATTCTTTTCACCCATACTTTGAGCTAAGGCCTTGAGCCACTCTTGCAATATTCACTTCTCTAGCCAGATGGACTGAAATTTCTAATAAAGAAACATTTGCTCCTTTGGTTTTACTGGCACATCTTCCCTCAAAAAAATTATTTTCCATGCTCCAACTAATTTTTTACCCTTGGGTAATCTCTCTGGCTCAACTGACATTCCTCAGAGGGAAGACTTTCTATTTCACTTTGAGGCTGACTTGACTTACCAGCTCCATGTTAGCTTTAAAGCATGTGTTTCCATACTTTACTGAATTGGTGGTAAAATTATTAATGAGGTTTAATTTTCTCTTGTTGATTTTCCAACTGCTGCAGGAATATTTTCCCCTCAACAAATAATTTGTTTAGGATTCATGAACATGTAAGTTATTCTAAAATCATTCTCAAGATCATCGCCATCATTGTCAAAATGTGGGACTAAACTTCACTGGTTTTCAAGTAGAGTTTTTAGCTGAAATAATGTAGGGACTTTTAATGTGGCTTAACTTCTTTTCATATACTGAAAAGCCTTTAAAACTAAGCTGACTCTTTTATAAATGCAATAACTCAATGAGATATACATTACGGTTTGTTAGAAAATTACTTTTAAACATTGTTTCTTAATTAAATATATGTTTAAAAAGATGTATTTGAATATAAATTTAAAATAGTAGTGAAATCTGAGATATTTACATTGAATTTCAGTTTTATTTAACCCCTATAATTGTGAACTGCAGTAAGATTAAAATGAAGGTATGATTTTTTAAATATTTTTTATAAGTATAATCACTATTCTGTGATGTCCTGGGTCTTCCTCTACATCCAGTGATGGCTGAAATGGTGATGTCAGTGAGAGTCCCCCAGTTTGAATGGGCTTTGGATCAGGCCTGTTAACATCAACTTCCAACTATGACCAGTTGGATTTATAAGAGTTAGTTGACATAATTCCTAGAAAAATGGAGAGCTGTTTCTGGAGAAACATGCACTACATCCCTAAGCTTAGCTGATACTTCCAGATATTAGAAGAGGCGATTTAATGATCTGTATCTGTACATTTTGGGTGATGAAAGGGACATATCTCCCTGCTATCTAAATTCCAATACACAGAAAAAAGACCTAATGAAGCTGAACTCACAGCTCCAGGAAAGAACATTTTAGTTCTATTATTCTCCAAAATTGCAAGAGGACTAATACAGCCTGGGGAGGACTGTAAAATGAATTATCCTTAGCTGCACTTTTCCTTATGGCCTGCTTCCAAAGCAAAGCACTTTCCTTTCACTCCCTATGAATATCTTTTGCTGTCATTCTTTGGTTTATTCTACTTTAGGGACACGGTCAGCTTTTATCTGCCATTAAAGAACCATTTCTGATGGCAGGTAATGACATTTGAAACCTTTTCCCTACACTATCACTTTAGACTCTTTGTGCCATGAAATTGGTCTTTTTTTCTTTTTCTCTTTCTTAGTTTGTAGACAGTGAGTTGATGCATCAGCCTCTTGATGTTTCCCATTGGGCACTAGGAAATGACCAGGCAAAAAGCCAAGTCTGGATGAGATCAACACAGAAAAAAAAAAAAAAAAAAACCAAAAAACCAAAAAAAAAAAAAAAAACCTACGGAAAACAAGCATTTTTTTCCCCTCAACTTTTCATTTAGCTAGAATTTTGTATTGACTTCAAAACAGGAAAGACTGACTTATTCCAAAACTCCCTCTTCTTAAGAATTGAAAGCTTTTAAGAACGGAAAGATTCAGTTCTTAGCTTAAAAGCCCTCTTTAAAATTATTGGAAAAAAATCTGTAATTAGTTCAGTCACTTTGCCTACCTTGATGTCTAAGGTCAAGGAAGCAGCAAGTGACTCAGGGTGTTTGCAGGGCTGCCAGACTCTGGTTCCGTATGTAACCCACTGAATTGAGCCTGAATATAGGTCCTGAATTTGTCTCCCTTATCCATGCTACATAACCTATGTATCACTTCAGCAGCACCACAGTCCCCAGGATCACCTGCCTGGATTTGCTTTGATGTTGTTAGGCAGCATGAGGAGGCCACATGCCATTTTCTGTGAGCAGCTCAGTGGTATGGAGTGAAAGGTTAATTCTCTCTGACCCCTCTTCAGTCATGTCTGGCTTAGCTGAGCCAGCTCGAGGAGCACAATTTTAATCTGATATACCCAGTGGCAAAAACCCCTCTCATTTAGAGAACCCAGAATGTGCTTAGAAAGCATAAAAGGTTGTGTGACTCAGAAGAAATCTGTTGTGGGTACAGATCATATGGGCTTTGCCTGAATGGGCACTTAGCCAATAGAAGGATGTCATACAGCTGGAAACAAGCTATTTCCCACTCACATTGACCTAGTCTAATATTCTATCACAAATTTCATAGAGTCAGAATGGCTTGGGTTGGAGAGCCCTTACAGATCATCTAGTTCCAACCCCCTACAGTGGACAGAGACACCTTTCACTAATTCAGAAACTTTCAGAAGTTCTTGAAAAAGTTCCTTTGATGTACTAGGAGTCTAAAATCTGTGTACATTAACCACTCCTTATGAAGGAGGACTTTTAGAAAGTTATATATTAAGGTATCTGAAAACAGACTGCTGTCCAGCGGGTCCCAAAATTATCACTACTGGTATGTTGTTCAGGGAGCCAATGGATGTGCTACAGTCATATGTCTATTTCAAATTTGTAATATTGACTTCAATGCACAGTGGAACATGACTGTAAAAGTTAAACAGACTGTAAAAGAAAGAGGGGATGGTCAGTGTAAATCCTGTAGCACAAAGCAAAAGTCCCAGCAGTTCATACAGTAGTATAAAACCTGATCAATAAGAACTAAAAAACTTGTTTTCTAACATGGAAAAAGAAAATTATGTCTGAGTTAAAATAGGAGTACTGTGCAGAGCATAAAATTCAGCAATAAACACAGTGGCTGCCTCCTGATATTGGATATATTGTTCCCAAAAGGGTGGCAGATCAAGCAAGGAGTGTGATTTTTAACAATATTGGTCTGACTATGAGTTTTGTTAATGCAGGGATTCATATCTTCTTGAAACTTTTCAGAATTGAGCTGTTAGTTAAGAGTTTCCTTCCCAGGAGGTTAAAATTCCCCATTACCTAAATAGTGGAAAGTATTGGAAAAATCACCTTCACCTTTTCTTTTTTTTTCCTTTCTTTACCTTGTCATTTAGTGTCACCAACTGTCACCAATGCAAATGCTTCATATCATCGAAGTAGATGTAGTGGTTATCATATCTACTTAATTAATATTTATTTACTCACTAAATTGCATCATTAGATTAAGTAATATTCTTTTTATCTATTGTACTGGGTCCAGCTGGGGTGGAGTTAATTTGCATCATAGCAGTCTGTATAATACCATGTTTTGTAATCGTGTCTGAAACTCTCTCATCTTTTGGCTATGGCTGAGCAGCGCTGGAGTTTTCTCTATTTCCCATTCTGACTCCCACAGTGAGCAGGGTGGGGCTAGGCAAGATATTAGGCTGGGACAAAGTCAGGTCAGAGGGATACTCCACACCATATAACATCATGCTTAGCAATTAGAAACACTGCAACACTGGCGTGTATTTCACTGAACCTTTGGAATTCCTCGCTATGGTTTGGAAGCAGTGGTGTCAACACAAGACCGATGGCACCTCTGTAGGAGTCTCTGGGTCTGTGTTTGTCCCTATCCAGCTCTACTGCAGATACAGCTTTAATGTCAGCAAAGTCACATTCAGAAAGGGAAATTTAGAGCACCCTTTCCCAGGTCCCTGCAACCAGGCTCCAGAGTTGTAGGCAAATGAAGTGCTCTGACATGTTTTGTAGACAGATTTCTATACAAAATTTTAGATGTGAAAGTGTTTCTCATTCTTCAGCAAGTCAGGATAAAATCATAGAATGTTAAGGGGTTGGAAGGGACCTTAGAGATCATCTTGTTCCAAACCCCTGCCATGGGCAGGGACACCTTCCACTAGACCAGGTTGCTCCAACCCCATCCAATGTGGCCTTGAACACTTCCAGGGATGGGGCAGCCACATCTTCTCTGGGCAACCTGTGCCAGGGCCTCACAAGGAAGAATTTCTTCCTAATATCTAACCTAAATTTCCCCTCCTTTAATTTGCACCCATTATCCTATCACTATAGGTCCTGATAAAATGTCCCTCCTCAGCTTCCCAGTATACACTCACAGTTTCTTTCAACTGCTTAAATAGTGCTTAACAGATACTTTCTTCACTGTAAGATGCAAAATTTCACATTACTGTAGAGAAGAGTAAACAATGAGTTTCTTTAATAAATAAAAATTTTAATAATTAATACCTGAATTACTCATAGTTGACATAGGTTTTTTTGTTTTTTTTTTTCCAAATTATGTCATAGTTTAGTCTATACATTGTGGTATTTTCAAAATACATTACCTTCTCTCTCTTTTTTTTTATTTTTTAATTTTACCTTTTTTTGATATTTCTGGTCTTTTTTACCTGGATTGTTTTTTTTTTTCTAGTTTTCTGGCACAGCCTTCCAACATGTTCCCTCTTTAACTTTCATCTTACCAAATGTAAACCTCACTTTGGACAGAATGTCTCCTAATACATTCTCTGTATTTTTATTTTTTTCTCTGACGATTGAGGATTTTAGCTATTAGAAACTGAGTGAAAATTCAGCTTTTGTCCTTTATTTAAAAAATGGTTTGTCTCCATTTCTGTGGTTCTGAATGACCAAGTATATTTTGTTGACTTTCCTAAAGATGGTGTAAATGCTATTAATGACCTCATTTCGAAATGACATGTTTTTCATGTATTTATAAGAGATGGTTTAAAAATACTTTTAAACAAAAATATCTCCAAATATTTTATTTTTTTCACATAATTCCTAGCCAATAGAGAACATATGAAATTATATAACAGGAAGAAATTATAATTCCATTATCCTTTTACTTCTCAAGTGTTTCAAATTTCTATAAATATTATCATTTGTACAGCTGTACTATTACACCATTTAATAGGCATTTTACTAGCCTGCTTCCCCCTGAAAAGTTACCCTTTTTCTATTTTACTGTTCATGTGTTCACGTGTGACTGCAGTGAAAATCACTTTTTGTGGGAGATTATGCTGGTTTTAGCCTCCACATACTATTTTTATTTATTTTTGAAAATGCTGCAAAAATACATGTGGTAACACATTTTGACTTTAATATTTATGATCTCCTCTTTCTCTTGGATAAACTTGATCTCAAAGATAAAATCTCAAAGATAACCAGCAGGAAAAAGTATTACTGGGTGAGAGAAGGAAAATGCAGGATCTTATTGTCCTCAAATGAAACTCTAAGCTCATGGAAGGAAGTCAGATATCTGTTACAGTGTAGGAAAAGGTTTTACTTAAGAAATAAGAAAAAAAATTAAAATAAACCAGATTAAATTGTCATGTCTGTTCATTTAGAAGTAAATCATCTATCATGATTATTCTTACTTCTGGAAAAGAAATAAAAGCTTAATATTTGTTATAAAATATGTGGTACTCATTCAGCATTTACAGATTCTGAATGTTATATCTGTGTTGTTCTGTCAGCTTAAATCTCTAAAAACTTGTTAGACTTTAGAGTCCTTGTTCTTCCAGAGAAGAGACTTTCAGGCCATTTTATAGCAGGCTGTACTAAAAGTTTTTGTCCCCAAGACAATAAGTCTAACAACTGTAAATATATATGGATTGTTTTCAGTTGGTAGTAACAGATAAATCTTGCAATACAGTTGTACACTAACAATGATTCCTAAAATTATATTTTCAACTTAATATAATCTTACCATTTTAAATTCAAGACTTTTGTGACTGAAACAGTTTAATTTTCCATTTATAATTTGAGGAATTGACAGAGGTATAAGAGAGGGAACTGCAGCCTTTTATCAAGAGAATTTCCAACTTGGTTCTACTTCTGTAATCTTTCCTCAGTTCTATACATAAATAAAAAAAAAAAATCTCAAATCTATCTGCTGGGCTTGTACTTAACAAGACATATTTTTAAAGGTAAATTGATTTGAAATGTGTTGTTTCTGCAAAGTTGGGAGAAAATCAGGGGGTTTATGGGCAATGAAAGGTTTGCAGGGCTTTGACTTTTCTATTGAAATAATTGAAATATGTGTTAGCTGGAAATGCTAAAACTCTTGTGTAATTGTATAGTGATAGATGAATACAAGCTAAAATGCAGATATATTTGCAAGCTTTAGAATGCTTTTTGTAGAATTGCACTGAATCATCCAGCTCCCATTGCCTGTCCCTTCCTTCCTACAAGGGAAAAAAATATATGAAATCTGGAATATTGGTCACTCCTGTAAGGGTTTTGTAAGCCCTGAATTTTGACATCATTGCATTTGATCTGTTTCTAATAATTTTTATGCTTTTGCCATGTTTCACTGACTTAAAAGATCAAGGTTTTTTTTTTTTTTTCTATTTTTGTTTTTGTTTGTTTCTTTTCCTCCAAAGCATATGAAATCTGTCAGAGTTGATTTATACTGGGATGTAAATCCTTCCATGCAGACTAGTCCTGTGTCTCAGTTGGTCTCAGTTCTCATTGGTTTTTCAGTGGCAATTCCAGTTTTTAAATTAAGACAAATTGAGGCTAAAGGCTTGTAATAGAAAAAAAGCTATAAAATTTCAAATATCATTGTTAGCATTTTCTGTGTGCTGTTGAGTTTGATATCAGGTATTTTTCCCAATTTAGATAGTCATTAAAATAAAGAAGTTGCTGATATATTCAACAACAGAGAGTTATAAAACATTTTTCCATTCAGTATCTTGGGAGCATTTAAAGAATTTTGAAATAAGAAGGGTTCTCTTTGTAGTACCTACCATGGGTAATGAGGAACAATTTGAACACAATGACCAAAATTTGAACTACTGCTTAAATAGATGAGCCCAGTTATTTGAATCTTTGAGAAAGTAATTACATGCTTAGTTGCTTTCAAAATCCACAGAATTTCCTCATCCTTCTGTGCTACCTGTCAGCTACTGCTAAAATAATTATCGTGTTAAAATTAAAACTAAGAAACCGATTGCTCATAATTTTGTTTATTTATCATCTTGTCAAATGTCCAGTGTGAAAAGTTAATTTGGTGCAAGCTAAATGGATTATCATAGAGGTCTGACCTGAATGTCTCTCCACATGTGTCTAAAAGAATATCAATTACTTTTAGTTCAGTAGTTATTTAGAGGGTCATGTACAGAAGATAAGAAAATAATGACCCAAGAATTTAGTGCTCTAATTTGAGATCTGTGTTACTTGGTTTGGAGAATCTTTTAAGATGAGGTACAATGTCATACCTTTCCTCCAAAACCCACACAAAATTGTTGTCTTGCCATTACATTAGGTGTAAAGTGGGATTTTTCAAAGGATTCTGCACTGATATAAATCCTTTTCAAGTCAGGCTCAGCTTCTACTGAAAGCTGCACTACAAATTTCAAAAGGAAAGGAGCAAGGCTGAGGCCGAATGTTTTTGGAAGAATGTGTAGACAATTTTTAACATCAAAAAATGTCATGCTGCCAATATGATTTGGAATATGTGTATTTAGAGAGTAAGCTTATTCTTACACTTGACACACTGAACACTAGGTAAATGCTTATCAGTTCTCTTTTACAGCTTCTCTGGCCTCAGCTTTCACCTCATTTTGTGTTCTATTTGGGAGTGAACTGCAAGGATTTCAGATTTACTTCTTCCTATCTTCTCCCTTTATTTGAGTAACCTGTTTCTGACCCACGTATCTGATTTTCCTTTATTCTGCCTGATCTGGACAACAAAAAAGTAACCATTTGAGGTGGCAACAAAAGGTATAATAATGGAGAAATTTGAGGGTTTGTTTCTTATGGTCTGCCCTTCAGAATCTCAGACAGTTAAGAATGTTACATCCATTACATGAATACACAGGAGAACAAATGCTTCATAAAACCAGATTGGATTTCACATACAGATTTCCAAAATCATTCCAAAAGATTACAGACAAGCTATCTTTGTATCATTGATTTTATAAATTAACAATAGAGATATTTATTGCTTCTTAAACATTTCTTACTTCTCTTTTTATGGAGATACCTATGGTTAGGGTTTTTCAGGGTCATAAGAAAAGAGGTCAGTTTAAATATCAATTGGCCTAAAAGAGGTGGATATTTAGCAAGAGGAACTGGGAATTTTAAAGTACTTAAATTTCAGAGAAACATATACTATTCACATTTTTAATAGTTAAAATTTAATGGCCTTTTATGTACCTGCAGCAAGCTGATCTGTAGAACAGGGCATAGCAATGTTCATCAAGATCTGCAGTTGAGAGTGTTCATTGAACAGTTGAAATAACACTCATGAAATACAGACCTTAATGCTTTAATTATTATTTGAATATGAGGTTTCCCATTTTTCATATTTTTGAGACAAAAATCTCTGAATATTCATCAAGAATAACAGTTTTCTAAGTATCATGGACAAACTTTGTAAAGACTACTGGAAACTACACAAAAGATGAAGATGCATTTTAATGACAGCAAACTTTTCCCCAGATTTTCCCCATATTTTGCAGAGGTTATAGATATCCTGAAGTGGTTTACACAGCACAGAAAGAGGCTAAACTACCTCATATCTAAGTCCTTTTTCAGACCTTTCCCTCTTCTGTGTTATGTGGCCCTTTAACCTGCAAACAGATATGAAGATTTTCTTTCAAACTTCTTTGGAAACAAATATATACTGACAAAGCTCTGTAATGTATAGTATAGAAAACTTAGTTTGCATATATTCTATCATCCAGAACAAAAGGTAAGGATGAAAGAGGAGAACCATTCCCCTGCCGCTTGAATTTTCCTTTCAATGCTCCCATATTAGCCTGCAAGGCACAAATCTTTATACACGGCAGTGTTCCTGTGATTTGCTTTATTCATAGAAATTATTACATTGTGACAAATTTACTGCTGTTTTCCGTGACTGCTCCACACTGGCATCAATTTACATCAGTTAATCAGAGAATTCAGAGAAGCAATAATGTTGATACTTCCTCTTGACCTTTGCCTCTTACCTGCCTATATTACCATGCAGTGTTATCAGCTGAGTTGACTCTGATTCTTTCCCTGATGTGCCATATCTGCTCCTAACTCATCCCATTTACTTGCCACAGAGAACTTTGCATTGACATGCTCTTTTCATTGCTCTGATGGTTTATGCTATTTTGTGTTTTTTTCTTGATTGCTAATGTCCTCATTTTGTTCCCATGATCCACTCCTTTTTTCCCCTAATAATAAAGGGAAATATAAGAAAGTATATGCATGTAGTTGTTTAAACTCAGCTAATTCAATGTGCTCTATCAGTTTATTTTTTGAATGCAAGGCATAATGTTATTCTCATTTTATCTAATTTTCATTTACTAAAAAGTAGAAATTTATGATAAAATATTTATGATATTTAGACAATGTAGAAGGATTTGATTGCCTCCAGAAGCAAATTCTTGCCCTCACCATTGGGTCCCTAAAGTCAGGTGAAAATCTTCCTTTATTTCAGTGCCTATTGCTGGCTCTGTGATCACTTCTGCTGGAGTCAACTGGATTCATCACAGATTTCCTTTCTGGATACTTTTAATTAGCCCCACTTTTTATTATCATATATTCAGAAACATATTTATCTGAGTACAACTTAAAATAAGATTCTTTGATCCTGTATTGAAAACTGCTGAGAAAAGGAAGTGAATGTTGAGCTGCAGCTAACCAGTCAGACAAGACATGGACTGACCCAGAAAAGAACCTCAGTGATGTCCTGTGAGATGTTCCTGGATGTGCTGATACAAGGAGAGTTTTTTGTTTGTTTTAAAAAAGCCTTTCTCCAAATTGAGGGAAAGGTGATATATTCCAGTTTTGCTTTCTGTGCAATTTTATTTTTCCAAGACAGTCTGAAGAACTATTGCTAATGACAGCAGTGTCTTTTTAATTATTTTTCTGATATAGATTTGTTAATATGAAGACAGATTACTCCCCAGCAATTTATTTGGATCTTTTAATTGAATAAGTCATCTTAATCCATACTTCTGAACACTTTTCAAGGGATGTATATAAAATCTGTAAGGGATTTATACTTTTTTTCTTCCTTTTTGTTATGATCTTACTGGAAGTCAGAATTTAAACTACGAATGCACAAAACAATGTAGATATTTGCTCTTGTGAGAGGAATCTAAAACTCCTCAGAACCTTTTGTCAGTTTCAATATGGTCTTCCACACAAAGTAAATGTATTGTTTACTTAATTCATTACTGTATTATCCATTACTATGTTATTTTGCACATTACACATCCCCTCTGTTTAGTGATCACCCCTAAGAAACTTGTTAGGTGTGCATGTAAACGTTCTTGGGCAGTGTCTCAGATCAAACACACAGATGACTCCATGAGATGTTCTCACTACAGTAAATCTTCCAATGTGATGAGGCCACCAGACATCAACTCAGAGATTTCACTAATTGCTAGCTCAAGATACACTTAGACCCAGTATTTGGGGACTGTTTAGGGACTGAAGGCAGATATCAGGTCCAATTCCCTTCTCTACCTTCCCACCTTTGACATACCACAGCCAAATGGAGACCTATATGACCTAGACCTAGTGGTACTTACACTTGTTCCATGGCCTTGACAGCAGGTTGGAGTCCTTTCAGTTTGGTTTTGGAGGGCTTGGGATGGTCAATTGGTTGTTTTTTTAATTATCATAAACTGTATGACTTCAGGAGGAAATGGAGACACTATTCCTTCATACCTTCCTCTTGATAAAAATACAGGCATTCCCAAATTTGTTCAACACATTTGTGTTCTACAGCATAGTTTTCTCACCACCTCGAATCTGATTTAAATAAAATAATATTGCTAATTTCTGACTACACTAATACTGCATGCACTTTTAAAATATTGTGGTCTTCACTAAGAACCTCAGGATAAGAAATAGCATTCCAGAAAACAGAAGATTCAGTGAGTCCTCCAAGCTGGGTTATTCTGGAACCAGCTGAAAAGAGGGTGAATACAAAGACTATGTACTCCTCTGCTCTCATGACTCCTCTGCCAAGTTATGTCTTGCTGGGTCAAACATGCATGAGAAGATCTTTGAAGATCTTGATGATGAATAGCACATTAGTGATGTATATTATGTGACTTTTAGTCAGGCAACATTTCATAATTAATTACACTAAGAATTAAATATTTCTAACAAAAACTTCTGATAACTTTTTTAGTAAATGAAGTCCATGTTTTTCCTTTCATATGAAGTTTCACAGTTGGATGACCACTACCACAGATATTTTTCATCCTCTTTTTTTTTTTTTTTAATGGTGTTACTGCAATCTAGCTCTGGGATCCTCAGCACAGGAGGAAAGTGGACCTGTTGGAGTACATCCAAAGTAGGGCCACCAAGTTGATCAGAGGGATGGAGCACCTCTCCTATGAGGAGAGGCTGAGAAAATTGGGATTGTTCTGCCTCAAACAGAGAAGGCTTTGGGGTCACCTAATTGCAGCCTTTCAGTACCTGGAAGGAGCCCACAGAAAAGATGGAGACAGACTATTTACTAGCACCTGGATTGACAGGACAAAGGGCAATGACTT